>CM053791.1:178078247-178305747 GCA_028749045.1 Cupressus sempervirens | reverse complement strand
ATATAAGTGGTCTTTAGCCTTTTGCTAAAATATTGTCCAACTTTCTTGACAGTTCTAGTCAAAATCTACCTATTGTTAAGAGTATCGTAGCCAATACTCATTTTTAGTAGTAGCCCCATAATCAAATACTTATAATAATGGCACACCCTACTTTTCCATTTCCTCTCCTAAGTCTCATAACCAATGCTAATCTCAAAAATATACCTACAACTACTCCTCCAATGTTTTATGGCCTTCTAACTAAGGATCTTGATACTTTCTTGTTTGAGTTTGACATATTCTATCATAGCTTCCACTATAACACTGATGCCCAAAAGCTCAAGTTGTTTCTAGCAACACTGAAAGAATCAGCATTATGATGGTTAATGGGCTTAGGAGCCAATTTAGTAAGTACCTAAGATGAAATGAAAACTTTATTTCTTGAAAAATAAAAAGATTATTGTAAGGGGAGTGATCCAAGAGGAGATGACATTTTTAGAATATCACAAAAGGAGGATGAAACATCGGAAGAGTATGTTTCATATTTATTTTACACAATGCAGAAAAACCCCTAGCATGTACTGAGAGAGGATTAATAGAAATTGGTCTTATTAAGAGGGGAAAATGATAATTGTTTAGAAGAATTAGGCATAACGGCTGGTTGTGATGTATGTCAATCTTCTTAGGATTACCTCGAGAAAATATGTGTTAACTATTCAATGTCAACTATGAAGAAATGCAAAAGATATTGGTCCATAGCTACTAAAGGGATAAATAAGGGAATTTCAAAGCTCAATATATCTAATTTAATCTCACATTTCAAGTAGGACATCATAAATTATGTTACTACACATCTCAAGACAATGACCACAAAAAACAAACATATAGAAGCTAAATCATAATTGGTAGAGTACTATCCTCACTGCCACAAATAGAAGCACGACTATGAATGCAAGCTAGTAGCCAACCTAGAAAATCAACATTTTCTAACTAAGTACATGAATATGTTTGAAATATATAAAGAGTAACTAAGAAGGGGAGTGAATTAGTTACCACTAAAATGAATCCAAGATCCCTTGGATGTTAACAATAAAACTTATTGCAACTGTTATTTGGTAAACACACAAAAAATGTTGTAACTTAGTAAATGTAGAGTGGGATTTATTTTTAACTGATCTTAAAACATTAATAGTGATTAATTTGCAAGCATAATAGAAATAACATGAACACATGAGACACCAGGATTTAACATGGAACCCCAATATGGGAAAAATCACCAATGTAATTGGTTATTGTTTTCACTCTTCTAAAGTGAGCCCTGTTAGGAGCGAACCTAGTTAAAGGTTACAAAACACACTATTAGGTGTGACCTTGTTAGAGGATTTAATCACCTTGTATGGAGTGGCCTTGCAAGAGGTCTTAAAACAATTCAATTGAACTGTCACCTTGTTAGAGGATTTACAACTAGTTGTTAAACCAAATCTATTAAGAGATTTTATATAACTGCTACAATAGTAAGAAAGTAACAATGAAATGACCTAATTGTGATGCAATTGAATTGCTGATTACAAATCTCTATTATGCTTTATACTAGATCCTTCTGGACCGAATAAAGATTTTCTTCTCCACAAGGATACCTGCTTATCCTTCAAATTCACTCTCACTCTTACTTTCTAAATTCAATCAATACACTTGCACACACACTAAAATCTCAACTTGGTCTTTCATTTATACCATCTAGATAGTCAAGTCAACCTAGATTCAAATTACAATAACCAATAATCATTTTCATAGTCAGCTTAAAATAATTAAGCTTCTTATGTCAAAACAACAAAATCCTTCATTGGCCGATCCTGCTCGATAAACACTAGTTCTAAGATGATTTCTTGTGTTAACCAATAGAAGCTTGGTTAACATTGCAAACTTGAAAAAAATCCATTGGCAATCGAGTGAACTTGGTTGACACTATTTCCTGCTAGAATTCTTTTGACACCCAAGTGAGCTCAATAGACACTACCTTCGTAGAGTAATCTTTAGGAATGCTTTGTAGACAAGGAAAAATGTCTTGTGGAACAAGAGATCTTGGCAAGCACTAACTGATATGAAATTTGTGTAACATCAAAGACAACACACAATTAGACAATTGTATTCAACAATCTCCCTCTTTGGCATTGATGGAAACACAACATGTCATAGCACAATAAAATTTGAGAACAAGACTTTCTCTAATAGAAATTTTCTTCCTCTTAAATTTTTGCCAAAAAATTCTTTTCTTTCATGCAGTAATCTCCCTCTATGAAGGAATTACATAACTTCTTTGATACTATATTTCTCTCTCAAAACAAATTTCAAAAAGATATGATAGTAAACTTCTCCCTCTTTGACAACACATGCCAAAGAAAACACATATCATTTTAGTATCAATATACCTTGAGTACTAATTCATATCCAATATTCCCTTTGACTATGCTGCATCAACTAATTGATCTTCAACTTGGTTCCTATTGATGCATCACTAAAACTTTATTTAGTCAGCTTTAGATAAGGGAATGACCCCTAACTTACCTCTTAGATATAGGAATGCAACCTAAGTTAATGGCTTCTGAATATGTCTGCAATTTGTTCTTTTTTATGAACATATTTCAATTTGATTTCTTTATCCTACACCAATTATCTGACAAAGTGATATTTTATAGAAATATGCTTAGTTTTGGAATGCATCATTAGATTCTTTGATATGTTAATTATGCTGGTGTTATCACAATACATCACAACTAGTTCTTTGATCTCAACTTTCATGTCTTCCAACAATTGTTTAAACCAAACAATATTAGAAGAGTTCACTGTTGCTGCAACATATTTTGCTTGTACTGTAGATTGAGATGTGCAATTTTTCTTTTTGGTTGTCCAAGATACCAAAATTTTACCAAGGAAGAATGCTCCACCACTTGTACTCTTTCTGTCATCAAGATTTCCTACCCAATTAGCATCAGTGAATACCTTTAGGTCTAGGTTTCCTCCAAGTTTGTGCCATAAGCCATAGTCTTCAGTACCTTTCAAATATCTCAAAATTATTTTGATTGCCATCATATGATTTTCTCTAGGTTTAGCTGAGAATCTTGCCACTATCCCAATTGCTAAAGCAATATCAAGCCTAAGAACAAGGGTCCAAGTTTTTTTCTTCTCTATTTTCTCTATTTCTTCATTCATAGCATCAAGCTAGCTATCATTTTCCAATACATCTTTAACATTTCTAGGTTCAAAATCCACAAGTAAACATGTACCTTTTAGCTTACTTCTTGTCATAGTATCTTCTAATTTATCTCCAATAACCTGATCAGGTGCATGATACCTTCCAACATACTTAGCCAATACAAGTTCTTTGCCTTTTGAATTAATTCCACTATCTTCATTTTGAATTTCAACTTCTGGCTCTGGTTGCTCGGACTCGATAGACATTGGCTCGGTAGCTTCAAAATGTGACTTGGGTCCTTGTGACTTGGTTTGAACTTCTTGCAACTCGGTAACTAAGGAAGACTTGGGAGTAGAAGTCTCCTTATTGATAGATGTGTCTAACAATGTAATAGGTTCTATGTAAACAAATCTCCTATAATCTTCTTGTTCCTTTCTACAAACTCATCAATTCTCACATGTGCACTTTCTATGATTTTATGAGTAGACAAATTCAAACATCTATATGCCTTACTTCTGCAAGAATATCCTAAGAATATACCTTCATCACCTTTCACATCAAACTTGCCTTTTCTAGATTCTTTCAAGATATAACATTTACTTCAAAATACTTTCAGGTTGCTTACATTGGGTTTATAGCCATACGATAATTCATAGGGAGTTTTATATGAATCCTTCTTCAACTATACTTAGTTCAAAATATGAACTATAGTGCTGATGGCTTCCTTCTAGTATTTGATAGCATCATTCTTTTCAATCATTAGAGTCCTTGCACAACCCATGATAGATCTATTTCTTCTTTCAACTATTCCATTCTACTCGGGAGTACCATGGGATGATACCTATCTTTTAATTCCTCTTTCAATGCAAAATTTATTGAATTCATTGGAGATGAATTCACCACCTCTATCCAATCTTAAGCATCTCAATCATTTCTCTATTTCATTCTCTGTTCTTGCTAGATACTAGTTGAATTTCTCAAATGCTTCTAACTTTTCTCTAAGATACATAATAGTGATCATTCTCGAATATTCATCAACAAAAAGAATAAAGAATTTTTCTCCACTATAGCTTTCTATTCCAGTGGGTCCACAAAGGGTCAATATGCACATCTTCAGACTGATAGTTTTTGCTCTTAAAACTAGTCTTTCCCATTTTGCCAATCTGACAATTTTTGCATAAACCAATGTCTAGTTTCTTCAAACTATTAATACCTCTTACTTTTATGAAGTTTATTATCTTGACCATATTATCAAATTTTACATGACATAATCTTCTACACCATAAAAAACTTTCATCCATTTGAGCAATAAAACATGAACAATCACTAAGATCAAGATAAAATAGGTTACCTCTTGTTTGTTTTCCTGATCCAATCAGATTGCCTTTGTCATCCAGTAGTCTTTCCTTGACATTCATGAATTCCACCTTGAATCCAATGTTAATTAACTATGCCACACTTTGAAACTTATGTTTTAGTCCTTCAACCCAATAGACATTGCTACATACAAGTTCTTTGGTTAATGAGATTCAGTCTTTCCCTTTTATGTAACAAGGTTCATTATTTCCAAACCTTACACTACCACCATCATAGTCTTCAAAGTGTTCAAATTTTTTTTTGTCTCTAGTCATATGATGTGAACATCCACTATTTATGATCCATGTGTCATTCTTACTAATATGAGAGATGAGTGTCATATTATCTTCTTCTTCTTCAGATTCATCTTTCACAGCAATGTATACTATTTCATCTTCACTATTATTAGTCTATCTTTAGCCATAAAACAAGTCTTCTTATGTTTGTCCTTGTATGATTTGTGATTTTTAAAATTCTTCTTGTCATTGCACTTGTGACTTTTCTTCTCATCCATGCTTTCTTTGTTTGGGCACCTGGTAGTAATATGACCAATTTCTTCACATGAAGAATGGATTAGGGAAAATTTTCCTTTATATTTTCCTCTATCTCTAGAATATTTCATTGCAAGTAAAGCTTCAACAACTTCAAGATCACTATCAAAACTTTCCTCTAATTCTTCTTCACTTTCTGACCGAATATCCTTTATTTTCTTGCCTTTCTCCTTAAGTGAAAGTTTGGCCTCAAATGCAAATTCAATATTCTTTGAAGCTGGAACATAATTGTCATAGTTGTCTAGCTCAAAAGCTGTCAATCTACACCTCTTTCCTTGAATAACAGATCCTCTAATTACATCGATACGAAGTAATGTTCTAAGAACTTTACTTACAATAGTTTCATCCTTTATTTCTCCTCCAAAATCTTTGATTGCACTGACACTAGCTTTGATTCTTTCCACATACTTGGCAACATTTTCATCTTCTCTCATTCTCATTTGATCAAACCATCCTCAAAGGCTATTTTCTTTGGCTCTCCTCACATTTTCACTACCACCAAAGATTTCTTTTAGTTTGTTCCACATATCAAAAGTAGTTTTCCAATCCTTGATCTCATCAAATTCATCATAACTAAGAGCATATGCAAGATCAATCATCATGGTGTTATGGTTCTTTTTCTCAACAATATCTCCAATAGATAATTTACTAGTAGGAGTTGTGTATGCTTCATCAAGTTATTTCAAGCCTAGATCACTAATGGGAGCTAGACAAAGTCTCATGAGTCCTTGCCATGTTGAAAAGTTGTCTTTGTTAAGTTTTGGAATCTCTCTCTTGTAAGCCATCCTGATCTTTAGCTTAGGTCCTTGAAACCTTTCCTACAAGCACCAAAAGCTCTGATACCAATTTTTGGAAATATAGGAGTAACTGAGAGGTGGGGTGAATCAGTTACCACTAAAATAAATCCTAGATCCCTTGGATGTTAACAATAAAACTAATTGCAACTTTTATTTGGTAAACACACAGAAAATGTTGTAACTCAGTAAATGTAGAGTGTGATTTACTTTTAACTGATCTTAAAACACTAATAGTGATTAATTTACAAGCATAAGATAAATAACATGAACACATGAGACACTAGGATTTAACGTGGAAACCCAATATAGAAAAAACCACCAATGTGACTAGTTACTATTTTCACTCTTCTAAAGTGAGCCTTGTTAGGAGCCAACTTTGTTAAAGGTTACAAAATACACTATTAGGTGTGACCTTATTAGAGGATTTAATCACCCTATAAGGAGTGTCCTTGCAAAAAGGTCTTAAAACAATTCAATCAAACTGTCACCTTGTTAGAGGATTTACAACTGGTTGTTAAACAAACTTTGTTAAGAGGTTTTAGATCACTGCTACAATGGTAAGAAAGTAACAATGAAATGACCTGATTGTGATGCAACTAAATTGCTGATTATAGATCTCTATTATTCTTTATACTAGAATCTTCTTGATTGAATAAAGCTTTTCTACTCCACAAGGATACCTACTTATCCTTCAAGTTCACTGTCACTCTTACTTTCTAAATTCAATCAGCACACTTGTACACACACTAAAATCTCAACTTGACCTTTCATTTATACCATCCAGATTGTCAATTCAGCTTAGATTCAAATTATAATAACCAATAATCATCACCATAGTTAGCTTAAAATAATTAAGCTTCTTATATCAAAATAACAAAATCCTTCATTGGCCAACCCTGCTCGGTAAACACTAGTTCTGATATGATTTCTTGTGTTAACCAACAGAAGCTTAGTTAACACTACAAACTTGCAAAAAATCCTTTGGCAACTGAGTGAACTCAGTTAACACTATTTTTGGCATAATTCTTTCGATGCCCGAGTGAGCTCGGTAGACACTGCCTTCGCAGAGTAATCTTTAGGAATGCTTAGTAGACAAGGAAAACTATCTTGCTAACCAAGAGAGCTTGGTAAGCACTGAGTGATACGGCATTTTTGTAACATAAAAGACAACACACAATTAGATAATTGTATCCAACAGAATATAGATGGGGACAATGATCAAGTGTTCTTTGTTGTTCAATGTCGACAATAGGCTTCAAGACATGGATTGCCTCAAAATCCTCTACAATTTTCAAATCCTTAAAATAAATATTGGAAAAACCAAAATTATTGAAATCATTTTTAGTACTTCCAACCTCCCTAGAAAAACTAGAAAAATAATCACTGGCCTAATCAAAAAAATAATCCCTAGCCTAATCAGTAGAATAATCAATGGAAAAATCAGCAAAATCAATGACAACCACCACAAAGAAATTGGTAGCAAAATAACTAATGGAGGGGACCTCCATAATGACCTAACCAAAATCATAGTAACCCACAACTATCACCTCCAGTGCAACAACCTACACTAATGCCACTTCTTGCAGCAAATAATACTAATCTTAAGCCCACCCAATTTCCTACTCAATCTCAACCAAATCCAAACAACAAGCAATGATAGAAAAAAATATACACTACTCATGCTTAGGAGTTCCCTACATATTCACTAGAGATATCTGATATCCATTTGAGATCTGCTACAACTTTTCTTGGACAAGAATACCCTATTATCATAGAAGTTGTAGGCACTCCTGCAACACCACTTTCAGAAGCTGCATTGTCAAATACCAACTTGTTAATTGATGTACCCAACAAGACTACTAACCACACCTCTATGAATCTCCCTTTCCACATAGGCTAAATAAAGAGAAATCTATATCCCAAGAGGAAAAAACATTTGATATCATTGAGAAGCTGATAAAAATGTGCATGTACCTCTTCATGGAAAGGCTATTAAGGAAGCATTCCATAAAAAGCCAGGGAAGAAGAAAAAAGATCGTCAAATAGTCCATGTTGTCAAGTAGTTAGCAGATATTATGTTAGGGAAGGTAGTGATACCAAAGTATTTAGATCCTAGTGGTCTAGTAGTTAATCTGATCATAAATGGACAGGTTATGAAAATTATTTAGTTGATCTAAAGTAGCAATAAATATGATGAGTAAAGATACAATGCATAGGTTTCATATGGAAGGCTTAAGAACAATTCCCATGGTGTTACAACTTGCTAATAGTTCAACTATCATTCCATATGGTCTCATAGAAGATGTGATAGTGACTTTAGATTCATGGGAATACCCTATTGATTTTCTTATCCTATTGCCCAAAGTGAAACTTGTTGGCTATCCTATCATATTAGGAAGACCCTGGTTAGCCACCATTGGTGCTAAAATTAGTTACAAATTAGGTAGCATGAAATTTCAAATGGTCAAACCATAAGTAAGCTAGAGCTATATCCACCTGCCCAACCTCAACTAGACTTGGGAGAACCTATTTGGCTAGATTTAAGAGATGAAGAGGGAGAACTAAATTTTGTAGCTCAGCTCATGATGTTTCATCTAGGCAATCTTTTCTTCAAATCCAAGAGAAATATGATGTAGTATAGAGCATTCTTACCAATGAGTGTATAGTGCTTAGAGATATTGCTAAAAGTTCTATCTTAAAGCTATGTACCTATGAATAATACTATGTCTAACCAGAAAGCCCTAAGATAATTGACCAACTACTACCAAGTGAAGTATCCACAAGTATAGTAGTAGAAGTTTCAATGGTAGAATTAAAAACTACTGCAGAACTTTCTCATGGTCATAATCTCATTGTAAACAACAAGTTGTCCCTATCACAATTGGAATTGTTAACCAAGCTCCTCAATTAGCATGAAAAATCCTTTTCTTGGGATTATAAGGATATGGTAGGACTGAGCCCTAAACTCTACACCAATAGGATCTACATTAATGATGAAAGCTGGACACTCCATTAGCCTCAGAGTGGAATAAATCTAGCATTGTACTAAATAGTTAAGACAAAGTTACAAAAGTTGTTGGATGTTGGATTCATCTATCCAAACTCTGATAGAAAATGGATATCACCATTAGTTATTGTACCTAAGAAAGGAGGAAAGTGGTAGATATGTGTAGACTAAAAATAATTAAATAATGCCACAAAGAAGGATCACTTTCCTTTACCCTTTATTGATCAAGTTTTGGATACTTTGGCTAGAAAGAAATAATTCTCATTTCTGGATGGATATAGTGGATACAATCAGATAAGTATTGCTCTAGAAGATCAAAAGAAGACCACATTTATATGTTCTTGGTGTACCTATGCCTATTCTATATTATCATTTCACTTATGCAATCCACCTGCTACTTTCTAGAGAGTTGTAATCAGCATCTTTGTTGACATATCACATGATTGCATGGAGATATACATGGACAACTTTACTACATTTGGTGTCACATTTGAGGAATCCTTCGAGAACATGGAGAAAGTGCTAATCCAATGTGAAGAACACAACTTGTCTCTTAATAGTGAGAAATTCTCTCTGATGATGCAGGAAGGCATGGTATTGGGACATTTTATCTCTAAAGCTGGAATCCAATAGACCTTACAAAAGTAGAGGTAATTCTCACATTCCCTACTCCCATAAAGAAAAAAAAGTTAGATCTTTCCTAGGACATGCTAGCTAACATTTTATGTTTATCAAAAAAATTAGTCAGATAACTTTTCCTCTATATACTTTTCTTACCAAAGAGGCTGAATTTTCCCAGACAAAGGAATGTGCTGACTCCTTCTAGTATCTCAAGCCACTATTGACAACTGCACTAGTACTTAGGGGTCCTAATTAGACTTTTCCCCTTCAAATATATACAGATTCTTTAAACTATGCCATAGGTGTAGTCTTAGGACAAAAATCTTAGCATCTTAAAAATGCAATCTACTATATCAGTAAGAGCCTTCATGTACTAGAGTTGAATTATATAGTGACTAAAAAAAATTGTTAGCAGTAGTTCATGCTCTAAACAAGTTCTAGCATTATATAAATGGTTATCCCATATTTTTTCTTATTGACCATGTAGTAATTAAGTTTCTCATGAATAAACCTACCATTACAGGTAGGTTAGCAAGATGGCTACTTCTTTTGTAGGAATTTTATATCATAATCATTGACAAACCTAGGAAAGAAAATATGATAGTTAATTATCTATCCAGAATCCACCATGAAGAATAAGATACTACTTTGATAGATGATAGATTTATAGATGAGCATTTATTTCATATTTCTATCCAAATCCCATGATATGTAGGCATAGCCAATTATATTGCAACTTATAAAATTCCAACACATTTCTCTTACAAGGATAAGAAGTTTCTTGTAGATAACACCTTCCCTTTCTCTTCGATTGATAATCACACTATTTTACACTAGACCTAATCAAGTTATGAGGTGATGTGTATGAGAAGATGAGACATATGACATTCTACATGCATATCATAATGAACCATGTGGGGGCACTTTGCACCAAAAAGAACAACATTGAAGATTTTAACAACTAGTTACTATTGGCCTACACTTCATAAAGATGCAACCAATTATACACAAAAGTGTAATAAGTGTCAAAGAATGGGTTGACCAAAAAAAATAGATGGAATGACTTTGAGTTCAAAAATGGTGTTAACACCATTTTACAAATGGGGCATGGACTTCATTGGCCCAATAGATCCTCCATCTAATGGAAAATCATATATCCTTATATGTACTCACTACCTAACAAAATGGGTCAAAGTCAAAGCCATGAAGCATGTTCGCAACCATAAAGTTACCAAATTTATGTATGAAGAAATCTTTACTTGATATGACATCCCAAGAAAACTTGTTACTTATGAGGGTGCCCAATTCACTTGCAATCTAATCATATAACTCATCAAGGAATATAATATCAAACATAAAAAACCAAGCCCCTATCACCCTCAAACTAATGGACAAGTAGAAGTTACAAATCAAGAGATAGAAGCCATTTTTACAAAGACAATACATTTGCACTGCAGAGATTGGAGCAAAAGACTACTAGAAGTTGTCTGGGCATACCGAACAACATGGAAGACTACCACAGGGTTCACACCATTCAAATTTTTGTATGAAAAATAAGTAATGCTACCCATTGAATTTGAACACAAAACTTTAAGAACAATACTAGATTAAACATTAATCTTCCTGCAACATAGAGAGAGTGTTTACTACATCTTAATTCTTTGGATGAAATGCACAAATCTAACCTAGAATGCACAAAAATCATATAGAAGAAAAGGAAACAATGGCACAAATCCCACATTAAGAGTAAGAAAATTCTAATTGGAGATTGGTCGTTACTTTATGATTCTAGATTTAAAGAAATACTAGGCAAGCTCTAGATACAATGACTGGGTACCTATGAAATAAACCATCTATTACAAATGGAGCCATCTAATTAACCAAAATTGATCCAATACATTTCAAGTTATTAGTCAATGGACATTAGCTAAAGTTGTATAAATATCCTTAAACCAAAAATGACTTCCTATAGCAATTTCAATAGCTAGTTTCAAATGCACAATAGGCAACACTTCCTACAATAGAAGGTGGTGACCTTCTGCATAAAGCTCTTCAATAAGATTTCCTTTGAGCATGCCCATGATAAAAACTTTGTATTTCCATAAAGCTCAATTCTCCATTCACTTTCTAAATTCTTCCTTTTCAACTCATCTAATTTCTTTCTCTACCACCCACCCACCTTCCATGTCATCATTTTCCTATGCTTTCAATAATATAGTGAGTTCATTGATGTATGTTGTCATTTTCATTCTTCCACTCTCACCACCTTTATCTGGCATGTGCAATGATCAGATTTGCAGATATAAGCTTCTCAAATTTTATTCATTTTTAGCACATAGATTTACTTATTTATATCTCTTATTGCATTAAATATATTGTTGTGATGTTATGCTAGTTATGTACCTCATGCCAAGTATGAAAAATGCAGACACTTGTCCATGTTTTATAGGGGTAGGGAAGGTTACTAATTCCTAATGATATTTTTATTTATTCATTAAAGATCTTCAAATCTGTAATCTCTCTTTGTTGATTAAATTCTAGTTTCCATAGTATGTAAGTGTCAAGTGGCGTACCTTTATTCCCAAATAATTCCTCATTGTTAGACTAAGATGTGACCCAAATTAAATGATGTGACTTAGATTAAAATTTGAGGCAATTCTCAAATATCTATGATTTATTCCCATTAAAACGATATTATTATTGCTCATGACATATTTTGGATGATGAAAATTCAAAGAAAAGAATCTGAAATTCACAGAAGAGAAGAAGGTAATTGTTGCAAATAGAGTAGAGGTTGAGATTAGTAAGAATAAATGGGAGGACAATTGTAATGACATGAACCAGTAAAACATATTATTTTATTTCCTGATGTTGAACTAGTAAGAAAATTTATTGCATGTGGCTAGCTAGGATATTTATTGAAACTAACAGAGTTTGATGAAGAAGTAGCTACTAAATTTATACATACATTTGAGGAAGGTGAAGCAATAGTATGGGGATTGACATTTGTTGCCACAAAGGAATGAATAGCATAAGTAACTAGGCTGCTAGTGGCAAGAGAACATTACCACAATGCACACAATGCTAGATCAGCTAGGACCCAGTTTTTCCAACCAAGTGACCCTCCATTGGATAATACTAACTAGGAATACAAAAGAATGTCTCTTCCACCATCGTACAATGAGTTGGCCATGCATATTATCAAGTATTTTACCTATGAAAGAAAATTTTCTAATTTGCACACACATCATTTTAACTTAGTTATGTAAGACATAATTTTCTAGTAAATGTCTTAAATTTATTGTATAATATGCTATGCATTAGTGCTGAGGAAACCCAGAAAGGAAAGGACAATTGTGTTACTCACCGTATCCTAATTAAATTAATCATAGAAATATCTCTTAGGAATGTCTCTCCAATGTCATGGGAAGAATTTGTTTAGCAGAAAATCCTACAACCTTAGATTGCCCCTAGTGTACAGCCCAACCAAGATAATGTAGTCCCCATTGACACAACTACTGAGCAAAGCACCCTAGGTGCGAAAATATAAAATGTTCATTTACCCACTCAAATGAGTAATGTACCTAATTCTACCCAAGAAAAGAGAAAATGGAAGTTACAAGAAGAAACCTTAGTTCCAACAGTAGAAATATGAAACACTATAGTCTCAGAACAAAAAAAATAAAGTCAGTTCTTGTAGCATCTACTCCTGTAACAGGACACCGAAAAGGGTTAGTAGGAAAAAGGTTGTGGTTTTTGAAGAAACCTCTATGCAAAGAAGCCTAGGAATGAAAGGGAAAATTCTTAAAGTTCCCTAAGAAACCCATTCCACTTCACTTAAACAATCTAATGAAGAATCTCTAGTACAAGTTATCCCAGATGATTCCCCCAATCAGCCTAAAATTCTAGACATTCCTCAGAGCCCTAATGAGGAATGTAAAGCTAACATGAATGAAAGCCAAAATGATCTCCATGTAGGCCGACAAGATACCCCAGGTCATAAAGAAGAAAAAGACCAAATAATTCACTAGTTAGAATGTTCAAAAATTTCCCTAGTTCCCTATAAGCAAACATGGTTTACAAACTTCTTGTAATGGTCATGGAGGGGAAAAAAGAAGAAAAAAAATTGGGAAGAGGAAAGTAGCCTGATTACCTTACAAATGCTTCTTTTTCAATTATATAATAAACATGTGTTAACAACAAACTTGTCAAGAGAAGAGAAAAAGAAAATGAAGAAGGTAATAATAGGCCAATGTGAAGAAGTTGTAGAATTAAAAGATGAGTTGGTAAGATAGAAGCAAAAGATGTATCATGCCCTTAAATTGGCTGACCAAATAATTACTTGTAGGCCATCACCTAGGATCTATAAGAAAAAATCCTTTTATTCCAGTTGATGATGGCCCTCAAAGATATGAATACAGAATTCAAGTCAACTTAGGAATTCTATGTTTTTTACCAAACTCTTCCATCATGGCAAAAAAATATACTTTGTGAATTGTATGTGAATAATTTCATTATCTCTACAAAAACTTAATGGAACCCTTTACTTTGCATAGGGGATATACACCTTAGGGCTTTAATGTCTTGGATGCACAATGAGGCCAATTATGATAGAAAACTAAAATAGTATAGTGATGAGGACATAATAGAACCCCCACCATTAGGAGGAGAGAGCAATAAAGTAGAAGAAATTCTTCAGTATTGGTTTAGGCAGACCTATGGAGATGGTCACAAGGAAATTAGATACTAATATTTGAGGCTGGAACAAAATTGTATGTAGAGTATGGCAAAAAACCTTACTTTTTCTTTTAAAGAACCTCTGGGGATGTTCACAAGGAAATAAGAAACTAATCTTTGAGGCTGGAACAAAATTGTATGTAGAGTATGGCAACAAACCTTACTTTTTCTTTCAAAGAGACATGGCCAGTGTCAAAAGTAGATGGGGTAGACTACCTAAGGGAGTCATAAGGTCAGAACCACATAGCCCTAACAATCTAGAGCCAATCCTTCACTAAGCAAAATAATACATGCAGTTGGGAAGGAAAACTAGACCAAAACTTTGGTGTCCATTAACGATGCAACCACCTATGCTCCTTTGGCCCCTATATCATGTCAACTCTAAATGACTTGACAGATTGCAAGAGGATCATAGAATAGAAGTTTGGGAAAGAACAAGATGGCTTTGCTACACTTTCAAGAGTAACAGGTGAGGGATGACTATAGTTGGAGACTTCCAATCAATGGCCAAAAGATGCAATACTTGTGGACAAGAATTAAACATACCAAGGGGCAGATGAGGAGGTCAATTATTGCCTCTATTTTATGTTAATTTTAATACTCTATTTTTAATACTACCAAGACATTTGTGAGCTTATAACCAGCTGAACTTATAGTTAAGTCCAGATAGAACCATTAACCCATGGGTAGATAGTTATCTCATATTTTTCCAATATTATACATATAATGAAATATTTAATATAATGATCAAAATGCGTGTTATAATATTTGGATTTAATTTGATTATGCTTATTTGCATAAATATTTCTGCATCAGAACTAACTTGTTAGGGAACAACCTGGAGAATGGTCGATAGCATTCAAGGAGGAGTGTCAAGGCCCAACTATGGTGGAAGAATAATAATGGCACTAGGAGACACAATTACTACAAAGGAGGAGCTATTATTCCAAGAATTCAGAGATGAAGTGTTGCTATATTCCCTCTTTGTTTACTATTGTGCTGAACTAGTTACCTAAAATTTATTGCCTATATCATGAGCTATTATATTTCCTTCTTCTTCTTTGGTGGATTTTTAGTTAGTTTTTTTTCTTTCCTATTTTAGAATAAGTTTCGATCCTCTATTTATAGGGATTGGATCGATAGTTTTGAGGTGGAGAAAATTTTATGTAAAAACATTGTTGACTCTTGTAGTGAGTTGTTTCGCAATTTTATGTATCGTTCTTATGTAAGGAGTTTTGAAATAGAATGAAGTAATTATTTGTTTACACTCTATATTATTAGATTAGTAGAAGCCAACCAAGGGGATCCCACTTGGGAGGTGTATTATATTAGGATAGTGTAGATTTACTTCCAGCATTTCAAGTATTTTATGTAGAAGTTATAAGTTTCTTCTTGCAACATCATAAGTTGTGAATGTTCCTGCAGCATCTGCAAGAGTAGTTATAGTGGATTGTCTAAGTTGAAATATAGGTTAGCATAGAGTTGTATTTCCAACATTCATTTTAGTAAAGATTTAAGTGTGTTACTTTCCTACAATAGTAGTGTAGATTATTTGTATGTATTTTACTTTCCTGCAACATAGGCATAATGGCTCCTTATGTAACCTAGTGCACATACTATGCTAACCATTTCAAATATACATCCTTGGGGTGAAAAATTAAATGCACCTCATGGTGGGAGAATTAATCCTTAGATTGAATAAACTATTCTTAAGTAAGACCTTGGGTGTGATAATCACATACCTATTGTAAGGCAGACCAATTTGTATTCAAAATGAATATCATTTAGCAAACTAATTTACAAATTAGAGACAACCACTAATTCATCCTAATAGGTGCATCAGTCAAATCCTCTAACCAAGTAGACTTAACATTCTTTTCCAAATCTCCTAGCAAAGTGCATACTTCATTGTATGTTGTAAAACCATTCACAAGGTGGACTTAATAGTCCTTATTGCTCCTAATAGGGTAGATCATCAAGAGTCATCAATTGTAAGCTTTAATAGGATAAATTTATACTACATTAGTAAAGCATGTGGGTATTATCCCCATTCTAGTTTTACTTTTTGTTTGGAAGGTTTCTAGATTACCAATTATTGTGTTAAGTGTTATGAATGTTTTATTACTTTTATTCTTTCATACATGCAATTAGAATAGATTATATAGTGAATGTTTAATTGGTGAATTAATGTATAAATTTTATTGGTTATGGATTTAGACCCACTCCCTCTTAGTCATCTAGTCTATACTACATTTCCAATAATACAATGTCACCCCTAACTAACTAGGTAATTATTTTGTAACCAAAATAATTCCTTAACCTTTTATTCACCTTTTACTTGTGTCCTTTGTTCTATTGTGGTTGTTTCCTTTACTAGAAAATTCAAATATATCTAATGTCATATTGATCGTGTTGTATTGCACACTTAGCCATGTCATCAAGACACTTTGAACTATCTGTATTAATTGCACGCATGCCAAATATCTCTATAGAATTTTCACTATCAAAAAACTATCTCTATACTGCCAGCGAAACTGTCTAACACTTAGACAATTTTATGTCTGCTACTGTAGGGTGTTTGTTTATATATTCCTCCATCTCATCCTAAGATATATATTTCCACAAATGACAAACCTAACTTATCCTACTTAGCCATATTTCCAACAATCTCCTCCTTTGGCATTGATGACAACAAATGGGAAAATTGGCTAAGTACCAAAATGTTATACAAAAAAAAATCAAAAAAAAATTACAAACATTTTTGGATTATGCAATTATAACCATTTTTCCTTATATCTCCTAGTACACTATGATAATAAGTAACATTTCTCACCCTTAATATATACTTTTCACTCTACCTTACATTATATTCTGTACTATTTAGTACTTTACATAGTTTTGTTGTGTACTTCTCCTCCTTTGACATCAATGACGAAGGTGTCAAAACTTAGTTACATGTGAAAATTTTGGTTCAATACATCTCCACTAGGTCCATAATAAAGAGATGCTATCTAAAAAACTTAATGTTAGACTCTTCATGGTCTTGTCTCGTGTGTCTTTTACTCCATTTGATATGGCGAGGAGAGTGCACAACCCATAAGATGAAATATCCATTATATTCAAGTCTAAGTAGATGAATTTATCAATCGATTTCTTTGTTTTCAAACATTATTCTACATGCTACTTTATTATAATTATCTCCATAGATAGGTGTTCTCTCAAAAGTGAGAACATTCTAATGATCTTCTCTTTGCTAAATTCTAGAAAACTTATTTCATCATAAGTCTTACTGACTTGTGCTTCGACTCCTTCAATCTTTATACAATGTTGGCTGAACTGGTCTACCAATGATTTCACTTCATTATTCTTTTTTTTAATCTCCTCATCAACTTCTTTTTGAAATTGAAAACCATGGTGCATTTGACATGCAAGGTCTTTCCTTCAAGTTCATACCTTCTCAATTCCTTGATGTAAGCATCAAGAGCTACCAAATCTTTCTAATATTTTGGCATACAATGTCAAACATCTAAGCATCATTCTTTTCTTGTACCTAAACTACTTCTACCTCTAAAAATTTTGTGAATTTGACATCAAAGCTTGAATCATAGCTTTCTCTCTATCCTCTAGATTAGGATCTATTGATGTCACTGTCAATGTTCCCTGTAACTTTTGACTTATATCCATCAGATTTTTCTGCAAACTCTTCACTTGCTTATTCTTTTTGATAATCTTGTTGAGGGTTAGATCCACTCTATTTGATCATCATCAACTAAACTAGTTAGTGTACCTATGGTGAGAGAAGTGTTGGGTTTACTTTCCTTCTCATCCTCCTCTTCTTTCTTCTTCTTTTTGTTCTTCTTCTCTTTTCTTTTCCTCATCCTCTTTCTTCTTTTCTTCTTCCTCTTTCCTCTTCTCTTCTTCTTCTTCCTTCTCTTCTTCTTTCCTTTTCTTTTCTTCTTCTTCTTTCCTTTTCTTCTCTTCTTCTTCTCTCCTCTTCTTTTATACTTCCTTATTTTTCTCCTCTTCCTCCTTTTTCTTTTTCTCCTCTTCTTCTAATTTCTTCTCACTTTTTTTTTCTTCCTCCATTTTCTTCTCTTCTTCTTGATTTTTCATTCTTTCTTCTTCTTTGTGTTTCTTTACATTTTCTACTCTTTACTTTTCCTTCTTCTCATCTTATTTTCTCTTTTTCTCTTCTACTTCATTCTTTTTATCCTCCTCTTCCTTGTCTAAGATGAAGTAATCAATAATATTGTCATTACAAAGTTTGGCCCAAGATCCTTAAAAGGATATTTTACAATTTTTATTGTTACCTTTGTGGCATCAACTTGTACATTTTCAGTCCCAATAGAGATCTATGATGATAACATTGTCATCTTGGTGTCCTGAACTTCTATTTTTGATGTTGCTGATGTACTCTACTCAACTGACATAGGGATTGCTCCCCCTAACATTTCCCTCATTTTGGAAACATAAGCCATGTATTTAACAATGGCTTCTTCTATCTCTTTGTTGACCTCTTTGTAATTGCCTACCATCAAAAGAATTTCTCTTCATTTATTTCTTAGTAAGGTCACAACACTCTTAATTATATCTTGCAAATCTTCATTACTATTGACTTTGCAAACCTTTCTGATCATATTTTCTCTAATATCTATGTCCTCATTAATAACTCTTTTTCTCCTATTTATCGATCTATTATATAGATCTTTTGGTATCATTTCCAAATATTTAGTGACAGGAGTGAAATTTTGGGTAAGAGATTTTTCTCATTATTGATAGAACTACTCAAGGTAAGTGTTTTTTGTTACTAATGCCAAAGCAAGAGATTGTTGGCCCTATGGTAAGACAAATTGTCAATTAGTGACAACCCACTTAATCTATCATGGAACGTTAGTTAATATTGTTGTTGAGATAATGGGTGTTGCACACATTGCATAATATTTTTATATTGTATTATTTTATTTTATTATGTAATGTTGCACCTAGATGGACATACAACATGTAAATATTCCCATGGGATAGACTTGATGAGTTGTATTATAACATTGTGATAATATTTCAATGAATTATTTAATATTGGGAAAAAAAATTAAAATTCCAATATTAAATATAGCCCTGTCAAGGGGTTAGCTAGCACATGGTTTATGTAATACAACTTGGTGGTTTTGTGGGACTTTCTACTATATAAGTAGCCACAAGGGTAGTTGTTGTGTGAGAAGACAAAAGTAAAAAAGGGAAAGAGTCGAGTAGGACAAGGCTTGACAGGTTAGCCAAGGGAGCATTTCTCAAAGTTGGAAGCATGTCATGGGATGTGTGGATTCGTACTTGTTCACATGAATTTCTTGGTTGTGGCTATGGCTTTGAAGGTTTCCATGGTTGTATTGCATGGTATTTTTGCTGATTATGACATGGTGATGGATGCTTTTGGAGGCTGAGTTTTTTTCCTCAAGGAGGGTTTCCCAGGGTGTATCTTGTGTCACCGATTGTGGGTATGTTGTCTATTATTTGGCATGTGGATTTTAATTGCATGTTTATTTCAGATCTATTATGGGTTATGTGAAAATGGTTATATTTTCTTTGCAAGTTTCCTTACAAGTGGTATCAGAGCTAGGTTTTAATATTGTAACCCTAGATTAAACCCATGGGAATCCATGAGACGATAAAAAAAAGGGAAAGATATATGGGTTTCATAGGTTGTTAATGTAGATTTAAGGGTTTTGCGTTTGCTATTATGATTGGATATTGGTAGATTTTGGGCATGTGAAATTGTTGGACAAATTTATTTTTTCGAATGTTTCCTTTAAATGTGAGTTTTAGGGGGAGCTTTCAAAAATGAACTCCTGGGTGAAAATAGACCTCACCATGGCATTCAGGTTTGTTTTTTCATAAATTTTGATATATAATATGTCATAGTTTGGCCATGTTCAAAAGCAATGAAAGATTTTTTAGTTTTAGCCCATGATGGCCATCAAATTTAATCCCATTGGAATTTTTGTCATAAAAAAAAATTTAAAATTAAAAAAAAAATGTAGTGGAAATGGTAAAAAGATTGTCTTAGTAAATTGGCCCTAACTTTCTCTCAAGATATCAAATTTCAGACTTCTTATAGGTGTTGGAAAGCTAATTTAGAGCACTACAATTGGTGTAGGTTTGGTTGTGATCATGGTGCCATGAATTTTGGCATAACATGATTGGATATATAGGTACATCCTTGATGTTCACTAATTTGGATTCCTGATTTAGTTGTGGTGGTATATTATCTTCTTGGTTGAGGATCATGGTTATTTGGTTTCTTTTGAGGAGTTCATGATTTTCACTTTAAGTTCTTTGATGGTTTGATGCTTTGGTTGATTCTCATGGTTAGAGGATAGCTTTTTTAATCATGATGTCATGGATAGCTTGGGTACACGGTTTAGTCGGAGCTTGTGGCAGTGATGGGGTGATAGTGCAGGATTAGTTCTTGGTTTGGTTTGTATCTTCTTTGTTTGGAGATCTTGTTTTCACTTGGTATTGACACTTCAATTTTGTAAGTGTATACTTGGAGGATCTTCATGTAGGAGATAGATTTTATGATGCCCATGCACCATGGTTGAGTGGGAGTTTTTTGCATTGATATATTTATTGAATATTTGCAGATGTTGGAGGTTTGTCTTAGATCTTGTTGCTGCAAAAGCATCTTTGATATTTGCATGGTGCACTTGCTTATCTTCATGGTGTGCAGAGATGGTTAGACCTTGAGGACTTATGGGGATCTCAATTATCTTCACGGTGTGTGGAGATGGTTCTTCATGGTATGTAGAGATGATCTTCAAGTCATGGTGTTTGGAGATGGTTGTATCTTGATGACTCATAAGGCTCTTGGTAAAAGAATGATTTATGCTTTCATTTGACATGTTATCATTGGTGTGTTGATGGCTTCATTATTATGTCATGGTATACTCTTGATACGCATTTAGATTTTTGACATGTTATAGTATGTTCATATGGAGCATGTTATCTATTTGGTTGAAATGGTTTAGATCATGTTGTCATGTTTGTGTTCTTGAAGCCATGATTGGAACTTTGACAATGATCTGGGTTTAGTTTCATGGTATTGAGTAAATTAATCATAAGTGACATACTTTATGATATTGTTATGTTACATTTGGAGTTGGTATGGATTGATTGGTTATAGGATCTCATGGATACTTAAAGATGGTGGTGATGCTAATTTCTCTTGAATTAGAGAAGTATTTTATTGGGGCAGTTGATGATTTTAGTACAAGAGTCTGAGGGGCATTCATATGATATAGACTTGAGAGGAGATTTTTCTTAGATGAGTCTTGGTTGAAAACTTGGATATCTTGATGAGCATTCTCATTCTGCACTCTCAGTATACTTACAAGTTTACTACTTGAGAGGTATAGCACATTGTTTATCTCAAGTGTATTATGTTTATGCTTTTCTTTCTGGATATGGATCTTGAGCTATGGTACATGAGTTAGTTCTAGAGGGTTCATTTGAGAGATGTTTTAGCATTTTTTATCTCTATTTGCATATGTTTTTATGCTGGTTGAGTTTGGAAGACGGTTTCATAGTGAACTTATTCTTTGGTTTAGTAACGGTTTATGAGTTTGATCTTCTTGTAAGAGGCTTACATCCATGATTAGTTATATGGTATAGTTTGAGTGTTGTTGTGGCTTCTTGTTAGGGTTTTATGGAGGAGATTATACTTTTACAATTTGCATCTAGAGGTGTGTGTATAAGTACATGATACAAGTTATGATTTGCATGGTTTTTCTTTGGTCTTGATTATCTTCCTTGATGTTCAATTTTTCTTACATTGGATTTGAGATTGGTTAGAGATAGTGATCACTTGTTTGTACTCATGTATGTCATGTGAGAGATGACATGGTTATTCCTTTATCTCTTTCCTCTATTGGTTATGGAGAGCTTGGGATACTATTGGATATTTTTATGAGAGTTGTTCTTGTAGGTTATTGGTTTATGTGTAGTGGATGTCCTTGAGACTATATGCATTCACTTCTTTGAGATGTTATGAGTGGATTGGTTATAGATTTGACATTATCTTTTATAGTGGGAGCTTCTTGGTATATATGTGGTAGGTATTTATCTTGAGGCTTATGATTGTAAGTTATTTATTGGATATGTTGATGATGTGAGATTCACTTGGTATACCTTTGGAGGTATGGATAGTTGGATGGGTTTGGCACTTGGTATGTGTGTTATTTCAGCTATGGATATTTTGACAACTATAGATAAATGTGATTACCTTTCAATTAAGTTTTTATACTTGGCATTTTAGTTGGTACATGATTTTATGATCTTCTAATGTGATAAGTTTGGTGGCTTTCTCTTTGGACAACTTCTATGTATGTTCAGTAATAGTGGCATAATAGGACGTGAGATCATTCATGTTTGAGATGCTGGATACTTTTAGTTTTTTTCAGTCACCAAGATGAAGCACATGGTGTACATTGATCCATGAAGGTGGATGCGCTAGGATCAATTGTTGCCTTGTTCATTTACGTGGCTACAGATTGACCCTATGCAATAGATACAACAAGTGGGAGATTGTTGCGATAATGGATGTTGCACACATTGCATAATATTGCTATATTGTATTATTTTATTTTATTATGTAATGTTGCACTTAGATAGACATGCAACATGTAAATATTCCCATGGGATAGACCCGATGAGTTCTATTGTAACATTGTGATAATATTTCATGTAACTATTTAATATTGGAGAAAAGAATTAAAATTCCAATATTAAATGTGGAGTCAAGGGGTTAGGTAGCACATGGTTTATTTATTACTACTTTGTGATTTTGTGGGACTTGCTACTATATAAATAGTCACAAGGGTGGTTGTTGTATGAGAAGATAAAAGGCAAAATGGGAAAGAGTTGAGCAAGACAAGGCTTGACAAGTTAGCCAAGGGAGAATTTGTGAAGGTTTGAAGCATGGCATGGGATGTGTGAATTCATTATTGTTCACATGGATTGCTTGGTTGTGGCTATCACTTTGAAGGCTTCCATAGTTGTATTACATGGTATTTTTGTTGAATAATACATGGTGATGGTTGCTTTTGGAGGTTGGTTTTTTCCTCTCAATGAGGGTTTTCTAGGGTATATCTTGTGTCATAGATTGTAGGTATGTTTTCTAATCTTTGGCATGTGGATTTTAATTGCATGTTTATTTTAGATCTATTATGGGTTATGTGGAAACGGTTATATTTTCTTTGCAATTTTCCATACAACTACAACTGATCTTTCCACTAGGGTGTAGAATTTAATGTAGCCCAAGAAGATGAATGTATATTATGTTAAATGACTTCATAGTATGACTTGAGCTATTAATTACTTTTAGTGGAAACAAGTTCATGTGTCAACCAAGTTCATAGAGTTAATCGAGCTCTTTGTGTGGACTGAGATCATATATCACCTGAATTCCATAGTATCATCCAAGCTTTGAGTACTAACCAAGAAATAGTTCCAGTTGAGTTCTTTGCATTTCTCTAGTGCCATCAAAGATAAAAAACACTATACTGCCTAACCATCACTACTTGAGCCAACTTAAATTTATATTTGTAATTATGAAGATATCTATTGTGGGTGTCGACTTGTTATAGAGTTATTGTTTGAAGGGTATATAAGAAAGAAAAATTCATTTTTCTAGAGTGTGTAACATGCAAGAATAGAAGATACATGATTATTTTGGAGACAAGAAGTGAATATGGAGTAGAATATGTAATCAAGATACAAGGCAATATAAAGTGCCTAGAAGAGACTCATCCATGATAGTCAAGTGATCATATTATTCAAAGTATCTTATCTAGAAAATTGAGTTGCATTGGAAATTTCATCTTTTTGATTCATCCTAATAGGTGCATAAGTCAAATATTTTGCTAAGTATCTTACGAGAGAAGATACTTCATTGTATTGGTAAATCCTTTTACAAAGTGGACCTAACAGTCTTTCATACTCCTAATAGAGTAGATCACTAGAAGTGATCAATTGTAAGCCCTAATAGGCCAAATTTATTGCTATAGTAGTGAAGCTTATGGGTGTCATCCCCATCCTAGCTTTACCTTCTACTTGGAGGTTTTCATGGTTACAATATCTTGTGTCAATGTGTTATGGTGTTGATTTATTTATTGCTTTATATTATTGTGTGGAAGTAGATTAGAGATAAAGCTGAAATAAGCTAAGTGTGAAAAGTTTTATTGGTTCATGATTCACTCCCCCCAACAATCACTTGCTTGTCATTACATCTCCATCATTATATACCTCTCACAATATTTTTGGATTCAGAGCTTGGAATAGTGAACCAAGAATTCAATTGTTCACTAAATTACCAAGTTTGGCCCTTGATTTAGTCTAAACCTAGAAAACTTGAGGTATAGAGAAACTATATATTTTGTGTACATCCATATATAATACCCATATATTAGATACCCACCAATATGGGCATAACTAAGGGGTGTCATATTACAAAGAAAATACTATTTTGAGGTTGGGAGAGATAAAAAAAAAGGTTTCCAATGGTAATTTTTAGCCCATGTGACTGAATGAATTATTCAAATGGAAAAACTATGATAATGAATATAAATAAGGGACCACATTGATTTTCAATAAAATTAGAATTTAATATATGACCCATGATATTATGGATTTAATTAAGTACAATACGAAGTCCTCCTATGGATATTAAAATGAAAGCATAGTATGAAGGGTTCTTAGAAATTATGAAATTTCATGCACCTTTAGTTGTTGATAATTTACAATGGTATATTATCCTATACTTTTGTGAGAGTATGAGTCCACCTCATGCTCCTGAGAGAGAGAGAGAGAGAGAGAGAGAGAGAGAGAGAGAGAGAGAGAGAGAGAGAGAGAGAGAGAGAGAGAGAGAGAGAGAGAGAGAGAGAGAGAGAGAGAGAGCTAGTACCACTAATCCTAGTGAGTTTTTTTATAGTACAATCTACCTTGAAATATTATTGACACCCAAGGTTGCTCATAAGATCAACACTATAAAAACATAGTCTCCATATGGATTCATAATGAAAAAAAATTGTCATGGATAAATAAAAGTGATTAGTCTAAGGACCAATTAAAGTGATCTGTCTAAGGACTAATAAAAGAAGCCACTCTAAGAACTAATAAAATTGATCAATCTAAGGACCAATAAAATAGATTAGACTATGGACCAAAAAAAGAAGTTAGACTGAGGACCAATGAAATGATCATTATAGTGATTGATAAAAATAAACCTATCAAAGAATCAATAGGGTTATATATCATACAATGAGTCCTCATGTATTCTCCCTCTTTATAATAGAAACATTGACTTGTAATGGCATCATTAGGAAAATCATAACAATGATACCTACTTCGAAAACCAAGAATATATCCTTAAAATGACAATTATATAATAATATTAGAAAACATTAAATACACTTGTTAGATAACTTATTGATTACTGTGAACATATATCCTAAAGTGGGAATATAGGCTTCAAACAAAGAAACATTTTCTACAAAAGCACTTACCTTTAAGAGATATTCTTGAATAAAGATAACATATTGAACACAAAGTGAGAGAGAAGACTTATAATGCATATTAGCCTCCTATTTATGAAGTATAACACACTCTAAGCCCCAAATCACTGATGTTTTCTTGGATAGACATGTGTTTTCAATAAAAGTTAAAGGTCCAAACATATTATGTAAATATATTGAAAAGGGTATCATTATCTAACAAATAAATTTCATTAAAGAAAGAATGTAAGGTGACAAATAAATACCATATAATTGAGAGAAAGTGGATCCTTAGTATAAAATATGAGGTTGGGAAATGAGATCATGTCCCCAAGGAGTGAAGGAAATGGAAAAGATAACCCATTATAAACCCTGAGTGATGGACATTTTACCAAAGAAATGCACTTTTAAGAAAGAATAAGGTTTTAAGCTAGGATGTAAGTCTCTAGAAAAATAGAAGACACTCACATTAAATAAACAAATCCTTCTGAGAATGGACATTAAGTATTATAAAAAATCAATTCACCAAAAGGATATTGGATATTTTGGAAAGGAAAAGAATTCAGGGATATGTGCAATCTCAATTTCTAGGTAAGTGAATCCTTGGCAAGATACACCCTTAGAGAAACATTATTTGTAATACACATGCACTTTCAAGAAAAGAAAATGATGCAAAATTGAATCTAAATCTTTTTTCCAAAAAAATTATGTAAACAAACATTTGTATGCAAAGAATGATATCATGTTATAAGGGACATTAATCAATAATTAAAGAAAATTGGTCTTCAGATATATAGAAGAATGAAATAGGAACCCTTTCACTAGAAGTATGGAGATTAAAAATAAGAAAGCCTCTTATGTTTCTCATAAAATATGATAAAAATAAGACCTAAGAGGGCAAGCAGAAAAATGTCACATGGCTAGGAGTAATATAACAAGAAGTTAGATATTATATAGAAGGTAATGAAGAAGGCATCATTAATTGTTATGTGTCATTTGAATAATATCATAATTAATAAATCCTTGAGTTTTACATTTCAAATCAAAATATTAATTAGTCACTTTGTCACAAATTTTATTATGAATATAGATGGAAGGATTGCAATGCTTGTGTTTATTTATTTTTCTTTTAGATTTTTAAGGAAGAATAATTAGTTTGGCTTTAAGAAACTAGAACAAAACAATTTTTTTTGATGAAAAATTAAGAGAGGAATGTATAGATAGGTTGGACAAATAGGGAGATAAGAAATCTAGAATTCTTTTAGAAAAATGGGATGTATATTTTTCATAGATTTCAATAATTTATTCCACACATCCAATATCATGCTCATCATCAACATTTGAAATATAAAAAAGATAAATGTCACTTTTAGATAGAATCGGATTGGAATTGAAAGAAGCACAATCAGTATCTAGATATGCACTAAAATGAAGTGTTATGAATCTCAAATTTAGAGATTTTGTTCTTTATAAAATAATATTTTTTTGTAAAGTCTTCTATTCCCAATCATCTTCTTGAAGACTACTGTTATACGTGTACGCTATTGCATGAGAATTAGGTTTTGCAGCACTTACCGTTTTGAGTAATAAGAAAACTAGGTTTTACCGTTTTGAGTAATTCGTATTATATGGTTGTCATTTTCAATGAGGTCTTCTTCCACTAAAGGAAACACAATTGAATGCTGAGATCAAAGCAAGATATTCTTATGTATTATAAGTTTTATGGATATTTTTATATATTATTGCCAAACTCGAACCGGGCTCGCAAAGAGTGTTTCCTGACACCTGCTGATACAACTCGCCGGCCCCTCGGAATGAATAATTTATCAGATATTTGCTTCTGCCATTCTTCCTCTTTGACTCTATTTTTTAAATCAAAAATTCATCGATAACTGTTTAGTTATGAGATGTTTTGTTTTGTCCAGAGGCAATCTGTAATGAAAGTTCCTTCTTGTATAACACCAACCATTTCAAGGTTAATTTGACATTTGCAAATCTGTTTGTTAAGATGTAAAGAGCTGTTACAGTTTTGTATGCAGTTGGTGATGAATTTATTAGGGCAGAAATTAATATTTTATGTTTTGGGAAACAGAAGTGACCTAATTCTAATTCTAATTTACTTTCACTGATCTTCCTCCAAGTAATCAGTTCTATTCGCCACCAATTTGTGGTAATGAATTTGATCCATCAGGATATTGATTAATATTTGTTTAATGGGTTATTTTGTTTTTTATTTGGATGCAAGATGAACAGCTCTATGGACTGTGATGCAAGAAATATGTTCAGTGGTGTGATCTTTTACGGGTAGAAGGAATTATCAATGCTAAAACTAATGATAAAGTCCCACTAGTCATTCCTAACCTAATTTGTCTTAGTCAGGCCAACTTGGAATTTCAATTTTTTCTATGAAATAATCTTTGCCATTATAGTATACAAGTGATGCACCTATGCTGTTGGATTTGGTGGAGGAATGTTTTTTATATGAGAAAAGTTGATCCCAAATATCAAAACTCTTATTGAGTTTGAATGTGATAAAGTATAGTTTTGAAGCAATAAGTTATGAAATGGGTTGCGCAGCCATCATTATGCTTAGTGCGAGACATGTAGTGGTTTTGGAAATCATAGCTCACAAGATGTAAGTTCCTCCATGAATAAATTGATATATAAGTTGACTACATGTGCTTGCAACGCTTTTCCTCTTTTACTGTTGAAATATCTCTGTCTGTCTTGTTATGTGAGGATTTATCAGGTTAAGCATTTCGTTTAGATGTTGATTTCCTGTAATTAAGCAATATGTATAGGTGTCTCAACTCTTCTCGTAATGATCTCGCTTAACATTAAAATGTTTGATTAATCAAAGGAAAAGATTTTGTAGGTGCAACCCATCAGTCGTTCTCTCTAAAAGATCATCTTTGGTGATTGCATTTCTAAGTAATTATTAAATTCTTAAGATTTAAATAAAATAATTTCCAAGTCATCAGTGAATTGTCATCTTCATTTACAAAACAGTTCACTATATTTTACTTAAGTAGCAGAAAGAAAAATATTAAAAATTAGGATTCATTGTATCTTTTTTCTATATAGATCTATAAAAGAAAATAGAGAAAATTCTAAAACCTATTCTAAATAATTTAGAATCTATTGTTCATTGTTAATAAAAATAATTATGAATATATTAATAATTAATAGAAAAAATGTCTATTAATCATAAATGTGTTATAAATTAGTGTATAAATTATAAATTGACTATTAATTATCAATACTATGAAAGCAAGTGCCACTCAGTGATAGGGTACTTCTCTCATTGTAATTAGGGATGGTGTGAGTGTGTTAATGTTAACTTTTATTCTCCTACCATCTACATGTCAAAAGTTTAATAGATATAAATCATCCATTTTTGAGAAATTAAAAGAAAAAGCTTTAATTAGTAAAGACTAAATAAATAGAGATAAATTAAATTATAATTATTTTTTAGTGGATATCTATTGGCATTTCTATAGATAGATTTATTTAAGATATGTATACTAGTTAATTATAGTTTAAATTTTACATAGAAATTATAATTTGATAACTTATTAAATATATTGATTGATTAATTATTATAATATTTTTAAAATTATAATAAATATTTGAAATTTTAAAAACTGAAACCTAATAATAATTGTAAAAGTATTTAAGTGATCCTTCAAACCAAAATCTTAATTTTAAATATATTTTAGTTGTATTATTGAGTGATCTCAATTGTAGTTTAGTGTTACTATATATATATATTATATATGTTATATTATATATAAATAAATATTTATAGATTATAATATTTTATTGTGTTATAATTGTTAATGTTATATCATATTATTATAAATATGCATATAAACATTACAATAATATTGGGCAAGTTATTTCTAAACTGATGCAACATCTGGATAAAAGTGCCTCAACAATTGCACACTTATAGTGTTTGGGTAAGAAGCATGTATAAGAGGCTAAATGTTTCGGCCAATGAGATGCATATAAATTATTATTTTTCATTTTGTAAATAAATAAATAAATTGCATCTAGAAGAAGTTTAATCACAAATTAAGTTGGAGTATTCAAAAAGTGATACAATAGTACTTGGCCTATTGGCAAGTACTAATAATAATAGAATATTAGGATTATTATGATAAAAATATATTTTTATCACATTTCTTCTCCATTAATATAAATTATAAATAAATGTTAAAGATAATATTACTTATCCCCTATAATTCATTAATTTAGCATAGAGGAAATGGTGCTCTAGCATTTTTTGAAATCTCCTAGCATTGGAGAAAGAGTTTTGATTTGTGTTGTTGGAATGAATGTGGATTTTGTTTTTCTTGACCTTGCAATGGTTATTCAATCTCTAGCATTGGTATTAAGGGGCTTAGGAGAAAGGATTCTAGTACTACACAAAGGTGATGGTAAACACCTAGTGCCCCAATTAAAGAAGAAATAGTTTGGAATTTCTTTTGAGGAAAAAACCTCCTCCAAAATTTTCCTTGAAATGCATATATAACTTGAAATGACAATACCATGAAAGAATAGGATGGTGGGTATGTTGATGTTTTGTAGCTTCACATAGATAAATTGTAGCGTGCACACACACACACACACACACACACACACACACACACACACACACACACACACACACACACATCAGATAATATATATAATTAATTATAAGATTGACAAACAGACATGTTCCATGAAGGGACATGTCTATTCTTTACTCATTTTCTTATACATATAAGAGGTCGCTACCATTTGGAAACCATATACCAAAAACGTGTTAAAAAACCCTAGCTAAAATTATTAAAAGCTCATGAAACCTTTGTTATGTTCCCTAGTTTTCAAATTTTTGGAGAGTAAGGTTTTATAAAAATTATGCAGGAAGCTTGTTACCCTAAGGTTTTATTTTTACCTTTTCCTATATTTATTTTTAAGTTACTTTTCCAAAATTTAAAAAAATCTATTGTTGTAAACCTGGCCTTAAATGTGGTTTCTCCTTTGATCAATCCCTTAATACTTTATAAAGTGTTTTATCCACTATAGTTTACCTTTACTAACTATTGATCTTCCCAAGATCAATGATGAGCACTTGCCCGCAACATGAATTTGCTCAACCTTTAGAAAATGTGGGGAAGTGTCTAATTGCCACATAGCACTTCCTAATGTTAAGCTCTTTAATGTGCTGCAAAACCTGGGAAATGTCAAAATGGTTTTAGGGTTGTTAGGGGGTTGTCAGAGCATGTTAGGGATTTCAATGCATTTCATTGGTCTAGTTGAGCATTAGGGTTACCATTTTTTCATTTTAAACATGACATCATCGATCTTTGAAAGATTTATGGTAGGCATATTACACAATCTAAAGATGTGTGAGGTTTAACTATTGTAGGAAAGTTCCCTAATGATGTGTGTACTATGTGATGTCATCCGCCCCCTATTTTAAAAAGGTGTTGAGATAGTTGTGAATGTCAAACACGCTTGAAAAAGAAACACATTCTATTGGTCTCTCTTGTTGATTTGATAATAAAAGGTATGGAATATGTGATACTGTCAATCTTTGAAAGATCAATGGAAGGCACTTTCTCGCTCTCTAAAAGTGAATGAAGTTTAACTAATGTGAGAAAGCACTTGCATTACACGTGGACAAGTGAGGCCAGTCATTCAAAGGGCTGCCTAGTCATGCTAATCTCAAAAGCATGTTGACATGATACATGATGATTGGTGTAGCAGTCTACAATAAAAACAAATTCCTAGAGCTCAATGCCAAATATGAAAAAATTCTAAAAGAATATGAGGAAAGGGGAAACAAAATGCATTACTGGGAGGCTCAGGTAGCCCAAATGGATAAGCTACTAGGAAAGAGAAAAGTGGAAGAATCTAGTAGGCCCTACATTACTTATCCTCCTCCCCCAATTCAGCCATTCAACTCCCTCTGTAGAGTTAATAGATACCCCACAGAGGCTAGAATTATAAATTGCTAAGGAATTTGAAGAAGAGAAGAATAAAATTTTGGCATTATGTATGTAGAGTTGGATGATTTATATGAGGAAAAAATCAAAAAAAATATCTTATATCTGGTGGATAATATTTAATGGCCAATATTCTATGAACAACTAGTAAAAGTAATGGACATGTGGACTAGAATAAAATGTAGTGAGGATGATTTGAAGTCTATTATGAGTAAATGAGGTAGTAGGGATAAGGATGTCACCCTTTTTTGTGTTTCAATTATTTTTATATCTTGGGAACAGATAGAAAAAACTTTTGATATGACAAATAATCTATCTGATTTTGATGAGAAGAGGGTTGCACTATAAAAGAGGATAATAATTTGTCTTTCTAAATATCTATGTGAGAAATTTGAACTTTCCTCCATTCACTTTAAAAAATAGACAAACTAAAATAAAAGGAAGAATGGGGCAAAGAACTAGATGATTTATTGTGCCTTAGAATAATTTGGGTTATAAGTGATAAGGGGCATGTGATATGGGCAGCAACAATTGAAGAGATTGTTAAAATGCAATTATTTTATATTTCTATTAGAGAATATTTTGTTGAGATCAATAAGTTAGGATAATTTTTTATCAAGAAATAGCATGAGGTTTTGATTTTTGATTGGTCAGATGATACAATTTTCAAAAAATGGATAGAAGATTTCATGCATACAATGTAGTTAGAAAGAGAAGAAGATGAGGTGGACCAAGATGAGAGGCAAGCAACAGATACATCAATTCAAGTAGATGAAGACAATGAGGATGAATCAACTATAGTGAAAATAATAGAGGTCCAAACTGATGATATGGTAGCTAGAGAATCATATGTAACTATTGTTTGATGGTACATGATGACATGGATAAAGAGCCTTCTGTTAAAGTAAGCCTACAAACATTAGAATCAAGATAAGCCATATGTAAATTGATGTAGTGTAGGCTAGGAGAATCCCCAAGGGAGATGTACTATCCCCTAGAAAATATAACACATAGTGGAAACACAACAACAAGAAGAAACAATGCAAGATCTGATACCAAATTACAATAATATATTTATAAAATATAATTGATTACATGCCATAAGCCTAGCTATAAGGTCTTCCAACTTAGGGCCAAATACAAATAGAAATTAAAAATTCAATTCTATAAGATCCAACAAGATCCAACTTACAAAACCAATCTCAGCTAGTGCTAACACGTGATTGGATAAGAACACCAAGAAGAATCCACACTTGTACCCTTAGGTCCACCAAGAGATCCTCTAGTTCCTAAGTTCCAACTCTAGCTCTTGAAATTTTCATCCATCCTTCCTTCCATCTCCAACTAAATGACTAAAAGACTCCACAGGAGCCCTATTATACCAATCTAAGACACAAGTCAACCTATGACACTAATTAAATATGCATACATAAATTAAATGCTACAAGTCGCCTGTAACAGGAATTAAATGTCTAAAAATTGATATCCAAGAAAAATCATGATATCTCCTAGCTTTGATTGAATTAGAACTTTTTCTTCAAACCATAGGTATTACTTAGGTCCTCTAGAACCCCTTAAACATGAAAAATCTGATTTCCCAAGGAAAAGTGTGCATCCATCTCAAAAGTCATGCACAAAAACCCATCACATAGTCTATTAGAAATTGATACTTTAGGAGAATTTCTATATATCCCAACTTATGAGGAATTAGGAATTTCATCTTGGATAAATGGAATTAATCTAGGTCCTCTTCAATCCCTAAAGTTTGGAGCCTCTAACTCATTGTGGAAAAATAGTTACACAGCTCACCACAGGAACCTAGAAACCAAAAAGCCATAGTTCTAGTAGCAAGGTAGAAACAACTCAAACTTAACTCAATAAATCCAATCTCTATGAAATCATGAGGAAAGGCTCTCCAATGCATTCCCAAAACATCCCTAACCATGAAATCATAACTCCACCAAAATGCAAGCTCAATTCTCCTCAACATTTAATCAAAATTCCTCCAAACATGCAAGATTACAAGCAAGCCTAGGATGCTCCTGCATCAAACACCTTACGTTTGAAAAGATGTTCTAGTAACTAGAAGAACATCTTTTGGGATTTATCACATAAATCCCAAACTATTTCTCCACATACATGTCCTCCAAGTCTTCAACTTGCACACTCTTTCCCTTGTTTTTCTTCTTCTTCTTCACATCCACCATAGGTATTCCATAGGTTTTCTTTCCATGCTAATATCCACCTTCTCTAAATCTATCAACTCAATTTAGCTGCAAATACTTAGGTTCCTCCTACTAAGCTCTTCATTCTACAAAGGCATCAAGGAAAACTTCTTGCCACCTTTCTCAATACTAAGGACAATCTTGACACAATCATGCAAATCCCTACAATCATATTACCAAGGTCTACTAAGAAACAAATGACAACTATTCATGTCCACAATATCACACAACACTTGATCCTTATATTACCCAATCTATATATCAACAAGACACTACTCCCTCACTTCCAAAGCATGCTCACCTTGCAACCAACCAATCCGATAAGGATAAGGATGTCTTACTCTCTTCAAACCAAGTTTGTGAACCATCTCTTTAGCAACAAGGTTATCAGTGCTACTACCATCCAAAATCACCTTTCAAATTTTTCCAACAGACTTACAACAAGTCTTGAACAAACTAGTCCTCTGATAAGAATCTAATTCCCTCTTACCAACGAGTACTCACTGAGACAAAAAACTTTATCCTTGCTTGGGTTGATTGTCCTAGACTTTAACCTCATTCACAACATCAGTTTTCCTATTAATCAAACATTCAAAAGACCTATACCCTTCTAACCATACTTGAAATAATTACCTCTGAACCCACCTCCACCTTCCTTCTTTTCTATTCAACAGATTTTGTTTCACCTTCTTCTTCTGGTTTAACTTGTGGTTAACTATCCTACTTCTCCTTCCCTTAGGAACTACCTCAATTCTTTCTCTTTAGCTTCTCCTCTACTCTCAAAGCATACTGATAAGAATCCTCAATTGATGAAATATTCAGCATACCAACCTCATGTTGAATATTAAATCTCAAACCATTAATGTTATACACTACCTTCTCCTTTGATAATTCTCTAGTAGAACTCCTCCATATAATCCTTCAGAGTCATATCTTTCTATTTCAAATTCAGTAACTTCTTAAAAAACTCAAGTTAATAATCATCAAGAATGAACTTAGCTTATAACTTAGTCACCATCAATATCCACCTAATGATCTTCATTTCATCTTCCTCCTCTCTATCTCTTTGTAGCTCTTTCCACCAAAGAGCAACATGTCCTTTCAGCTTAGTTTGTACCAACATTACTCTGAGTGGCTCCTCAATATCCTCAAGCTCAAAGTAGTATTCCAATACCAATCCAATCAATTAGGTCTTCATGATTCAAAGTACCTTAAAAATTAGAAACCTCCATCTTATGCTTCAACTTCAACTGAGATCCAGGTCGAGCAACCTAATCGGCCCTAATTCTAATAGGTCTCTCCATATGATTAGTTCTATCCTCACTACTTCATCTAGCAACTTCAAAGTCTTTAGAAACTTCTTCATAACTACCTTTAGTACCCACATGCCTAGGTAGAACTTAAAATTTCAGCAATCATGTCACTCTTCATCAATGTTATCTAAGATCTTAAATTTGCTTTAACATCCTCCATCTTAGATCTGAAATCTGCTTTAACCTTCTTTGAGATCCATTCTTCTACAACATCACTAAGATCATCAATTTCTCTAGAGTCTAATATTCTTGGAAGAATATTCAAAAAAAATAGCAAACCCTAAGCAATAAATCCACCAATCCAAAAGATTAGTCAGCTACAAGATCAACCTTCTTTGCAAATCCTAGTGTAAATTGCCTCAACTTCAACGATTTGTCGATATACTAAGGAACAACCTTCACTCTAATACAATCTGATGTAGTGCAGGGCAGGATAATCCCCAAAGGAGATGTCATATCCCACAACAAATATAAACAAATAGTAGAAACACAATAGCAAGAAGCAACAATGCAAGATCTGATACCAAATTATAATAATATATTTATAAATATAATTTATTACATGCAATATGCTCGACTGTAAGGCCTTCCGGGTTAGTACCAAATACAAAAAACAATTCAAAAATCAATTCTACAAGATCCAACTTACAAAACCAATCTCAACTAGTCTTGACACACAACTGGATAAGAACACCAAGAAGAATCCATGCTTGTACCCTCACGTCCACCAAGAGATCCTCTAGTTCCTAATCTACAACTCTAGCTCTTCAAATTCACATCTATCCTTCCTTACATCCCTAACCAAATGAATAAAAGACTCCACAAGACCCTTAATTATACCAATCTAATCTACAAGTTCTCCTAGAAAACAAATTAAATACCCATACATAAAGTAAATGCCACAAGTTGGCCTACAACAACAATTAAATGTCTAAAAATTGATATCCAAAAAAATTTGTGATATCTCTTGGTTTCAATTGAATTAGAGATTGTGCTTCAAATTGTAGGTATTAATTTAGGTCCTCTACAAAATCTTCAATGTTCAAAGGCTGATTCCTCGACTAAAAGTTCCCATCCATCCCAAAATTCACGCATAAAAACCTATCAAGAAATTTGTCAGAAATCAATACTTCAGAAGAATTGCCACATCTCCCAACTTAAAAGGAATTAGAACTTGTGCCTTGGATAAAAGGAATTAATCAAGGTCCTCTTCAATCCTTTTTTTCAGCCTCTAATTTATTTTGGAAAATTAGTTACATGGCTTGCAACAGGCACCTAGAAACTAGAAAAACACAGTTCCAACAGCAAGGTAGAAACAACTCAAACTTCAACTCAATCCATCCACTCTCTATGCAATCATGAGGAATGGTTCCCCAATGTATCTCCAACACATCCCTAACCATGAAATCATAACTCTACCAAAATCCAAGCTTGATGCTCCTCAACACTTAACCAAAATCCCTCCAAACATGTAGGATTGCAAGCAAACCTAGGATGCTCCTGCATCATCGATTCATTATTGCTTGGGTATGTGCAGGATCATGGTGTGCCAAAAAGTGGCGATGTGAAAAAAAAAAGAGTTTGAAGACACCTAAAAGCGCTCCAAAATCCGCTCTGACTTTTTTTTACCTATCTAGGAACCAAACCTGGAAGGTTAAGCCGAGCCTCATATCGGATATCCGATATCATATCGGATATCTGATTTTAAATCCAATATCCGACTAATAATTAAAATCATATAATAGTATGATATATTATTTAATATTATTATTATTGATATAAAATAATAATAATAATATTAAATAATATATCATACTATTATATTATACTATAATAATAATATTATAATAACATATTATATTATAATAATATAATATAATATTTCATATATTATAATATATAGTAATGTAATATAATATATATATATAATATAATATAATAATAAAAAGTAATATCTTATAATATAATATATAATAAAAAAGTATAATATATTATAAATTATGATAATATAGTATAATAATAATATTTTATATTATAATATATAGTAAATTAATATAATAAATATAAAATATAATATAAAAATATATAAAATGTAATATATATGTTATATTATATATATTATAATATCAGATATTCGATATAATATCGGATATTCGATACCTATGCATGGATTAAATACAAAATCACAGACCCGTGGCCCTTATTTTCACGCGAATTTGGGCCAGTCAGATCGGATATCAGATAATAAATCGGATATCAGATAGAAAATCGGATATCAGATAGCAAATCGGATATCAGATATTAGGTATGTTCCCCCCCCCCCCCCCCCCCGTTGACTCATTTTTAACCTAAATTTAATAGATTTTAACAAGATTTTGTTTGTTTTAGTTGAATCTAGGGTTTTTTTGACAAAAATGGTTAAGATTTAGATTTTTTTTTAATATATATTACGTTTTGCAATTCAATAGGAATGGCTGATCAAAATGATGACACTGAGGCAGGGAATAATATTCCTCGCAACCCACCACCAAACGATCTAGTATCCCCACAAAACCGTCCACCAAATGATCCTCTACCTCCTCAAAACCCTCCTTGAATCGAGGATTTGATAAATGAAAATCTCACTGAGTTGAGAGGTTTGCATAGAACATACAATAATGTACCTGCATTGGCTCCTATGTTATCCACGTTAAACACCATAGTGGATAACATTGAAACTCTTACAAACCAACAAAATGCTGCTCTTCGTTGGCATGATGAAATGCACTAGATGTTTGATGATGGTTTGGATTATGATGAGGTCGCGGCCCTCAACATAACCAAAGACGATTTGGCAAGCCTTTTTGCTAACCCAAAAATAGGTATACCAGTTGACCCAAAAAAAACCAAACTATCGATTAAATGGTGCACAAATGACGCCATACGTGCAAATTTTTGGGACTGTTGGTGGATGGTCTTTGATATCCCTCCACATGGCAATTTAGACATACCATTTTATTTCCTTAAAAAATTATATGCAGAATTTGTGTTGAAACTTAAAGTGAACTATTGGAGCATGAAGCCCAACATGGGCTTAGGACTAGGAGCTCCTCAGGATAGACTCTCTTCCCAGCGGAAGAAACTTGGCACTTTTGTCCCCCCCCTGATATCTCCCCCCCTCCTCGAGTGCAGCATCCAGATATTATGGCAAAGGCTAGCTCTCAGACCATCAGAGCCATTCATAGGTTGAGTAGCCTAATGATATCTCAGGCTAGGTCAGTCTTGCCTCCTCGTGTTGATGATGTTGGTGCCAGTTCATCATCGGCTAGCTCATCACACACTTGTGTGCCTCACACTTGCATTACATGCAAGAATATTTGCCTGGGTCCCATAAGTGATCTTCCTGAGTATCATTTTGTATTAGACGAGGATACACCAGACGCACGTGCAGAGGCTACAGACCCTTATGCGAGAGAGGAGGGGAATGTAGAGGCATGGACTCCTTCGGTGTCGATACGTGTATACATTTTTTTGTTATGACATATGTGATTTAAAGTTAATTTTTATAATAGAGTAATTTTAATTTTTAAGCCATACTCACTTTTACATGTACGTGATCTTCATTCATGTTTAGTTGATGACCGAGGAGGAGCTCAGACAGATAGATGATGCTACACTCTTGGCCATTTCATTTGGCCTTGAGACATCTACGGTATATTATGTTGTGTTCACATTTCTTTTTTCTATTTGATATTGTAGCATATATGGTTGCTAATCTTTCTTTTATCTTGCAGATACCACCTTCCCCAAGGGGACAAAGTGTGGGGGGTGAGCCAGCATGCATTGACAAAGGAAAGGTAATTAGATGTTTTCTAATTGATTAAATATTGATGCATTCTTGTAAAATGTTTGTGGTAATCTCATTTAATTACATTATTTATTGTATATAGGGTGTGGCTACTGGCGATGAGCCTGTACAGATTCGGCGTCCTAGATCATCAGGGATTTTCATTCGCACAGAGAGCCCCATTGTATGTATAAGTATCATTTATTCATTTTTTTTAAAATTGATGCAGAAATCCTAAAATCCTAAAATCCTATCTCATGCCCAATTACAACTTTCTTCCACATATGAGTCCAACATTATAACTTTGTATGCTTCCATGAGCCATAATTGGTGCAAGGATTGCCCAATTGACTTCAAGAGATGTTCCATGACCTTTGTAATGCCTTGGATCTTCAATGTTCCCCTGATGAGCATGGGATGCTCTTGCATCACTTATCTTCATAAATAAATTCAAAACTAATTTCCGTGATATTAACAACTACTATTTTGTATCTCATAGGAGACTCCTAGTGCACATGAGGTTCGACGGGACAGTTATGTAGATTTGATGACGCGGCCACTCACTCCTGAGGAGGAGCCTAAAATAGTAAGTTGTAGTTTGAATTCATGATTAAATATGTTATAAATTTAGCATGCTATGAATTATAATGTTATAGTTTAAATTGTACATTCATCTGACAAAGGTATTTGAACATATACAGCCCACAATCACAGAGGTACCAGCATTGCCGAGGGCATACGAGAGGACTCTTGAGCGGCATAGGAGGTCGATGAGAGAGGTATTTATTATAAAATTTTGATAGTATTAATCTCCAATACGGAAAAGATCATTATGCATTTGAGTAATTCAATGTTAGATACGTAGAATCATATAAATTTAGTAGTCTAACTTTGGGTTTTCCTTTTTGTTTATGTAGGAGGCATCCAATCCACCTAGTGCAGCGAAGAGGCTGCATTTTGATCATCCACCAGCACCCTAGGATAGTATATTTTTCGTAGGATGCATCATGAGACATTTTGAGATGGCATATGCCACATTGTATATAGAAACATTGATATTATACACATTCTGATGGCAGGATCAGCCACATTTTGTATATGGATCTATGTATTTTGATATATATATACTTGAGTACTTTGTCTATGGATACATGATCTTTGATATATATTTGTGTAAAATTTTGTCTATGGATACATGTATTTTGATATATATTTTTATCATTTATGTGCACAATGATATACATATTAATTTAGTATCTAGTATTGTTCAATTTATCGTGGATCATGTGTCATGCCCTAAATTTTACTAGTAAAAAAACAAAAAAAAATTTATTTTTTTAGCTTATGAAGTTGCATAAGAAATTACATATTGTAAAACAAGGTTATCATTGAGTAGGAGTTCAAGACTCATGTGAATAGTGTGAAAATGTTAACATTTTAGTCACAGGTGGTTTTCAAATAGATTGGATGACAGTCTAGTTCAAGTTAGCGTCACAAGTCAAACAAGCAAGTTCAAGATACAACACTCATAAATTAGTGAGGTAATTCATATCCTAACAAGCCTCTACTACTAATATTCTATTAGGGTCTGTCAGTTGTATCATATGGACTAGGTCGTGATTCTAGCATGTAAGGGAAGGGGATCAGAATTACTTATTATCCTCATTACCAATGTACACACATTCATTAATCATTACAATATATATTAATGTGACAATTAGTATATTACTATATCCTTATTATCTATCAACATTGCTTCCTCACCAAATTATTGAGTGCACAACAAGATTGTAAGCAATCTACTAAGTTTTAAATTTATACAATCAATGGTATCACATAACATCTATGGAATGTTATTATCAACTAGTCATTTACAATACCACAAGGAGAAAACTTTCTTTCACATTTTCAAATGATAACAATGATGTCAAAGCAAATCTGTGACTCGTACCAATGCTTTCATAACAATCTAAACTCCAAATGAAACATGCATATACAACCTTATCAATATTTTCTTCTACACATACATTAGGTAACAATGATACAATCTCCTTCCATCATAATGGGGCAACATAAGGGACTTTTCAAAATCATAAGGAACATGGACATTGAAAGATATGGACAATGAGTAGCATGAACATTGTCCAACATGATCATTGAGAACATGAACAAGCTGGTGAATCCTCCTTCACAAATGAGGGCACAATGTCAAGTTTTCTCATCCAACATCAATCTGCAAGATGATCATTCCAAGCCATTTCCATTGCTCCCTTGGACACAAATCTGCATATGCAACACAACAAAATAACAATGACCATGGGTGCTTTCCACCCAACCATAGGCCTCAAAGAGACCACCCCCGCGCTAGGGAACAAGGCTCAAACTGGGATACACATACAATCTTTCAATGCATAAACATTACATTTCAAACTTGAACAATTTCCCCCCAAGACTATTTCACAATGGCTTCACAGATGGAACCATAAACATAGGGTGAAGGTGCGTAAGTCCCAATCCCATAACAATACTCAAGCACAAAACAAGAAAACAAAACCAAGTAGAAATAAAATAAGAAATTTTGGCAAACACCCCACTAGTTTGGCCAAGACCCTCTAATAAAGCCTTCCCACTAACTTATTTTAGCAAAAACACTAAGCCACTCCATCCTTACGAACTTTTCTCCTCTAACAGTTCATCGATAGCCCTCACGAGCTCTGAGTTATGACCCTCGAAGGATCGACCTCAAAATGCACTTAGAGCACCTTGAAGACTCCTCGGTACAAGGTGGCCGCAAATGATGGATGGTCTTCATGGCCAGAAAAAAGGTGTGACTAGGGTTCACCCGCTCATCTAGAGCTAATGGGACTGACGATTCAATGCCAAGATCAGCGGTTTCAAAGTTACACTGTGGTGCACCTATGAACTGAGGCACACTGCGAGTTTTGGCATCGAGTGAGATCTTTGTGCTGAATCCAAACGGAATGTGATCTCTCAAAAATGAGATAGGTTATTTTAGGCCTCAGGATCACCGTCCTGTAACATTTGATAGTTCGTCGATAGCCCTCACGAGCTCTAAGTTATGACCCTCGAAGGATTGACCTCAAAATGCACTTAGAGCACCTTGAAGACTCCTCGGTACGGGGTGGCTGCAAATGATGGATGGTCTTTGTGGCTAGAACAAGGGTGTGACTAGGGTTCAACCGCCCATCTGGAGCTAATGGCACTGACGATTCGATGCCAAGATCAGCGGTTTCAAAGTTACGCTATGGTGCATCTATGAACTGAGGCACACTGTGAGTTTTGGCATCGAGCGAGATCGCTGTGCTGAATCCAAACAGAATGTGATCTCTCGAAAATGAGATAGGTTATTTTAAGCCTCAGGATCACCATCCTGTAGCATTTCATAGTTCATCGATAGCCCTCACGAGCTCTGAGTTATGACCCTCGAAAGATCGACCTCAAAATGCACTTAGAGCACCTTGGAGACTCCTCGGTACGGGGTGGCCGCAAATGATGGATGGTCTTCGTGGCCAGAACAAGGGTGTGACTAGGGTTCACCCGCCCATCCGAAGCTAATGGCACTGACGATTCGATGCCAAGATCAACGGTTTCAAAGTTACGCTGTGGTGCACCTATGAACTAAGGCACACTGAGAGTTTTGGCATCGAGCGAGATCGCTGTGCTGAATCCAAACGGAATGTGATCTCTCAAAAATGAGATAGGTTATTTTAGGCCTCAAGATCACCGTCTTGTAGCATTTGACAGTTCATCGATAGCCCTCACGAGCTCTGAGTTATGACCCTCGAAAGATCGACCCCAAAATGCACTTAGAGCACCTTGGAGACTCCTCGGTACGGGGTGGCCGCAAATGATGGATGGTCTTCATGGCCAAAACAAGGGTGTGACTAGGGTTCACCAACTCATCCGAAGCTAATGGCATTGACGATTCGATCCCAAGATTAACGGTTTCAAAGTTACGCTATGGTGCACCTATGAACTGAGGCACACTGCGAGTTTTGGCATCGAACGAGATCGCTGTGCTGAATCCAAATGGAATGTGATCTCTCAAAAATGAGATAGGTTATTTTAGGCCTCAGGATCATCGTTCTATAGCATTTGACAGTTCATCGATAGCCCTCATGAGCTCTAAGTTATGACCCTCGAAAGATCGACCTCAAAATGCACTTAGAGCACCTTGGAGACTCCTCGGTACGGGGTGGCCGCAAATGATGGATGGTCTTCGTGGCCAGAACAAGGGTGTGACTAGGGTTCACCCTCCCATCCGGAGCTAATGGAACTGACGATTCGATGCCAAGATCAGCGGTTTCAAAGTTACGCTGTGGTGCACCTATGAACTGAGGCACACTGCGAGTTTTGGCATCAAGCGAGATTGCTCTGCTGAATCCAAACGGAATGTGATCTCTCGAAAATGAGATAGGTTATTTTAGGCCTCAGGATCATCATCCTGTAGCATTTGACAGTTCATCCATAGCCCTCACGAGCTCTGAGTTATGACCCTTGAAAGATCGACCTCCAAATGCACTTAGAGCACCTTGGAGACTCCTCGGTACGGGGTGGCCACAAATGATGTATGATTGTTTGAAGACTACTCCATGTGTCACTATCTTTCTTGGAAAAAAAATTGCTTTTGAACATCAAGCTTGCAATATTATCAATTATTGTCAAACTTTTTCAACCAACTCAAAATGTCAAATGCAAATATTTGTTTGCATTTTTTGCTAAGGGGAGTTTCATAAATTGACTTTGATTTTCTATGTCTCTAGTGCTTGAACATACTTAAAATGGCTCTTTGGTCTTAGAGCTATTGGTATTTTCTAACTTCATGGTCTATGATATGTATACTAAGAATTTCTTTCACTAAATGGTTTCCTTGATCTATTGACTACACTTAAATTTGTTCACTTGTCATCTCTCTTTCTATATGTTCAATACAAAGAGCTAGAAGAGACAAATAATCTTTCTTACCTTCATCTCTCTAAGCACATGATAGAAATCAATTCTAAACTTGAGAAAAGGTTAGAGGAGAATATTGCATTCTTAAATTAATCTCCCTTAAGACCTTTACATACACACGGGGCATTCTTAAATTAATCTCCATGGAAGAAAATTTCATAAAACTAAAGATTCCACAGTGTTGAAACATAAAATCCAAGATCTCATTTATGATGGGATTGTTGATACCTCTAATGACTCATCCACTCATAGCCTTCATATCCAACTTCATATCATGTCAGTATGCATGTGCTATCTTTCTTATTGGCTTTAATTGCTTATCCTACATGCTATCTTCTTTCATGGATTTTATGGCTTATCCCAAATGTGCTTCATACAACTTTTCAATATGAAAGTCTTTCAAAACATTATACAATATTATGACTCTTTATGCTTTCAAATGCTATGATTGGTTGTAAAATGGAAGAAATCAAGTATTATAATTGTTCATCCATACTTTATGGATTTTTCTTATTTGATTAGTTTGATAAAAATAGTTTTAATAATCATAATGTCAGCTTTATTTCAAATAAGGAAAAAACCAAATTTGTAATAAGATATCCGCATGCAATTATCTTTCATATAGTTATAAATGCTCTTAAAATTGTCATTATAGTCTTGTATCACATGCAAATATGATTTGGAAGAACTTGTTCAATATCTTCCTCTTATAATTCCTTACAAAGAACCTACCAAAATACAAAAACCATATACAAAAAACTACACATTTTGCATCATAATACATCATAAATTTTAGAAATTCTCCCCAATACCACCCCCCACCAACTCTTCATGATGTACCTACATTCCAATATCATACAAAAATTAGTAACTTATTGTATTAAACAAGATAATCATCAATTCATTAAATCATTATGAAGAAAATAACATAAGAAGTATATATATCTAGTCAAGTATTCCAATAGGGTCCTCTCTCTATTTTAGGGTCTCCAACAAGGCTTCATGATCAGCATTAGCAATAGTAAAAAGTTCTTTTACTTTTGGTCTTCCTTGATGCTTCAATAACTTTACATTTGTTGCTATAATAAGATGCGAATATATGAGAATTACTTTGTGCTTCTGATAGTCTTCGAATGCAGGAATTCCATTCCTTCTAAGCATGTATGTCCACAGCCATGTTCCAGCAACAACCACTGAACCAGTAGGATACGTAAATCCATCATCATCTGTGATCGGTTGTGAAAGTTTTTTTTTTCCTCTTACACAACGTGCTAACCAATAATCGGATTTCTCATCATTCCCCTGTGGTGCAACCAATGCAAAGACATGTCCCGGCTGAAGTAGATCTGATAGATGATTATGCTCAAGTGAACTTTCCATGTCATCATTTTTGATAGAGGGTATGATAGACAATGGAGTAAGATAATGTGGAGCCCATGTGTCCACCCACTCACTTGACTCACAGTGATCCCAATCACACTGAAAACAAGTACGACAAAAACAAGCTAGTTGTCGTGTCCAAATGGTACATGTACTAGAATTAGAGCTCCGAAATGAATGCATTTTTTATGAGTTTGTCAATGTAGCACAATCTGATCTATCACCTATGGACCCTTCCTCAACCAACCAAAAGAACTTGTGTACCACTGAATTAAGAGTCCCCCCCTGTGATAATGCTAAACTACACCAATCAACAATGCTACGAGCATCAAGAAGCTCTGTTGTTGAAATCTTCAGTTGCTCCTTAACTACAGCTCTCTTCACACATGCCCCTGCTCCATCATGTTCCCCTTTTCCATGGCTAGACTCAAAAAAACTCCAAATATGAGGCACCCCTCTCTCTACGTGCATCCTACACAACCAATAAAACATGCAAGCATTCTTGAATTGACCTGTACAGTTATCTGACCAAATGATATGTCTATCCATAGCAATTGCATGCTCGTGTAAGAAATAAAAAAATTTCTCAAAACAATGTTGCACAAACTCATGAGATTGAGATCTATCATCACTCATATAAAAATGATACTCTCTAATAATCTTTCGATTATCTTCCGCACTATCAGGGGCATGTCTATATGTTATGTGAACAAAAATTGCAATCTGAATAGAGTTGTAATACTGAGATTGTGTCTCATTTTGAGGTTGCAATGTGTAGTTCTTAGCAAAATCAACAACTGATATAATAGTGCCAATGGGAAAAGTCTCCTTACACGTTCTAAATTGTTGATCCAACCACTGAGACCTGTGACTATGTCTTGCATACTTTTAAAAAAGATTTGATTTGAAATCTGAAATAAAATTAGCCACATTGATATCTTTTCCAACCAATTCACATCTAGAGCTCTCACTCCCACTCTTCAATGTGTATTTCACCATTTCATAGACCCTTTTTTTCACTATTGTCTTTCCAAGATCTTGTTCACACCCCTCATGGAAACATGTGTCAAACTTGGATAAGCGACCACATTCTGAACACTTCTCATTTAAGCAAGCATTTTTATAAAAGGAACAACCATCAACTCTACGACATAAGATTTGATCTAACAAGTCTCTTGATGATTTTGGAAGCCCACTAGCCCCACAATCCTTCAACATTTCTTTACTATGCAAAGTAGAACAGATGGAGCATAATAGTTCATGGTGCATAGAAAACTCAACATGATATTTGCAACAACATGTATTTCAAATTTTGAGTGGCACACAATAAAATGGCTTCAAAGATTCAAAAGCCCTTTGTGATATATGAACACTTGGATGACTCTCTCTAAATTGTTTGAACAACATAGTTTGACTTACCTCCAAATAGTGTTTAGGATGTGGCGTGCGGTCTCTGATGCCAATTCTCAACTTTAAGACATCTTTAGCATTGGGTGATACTCATGAGTTAGAGTGCCAAAATTGTAGAATTTCTTCCTTCACATCGTCGGATAGCTTCTTATCAAAATGTGGAAGTCTCCCACCAAATGCCCATGTTTCATTTTGAACAGGATCATCAATTTTCTCTCGTCGACTAAGTGCTCTTCTCAAAGTAGTACGATTTAGATTCAAATCAATACAAGTTTGTCTCATATATCTACCCTTTCTCAAATGATGACTTACCAAAGAGGTTGTAATAACCCTTCGAGTAGCTCTATTATCCTTCTCTCTGCTATTTTTCCCAATGCTATTGAGAGCACTGAAAAGATTCTTCACAATAATGGCATTTCTTTTCAACTTTTTATTGACACGAATTTTCAATTTGGAAAGCATAGGTCTCATCTTTTGCATTTTTAATAAGTGCATGAAAAGCTGACATTGCTCTACCACTGTCTTGTTGTCAAAAAATATCTGATATAGTCTTGAAGCCCATAACCGAATGGTTCTTTCTGATTTTTTTCCTTCCAAACTAGTCATAATCGTTTCATCAATTTCAATTATCCATTTTGGTGTTTTAGAACCTTCATGTCGATTATAATTAGGAGATATGTAAGTTTCTTGTGCATTAAGTTCCTATGCATTGTCATCTTCGACATGCTCAATTATGCAATTTGAATTATGACTTGGTGGCATTTCTTCGTCAAAATTTTCAATCTCTACATTTTCAATTTCTGCATTATCATTTTCAATAGGTACATTTTCATTCCCCAACTGTACATTTTCATTATCTGACTCTATGATTTCACCTTCTATTAATTCATCGTCAACTTGATTGATATTTAGCATACCTTGTCTTTTTTTTCGGTGTTTCATTTTGTCCTTTTCCCTATATGCTGCAATGTCTTCATTGGATATCTTCCTTTTACGTTTATTCTTTCAACGACTACTGCTCCCCATTCAGATGACAAATTCGAACACCTAAGGTTATATTTTCAAATTCTTTTCGATTGGTTGGGCCCCAAAACGCGACTTTTTACAAATCTCGTCAAAAAAGAGGTAAAAAAGTAATGTTGTCGGGTCTGTAGGGACAGTCAAATATTTGAAATTGATGCCAGTATAATCGAATATCCGATCCAGGATCGGATATCCGATATAGGAAGAGGACTTTTGGGGGGAAAACTTGCTAAGGTTTCCCTCCTTTGCTAGAATAATATTAATATTATCAAAATATTTGGAAGCAAACGACTTTAATTTATAACTAAGTTAATTGTATATTAGTATTAGTATAAAATATCAATAATATTAATATAAAATAGTATTAATATACCTATAGTATCAATATTATTATTATACCTATAATAGTATTAATATTATTAATATAGATATAATAGTGTAAATATATAGTGTTTATTTATATTAAGCTACAATATATAGTATTAATATATATTATTATTATAGTTATAATAGTATTATTATTATTACTATACATATAATAATATTAATATTTAGTGTTTATTTATATTATAATTATTATCCTAAAATAGTATAAATAGTATATACTAAAATATTATGTTATATATACTAAAATATTACGTTATTATATAGATATATTAATAAAATATATATTAATATAATAATATTTATAATATATATTATATTTAATAAAAATATTACGTTGTTATATATATATTATATTATTATACATAATAATATAATAATATATAATACAAAGAGGGTCATCATTTAATGGGTCAAAGAGGGTCATAGGTCACCCTATGACCCCCTTTGACCCATATGAACGATTGAAATATGTCCCTAGGGGTCCTAGGACCCCTAGGGACATATGTCATCATTTAATGAGTCAAACGGACCTATGACCCCCTTTGACTCATATGAACGATTCAAATATGTCCCTAGGGGTCCAAGGACCCCTAGGGACATATGTCGTCGTTTAATGGGTCAAAAGGGGTCATAGGTCACCCTATGACCCCATTTGACCCATATGAACGATTGGAATATGTCCCTAGGGGTCCTAAGACCCCTAGGGACATATGTCATCATTTAATGAGTCAAAGGGGGTCATAGGTTACCCTATGACCCCCTTTGACCCATATGAACGATTCAAATATGTCCCTAGGGGTCCTAGGACCCCTAGGGACATATGTCATCGTTTAATGGGTCAAAAGGGGTAATAGGTCACCCTATGACCCCCTTTGACTCATATGAACGATTCAAATATGTCCCTAGGGTTCCTAGGACCACTAGGGACATATGTCGTCGTTTAATGAGTCAAAGGGGGTCATAGGTCACCCTATGACCCCCTTTGACCCATATGAATGATTCGAATATGTCCCTAGGGTCCTAGGACCCCTAGGGACATATGTCATCGTTTCATGGGTCAAAGAGGGTCATAGGTCACCCTATGACCCCCTTTGACTCATATTACCCATTCGAATATGTCCCTTGGGGTCTGAGGACCCTTAGGGACATATGTCGTCGTTCAATGGGTCAAAGAGGGTCATAGGTCACCTTATGGCCCCCTTTGACCCATATTACCCATTCGAATATGTCCCTAGGGGTCCTAGGACCCCTAGGGACATATGTCATCATTTAATGGGTTAAAGGGGGTCATAGGTCACCCTACGACCCCCTTTGACTCATATGAACGATTCAAATATGTCCCTAAGGGTCCTACGACCCCTAGGGACATATGTCATTGTTTAATGAGTCAAAGGGGGTCATAGGTCACCCTATGAGCCCCTTTGACCCATATGAACGATTCAAATATGTCTCTAGGGGTCCTAGGATCCCTAGGGACATATGTCATCGTTTAATGGGTCAAAGGGGGTCATAGGTCACCCTATGACCCACTTTGACCCATATGAACGATTGGAATATGTCCCTAGGGGTCCTAGGACCCCTAGGGACATAAGTCATCGTTTAATGAGTCAAAGGGGGTCATAGGTCACCCTACAACCCCCTTTGACCTATATGAATGACTCAAATATGTCCCTGGGGGTCATAAGACCCCTAGGGACATATGTCGTCGTTTAATGAGTCAAAGGGGGTCATAAGTTACCCTATGACCCCCTTTGACCCATATGAACGATTCAAATATGTCCCTAGGGGTCCTAGGACCCCAAAGGGACATATTTCATCACTTAATGAGTCAAAGGGGGTCATAGGTCACAATATGACCCCCTTTGACTCATATGAACGATTCGAATATGTCCCTAAGGGTTCTAGGACCCCTAGGGACATATGTCATCGACTAATGGGTCAAAGGAGGTCATAGGTCACCCTACAAACCCATTTGACTCATATGAACGATTCGAATATGTCCCTAGGGGTCCTAGGACCCCTAGGGACATTAGGCATCATTTAATGAGTCAAAGGGGGTTTGACCCATATGAACAATTTGAATATGTCCCTAGGAGTCCTAGGATGCCTAGGGACATATGTCATCGTTTAATGGGTCAAAGGGGGCCATAGGTCACCCTATGACCCCCTTTGACACATATTACCCATTCGAATATGTCCCTAGGGGTCCTAGGACCCCTAGTGACATATATCATCGTTTAATAGGTCAAGAGGGTCATAGGTCACCCTATGACACCCTCTGACCCATATGAATGATTCAAATATGTCCCTAGGGGTCCTAGGACCCCTAGAGACATATGTCGTCATTTAATGGGTAAAAGAGGGTCATAGGTTACCCTATGACCCCATTTGACCCATATTACCCATTCGAATATGTCCCTAAGGGTCCTAGGACCATTAGGGACATATGTAGTCGTTTAATGGGTCAAAAGGGGTCATAGGTCACCCTATGATCCCCTTTGACCCATATGAACGATTGGAATATGTCCTTAGGGGTCCTAGGACCCCTAGGGAAATATGTCATCATTTAATGAGTCAAAGGGGGTCATAGGTCACCCTATGACCCCCTTTGACCCATATGAACGATTCAAATATGTCCCTAGGCTCCTAGGACCCCTAGGGACATATGTCAACATTTAATGGGTCAAAAAGGATCATAGGTCACCCTACGACCCCCTTTGACCCATATTACCCATTCGAATATGTCCCTTGGGGTCCTAGGACCCCTAGGGACATATGTCATCGTTTAATGAGTCAAAGGGGGTCATAGGTTACCCTATGACCCCCTTTGACCCATATGAATGATTCGAATATGTCTATGTCATCGTTTAATGGGTCAAAGGAGACCCATATGAATGATTTGAATATGTCTCTAGGGGTCCTAGGACCCCTAGACACATATGTCATCATTTAATGGGTCAAAGAGGGTCATAGGTTACCCTATGACCCCATTTGACCCATATTACCCATTCGAATATGTGCCTAGGGGTCCTAGGACCCCTAGGGACATATGTCATCATTTAATGGGTCAAAGGGGGTCCTAGGTCACCCTACGACCCCATTTGACTCATATGAACGATTCGAATATGTCCCTAGAGGTCCTAGGACCCCTAAGGACATATGTCATCGTTTAATGAGTCAAAGGGGGTCATAGGTCACCCTACGACCCCCTTTGACCCATATGAACGATTCAAATATGTCCTTAGGGGTCCTAGGACCACTAGGGACAGATGTCGTCATTTAATGAGTCAAAGGGGGTCATAGGTTACCCTATGACCCCATTTGACCCATATGAACAATTCGAATATGTCCCTAGGGGTCCTAGAACCCCTAGAGACATGTCGACGTTTAATGAGTCAAAGAGGGTCATAGGTTACCCTATGACCCTATTTGACCCATATTACCCATTCTAACATGTCCCTAGGGGTCCTAGGACCCCTAGGGACATATGTCGTCGTTTAATGGGCCAAAGGGGGTCATAGGTCACCCTATGACCCCCTTTGACTCATATGAATGATTCGAATATGTCCTTAGGGGTTCTAGGACCCCTAGGGACATATGTTGTCGTTTAATGGGTCAAAGGGGGTCATAGGTCACGCTATGACCCCCTTTGACCCATATGAACCATTCGAATATGTCCCTAGGGTTCTAGGACCCCTAGGGGCATATGTCTTCATTTAATGGGTCAAAGAGGGTCATAGGTCACCTTATGACCTCCTTTGACCCATATGAACCATTCGAATATGTCCCTAGCGTCTTAAGACCCCTAGGAAAATATATCTTTGTTTAATGGGTCAAAGAGGGTCATAGGTCACCTTATGACCCCCTTTGACCCATATTACCCATTCGAATATCTCCCTCGGGGTCCTAGGACCCCTAGGGACATATGTCGTCGTGTAATGAGTCAAAGGAGGTCATAGGTCACCCTACGACCCCCTTTGACCCATATGAACGATTCAAATATGTCCCTAGGGGTCCTAGCACCAATAGGGACATATGTCGTCATTTAATGAGTCAAAGTGGGTCATAGCTTACCCTATGACCCCCTTTGACCCATATGAACGATTCGAATATGTCCCTAAGGGTCCTAGGACCCCTAGAGACATATGTCGTTATTTAATGGGTCAAAGAGGGTCATACGTCACCCTATGACCCCCTTTGACCCATATTACCCATTCAAATGTCCCTAAGGGTCCTAGGACCCCTAGAGACATATATCGTCGTTTAATGAGTCAAGAGGGTCATAGGTCACCCTATGACCCCCTTTGACCCATATGAACGATTCGAATATGTCCCTAGGGGTCCTAGGACCCCTAGAGACATATGTCGTCATTTAATAGGTCAAAGAGGGTCATAGGTTATGCTATGACCCCATTTGATCCATTTACCCATTCGAATATGTCCCTTGGGGTCCTAGGACCCCTAGGGACATATGTCGTCGTTTAATGGGTCAAAAGGGGTCATAGGTCACCCTATGACCCCCTTTGACCCATATGAACAATTTGAATATGTCCCTAGGGTCCTAGGACCCCTAGGGACATATGTCGTCATTTAATGGGTCAAAGAGGGTCATAGGTCACCCTATGACCCGCTTTGACCCATATTACCCATTCGAATATGTCTCTTGGGGTCCAAGGACCCCTAGGGACATATGTCATCGTTTGATGGGTCAAAAAGGGTCATAGGTCACCCTATGACCCCCTTTGACCCATATTACCCATTCAAATATGTCCCTAGGGGTCTTGGGACGCCTAGAGACATATTTCGTCATTTAACGGGTCAAAGAGGGTCATAGGTCACCCTATGACCCCCTTTGACCCATATTACCCATTCGAATATGTCCCTAGGGGTCCTAGGACCCCTAGAGACATATATCGTCGTTGAATAGGTCAAAGAGGGTCATAGGTGTCCCTATGACCCCCTTTGACCCATACGAACTATTGGAATATGTCCCTAGGGGTCCTAGGACCCCTAGGGACATATGTCGTCGTTTAATTGGTCAAAGAGGTTCATAGGTCACCCTATGACCCCATTTGACCCATATTACCCATTTGAATATGTCCCTAGGGGTCCTAGGACCCCTAAGGACATGTGTCATCGTTTAATGGGTCAAATGGGTTCATAGGTCACCCTATGACCCCCTTTGACCCATATAAACAATTCAAATATATCCCTAGGGGTCCTAGGACCCCTAGAGAAATATGTCGTCGTTTAATGAGTCAGAGAGGGTCATAGGTCACCCTATGACCCCCTTTGACCCATATTACCCATTCGAATATGTCCCTAGGGGTCCTAAGACCCCTAGAGACATATATTGTTGTTTAATGGGTCAAAGAGGGTCATAGGTCACCCTATGACCCCCTTTGACCCATATGAACGATTGGAATATGTCCCTAGGGGTCCTAGGACCCCTAGGGACATATGTCATCATTTAATGGGTCAAAGAGGGTCATAGGTTACCCTATGACCCCCTTTGACCCATATTACCCATTCGAATATGTCCCTAGAGGTCCTAGGACCCCTAGGGACATATGTTATCGTTTAATGGTTCAAAGGGGGTCATAGGTCACCCTATGACCCCCTTTGACCCATATGAATGATTCGACTATGTCCCTCGGGGTCCTAGGACCCCTAGGGACATATGTCATCATTTAATGGGTCAAAGGGGGTCATAGGTCACCCTATGACCCCCTTTGACCCATATGAACTATTCGACTATGTCCCTAGGGGTCCTAGGACCCCTAGGGAGATATGTCATTGTTTAATGGGTCAAAGAAGGTCATAGGTCACCCTATGACCCCCTTTGACCCATAATACCCATTCGAATATGTCCCTAGGGGTCTTAGGACCCCTAGAGACATATTTCATCATTTAATGGGTCAAAGGGGGTCATAGGTCACCCTATGACCCCCTTTGAACGATTCGGCTATGTCCCTGGGGGTCCGAGGGACATATGTAGTCATTTAATGGGTCAAAGGGACCCCCTTTGACCCATTAAAAGATGACATATGTCCCTAGGGGTCCTAGGACCCCTAGAGACATATATCGTTGTTTAATGGGTCAAAGAGGGTTATAGGTCACCCTATGACCCCCTTTGACTCTTATATATTAATAATATACATATCAATATAATAATATATATATATATATATATACATATACATATTACATTATTATTTTTAATGAAAATATTACGTTATTATATAAATATATTAATAACATACATATTAATATAATAATATTTATAATATATATTATATTTAATAAAAATATTACGTTGTTATATAAATATTATATTATTATACATATTAATATAATAATATATAATACGTATTTTATATATATATAAATTACGTTATCATATTTAGTAAAAATAATAATAATATATATTATATTTATAGATTGTAATAAGATTAACATAAGATATTATTATATATTACTAGATTATATCTTGTATGTTTACATTACGTTATTATATATAGATAATATATTAAAATATGCCTTTACATATTAATATAAGTGAAATAATTTAAAAATAAAAAACTAGAACGTTTAAATCGAATTTCTCTCCAAAATTTGAATATTTTTGGAATTTGACTACCGAGCCATATCGGATATCCGATCAGGCTTGGTATTTACCAAGCTTGCCCGGTCAACCCCAAAGACGTGTTTATAGAGAGTTTTAGTGATACTCAGACTTCGGGTAGCCGTCTGACAATGTTATTTTGATCGAAATTGAATGAAACGAAATGGGTTTTTTAATATCACTCTCTAGATTCCATCAATATAATTTTTGTCAAATTTTGAGTTCGATAAGTATTTATTAGTTAATTATCAATAAAGATTATTGTAAAGTGTTGATTGACATACTAAAGGAAAAATAGCTATAACTTTCAAACTGTATAACATTTTTTAAATCTAAAAGTTGTGTCACATTCTATGCTTCGCCTAGTATAAGAAAAAAACAAAAAAAGAAAAATTTGATCAAATTTTCTATTAGTTAGGGTGGTCAGACACGGGACTTTTTTTAATCCGAAAAAGTTTTGGTAAAAAATTCATATTTAATTATTTATTTGGAATAAAAATATCAAAAAATATGCGTCACATCCGGGCATGAGTCTAGTTTTCATATCTATAATTATATTAAAAAAATATTATGATTTGATTTTGATTAAGGTGGTCAGACATACACCTACTTTTTATTTTCGCCCTGAAATTTTCTTAGTACTGCATTAAAAGTCAAACTTTTGACCAATCAATTATTTTTTTCTCCTGATAGGGCCTAGTAGTTTAGAAACTACATTTAATTTTCTACAAATTATTTTCTTACAACTTTTTGATATAAAGTCCATAACCACTTCAAAATTATGTGTCAAGTTGACATAACCCTGATTTGCTGATTTTTCACTACCACTTAAGGCCATAGTTTGGTACACCATGATCTTGCACATACCCGCTTTTGATCTAATGGATTAAGTGAGTGCTTCATTAAATATGATAGGATCTCTAGGAAGTAAGAAGGATTTTTATATTAATGATTTTTAAAGAGAATTGCTAATAATTTTGATTATAATGCAGTCAATTAGGTCAAGAAATTGGATAGACTCTTATTCCCAATGGATGGGGCATTAATCAATTAGTTTAGTTTGCATATAAAGAAATCATTAATAAAAATCAAGATTACTATTAAAATGAAAATAAATTTTATTTCAAATGTATGCAGATTTTCATAGCCAGTCAATATTTGTTTGTATTTAATCTATGAGTCATAGTTAGTTGTTGTTGCCTTCAAGTAGACCATGTTTTTGTAAGGGATGAATATTGTAATAGAATATCATGGAATGAGAGAAAAGTGAAAGTGGTATCAAATTTTGAATCTTGTTATCCCTTAGGTGCACCCACCTTGGTTTTGTAGAGCGTAAAGAGTAGAAAATTGTTTATAATTTTGTTGAAGTTGGGTCTAGATCTAAACGTCATCTAGCTGATCATGGTAAATAGCTAATCCTTAAGTTATTTTGATCTTTACCATCTTGTTATTAAGTATTTTGTTACTTGGTAGTGTAGAAACACCAACATAATCAATGAACTAACCTTAGATGTATATAGACTCATGTGGCTTGACATGAATCTCGTTAGAAAAATAGAACACATGGCCTATATGTTGTGCCTCATGAAATGCATAATATGGTGGAATATGCCACACAAATCTATAACAAGCCTTCTATTTTCATACCATTAAAGCATATGTGATCAAGCTCTTGATCTCCCCCACCATAGATTTCCAATTTTACAAGCGTTAGAAGCAACTCAAGCATCTTATATCTGATTCTTAGACAAGCTCCAGGTAATCTTGAATGTTTAGTTCTACAATCTCTTCACAACCAAATATCATTGTTTTCAAATTTTGATAGCCATCTTATGTAGAATGATAATTTTCTTGAGTGATTTTATAGAATGAAGGGATTACATTAAGGAGTCTCCAATAATCACTTGATCCTTCATTAGTAATCATGCAAGATCTATTTTGAATGACATTGCTTATGTTTTAAATAAAGGTCTAATGCTCCAAATATGGGTGAGATGGATTTTTTCATTTTGTATTAAAGATGTGAACACTTGAGTTCTTATCTAGAGTCTATTAGAAAGTAGTCCACTATCTGAGCTGGGGAATCACCTTTAGAATGCAAGAGGTAGTGGATTGAGATTGTGGGATAAAGGGTGTGCAATTAAATCTTGGACTTAGTATAAAGGATAATCCATTGAAACGTGAGTAGTCACCATGAAAGAGGCAAATGTAAAGGGTTAAAGGGCTCCATGTGTCTACTCCATAATTCTTAGAGACTCATGTGACTTATGATGGCACTTACTTTCAATTTTATGCTCATGTTGTAGTGCACAAAGAAATGATCAAGCCAGGTTGTGGTTTGTTGAACAAATAAAATCAAATGAAGGTTTATTATCTCAAAGTTCCAAATACAACTCAAGACTTTTTTGTCCCACATTGACTATGTGGAGTCTAGCTTTTTTGTTTTAATACACTAAAATGATGTTAATTAGTGTCTTAAGCATGTGGGTTTTTGACAATATGAGAAGATGATTTGTGGGGCCTAGTCGGCCATGCTAGAGCTAAATGTTAAGAAATTTTGAACGGAAAGGATAATGATGTCATGATGACTTGGAGTTGCTAGATGAATCAAAAGTCAACATGTGGTAGTAGAGAAGGATGAACCACAGAATGACACATGATGGAGGCTTCCTGATGTGGCACACTTCCCAAGGTGCCAATATACCATAGTAGGCCACATGTTGCATAGCTTGCATGCAACATGGTAGTTGCTGACTATGCATGTAGGAAACTACCTAACCGATATATGGAAATAGGCCTCAGTTGATGATGATGTAGCAGGTATAGTGATCTAGCCAATAGCAAGATGCCATGTGGCAGTGATGTGGTGAGTTCTAGATAGAGGATGACATGGTGATGATGGTGCAGTTGGAAGGGCCAATAAAATGACAACACATCGCAACATGTTAGGTGTCAATGGTCAAATTAAGGGGTGCCACATGGTGTCCAAGTGGCATATGATGTAGTAGAAGCTAACCAATGGCATGTTACCATATGGAACAGTAAGTAAAACCCAGTTTGACACGAAATTCAATGGATGCAGGAAAAATCAAAATTCATAAAATAATATTTTGTATAATTTTCTTAAAAATGAACATGCAAGCCTTTTAAAGTTATAGAGGATATAATCTAATTTTTTGACTTTAGAATGATTTTAAATTTTTGCATAAAATTTATAAAAACAAGTGCAGACCAGAGAGGCAGTCCATGAGCTTAATTTTCAAAATGAGATTTTGGGTATTTTCTATGCACCAATATAGTAATATTATATATAACTAGAATTGAGAGAGAATGAACTTTCTAGTTTTAGAGTTTATTTATACACAGGAAGGCACTGGTTCAAGTTATGCAAGGTTTTTTCTTAGGTATCCATTTTTTAGTTTCATTCAGTTGGGAAAATTCAAATTTGATGTATGTTGAAATGATGAATTTGCTAAATGTTAGAGGCAATAAGAATGCAGTTAAGGGTGAATTTTATAACTTGCAAGTTAGTTCAATGGATGGATTATCAGTATTTTAGATGCATTTTAGATATTTTGTCAACACAAGGATTTTCATCATTGAAGAAGAGATATTTCAAGTGTGTTACATAAAAATGATGAGAATCATATAAGGTTTTAGTTATAGAAAGAGGAGAGATGAATTGCAACAATGAGGAATGAAGATTCAAGTGAACACATGTTGCTTCCAGATCAAATTTGAGATTTCATTCTTTTCCTATATTTCTCTCATTCTGATTCATTATAAGGGTTCCAATCTTGAGTTTTCTCAGTATTGTGAGACTAGGGTTTTAGTTTTTGATATGTTTTCATCACTATAATAGCATTCTTTAGCATATTTCTCTTGTACGAACAATAGTAGTTAAGCTAATATAGATATTTCTTATCTATTTAGTATTTTTATGAGTTATTTACATGCATCTAAATGTATAGTTTCAAAGAAACGAATACAAATGAGCTAGAATCTTCTTAGTTTCATTTTGAATATCATCTCCTATCTCTATAATCTAAAATGTTATGTACTTTAGGGACAAAGAACTGAGACCTATTTACATCCCCTTAAGGTTGTATGTTAGATATGTTTTGTTGTTGGAACAAATGGCCAATTATATGATTGACATATTTGATATGGTTGTTGGTTATTCAAGAAGAATACTCCATGAGAATGATGTCTTTATGAACACCAATGTCTGATTCACAAAGTGATAAGATAGATATGATATCTTGATGTATGGAATATTTTAGTGGTATCATAGATGTATGTGTGTGATTTGTTGAATTTCCCAATAGATAAGGCACTAATTAGGTACATGAAATACTTGTTCTTATTATTGTATATTTGGGGATTTTTTGAAATAAACATTATAATCATCCATTTCCCCTTTTTGTTTAAGAAATGATACTATACCCTTACTTAGCTTACCAATTTATTAGGTCATGTCAATATTTAATTCATGTCTATGATATTTGCATAAGTACAAAAGATATAAGGGTTTAATTTTCTTTGTGTAGATTTAGTCTATGCTTTGAATATTGGTACCATATGAAGAATCTAATAGGTCCACCCACCTATGTTTAGTAGAGCCTGAAGTAGAAGAAGGGTCTAGCCTTATAATTGACCCAGTGTCTAAAAGGATATGTTATAGATGGGAAGTAGTTGCCCCTAGATGTATTCTATTCTCATTAGGGTAATTTGAAACCGTAACATTTCAAAAGACCAACAAGTGTTTCATCAACTTCCTCTCAAGCTAAAGCATTTGTTCTACTACCTCCAATCTTTTATCTAGAGTTAGTAGATTCAAATGTCATATGCCCTTCTTATCAACACTTGTAACAAGTTCCTTTAAACTAAGATCTCTATTCTTTTTTTCCACCATTATTATTCCTAGTATAACTAGTATAGCTGCCCCTAGTGTAGTTACCTCTTCTACCAAAAGGTTTTTCCTTCCATCCTAAATTTTATTTATATGGTATTGTACTATCAGATCTATTACCTTCTCCATATGTTATACCGTTTTTTTGTTGAAATTGTCCACCTCTTCCTCTTGATCTTTGATTATGTTTCTTTTCCAATCTTTCTTAATCCTTCCATGTGTATTAATATTCTTCTTTTACACTATCCATGTTAACATGTCCAGATCTGATATCCAACTTATATAATTCCTTAGTATATTTCTTCACACTCATGTTTTTTTGCTTTAAATTTTGCATCTTTCTCAACAAACTAACTTGGTAGTTTTCTAGAAGAAATTTCTTCTTCATCATTCCTAGCATCTTTATCCATGTTTTGATTTTTTCTTTTCTTCTCTTTTGTCTTTCAATTTGTAAATGATCCCACCAAAGAGAAGCATGAATCTACAATTTTGTGAGTATTATCTTAACGTTATTATTTTTTAGAGCACCTTCATACTCAAATATTTTTTTCATTTCATAGATTCAATGTAATAATACTCAGTTTCAAGTCTTCCATCATAATAAGAAACTTCAAGAAAAAGTCTAAAATTCACCTTGCACAAAACTCATAGAATCCCTTCTTCATCTTGTTCAACTTTATGTTTGTGATTAGGATTAAGTATTGTCTCTTCTTCATCACTAACATCTTAAATATGTACGCCTCTTCTTTGGGTCATCTCCAGAACTCTAGTCATGGTTGCAATCTTCCTGAACATGTCTATTACAACATTTTCTACATTTCCTCTCCCACAAACCATCTTCACAATAGTTCTCGAAAGATTGTAACCTTCTACAATTCATAGGCCATATTTCATCTTTGTCAACATACAATCAATCCAATAAGGTTCTCCACAATCCAATCGAAAAGAAAGCACACCACTCTCATACCACCTGACCCAAGGAGGGAGAAAGTATAGACCTACAACAACATGTAGAATAAACTCATCTTCAACCTTCTTCTCCTTCCAAGAGTTACATACAGAAGCTATACATAAATAAAATGAATCCATAGGGAAAATAGGGCCAAGTTCAATGTCTATGTAGGTATAATTATTTAACGTTTTATAAAGAGTAACCACAACATGCCCAATTGTGAGGCTTTCTGAGTTGGGGCCTTAAACAAAATAAAAAGTACACAAGATCAAAGCTTCATCTCAGATCTTCTACCTCTTACTATCTCTCATATCTATAATTTTCTATATATTATTACCTCTCTATATTTAACCAAGATATTTATATATCCAGCTAAGCCACAAGTTGGCTAGTCAACCACTAATTAGAATTTAGGAAGAATAAACAAAAATTGACAACAAAAATCATATGAAATCTTATATGCTTGAAGGTAGGTCCACATGTATGTTATGATTCAATTCCTAATAGTGAAAAACACTACCATGCCTATTATATCAACACATTACACAAGGTTAAAATAGTAGGGAAATAGAACCGCAAGTTTGACATAGAACTAAACAATAATTTTCACACTTAGGATAAGGATCTAGGATAGGTTCTCCATCAAATGACACAACATGAAACCAAAAGAAATAATGAATACTTGTTGAAAAACATACTATTAGAGAAAACAAGAAATATTTTTACTTGATGCAAGATTTCTTCAAGACCCAAGATGCTCCAACATCACCTTCTTTGGGTATGTGTTGTGAACTAGTGATGGATGAAGGAAATATAGAAGTTTTAGATAATTATGCTACTCCTTATCATCCTTCCCTAGTTCTATCTAGTTGCATTTCTTGGGATGTGGCTACCCTAAATTTATAGGTCAATGAAGGTCTGATGTAGATGTAAAGTCTTCCATATGTCAATATCATAAAGGGTGACTAATGTACTTTACATTTTGGATGTGGATTTTATTATGAAGAAGAATATCAAATCTTAACTAGTTTTATTCGTGGGAGGTCAAATTACAGTCGTATAGTTTTTGGTAGTGACAATTTTTGCCATCTCCATTTTCAATTTAATAAATACTTTGATGGAGAAATATTGTACATTGAAATTATAGACCATAGTTATGGTTTTAGCTTTCCTGTTGTTAAGTTAGTGGGTGTTGTGGGAATCTAATTGTTTTTGGAACTTTGAAATGTGTGATGGTAATAATTTCCAATTTTGACAAAGATTGAAGAAGATCCATGTTATTGGAGAGAAAAATGGAGACCAAAGTTGAAGGGAATAAAACATTCCTTGCGGATGTAGAAAAAAGATACTCCCCAATTATGGTTTGAATCGCACACCAGGTATTATAGTAGTGTATGATAAACATATTATCCAGAACTGCATCTTTGAGAGGGTGTGAAATTGCATCTTCATCCAATGCCAGATGGAGCTTGATTCTAAATTTTTTTGTCAAGATGCTACGATGGAATTGATGGCAAGAATCACATTTCATGCATGCTTCTTGTCGAGACAAAATTTTTAAAGAAATTTGAATGGTAAACACAACAAGCTAGATAAATAAATTGAATTGAAGTCCATTCTACACATTTAACTAAATCCCTCAGCATACGCACACAGGAAGTGGAGTACCTATACTCATATGTGTAATAAAGAGGGTACCATTAAATTAGACACCAATTACAATTTGAGAAGGGCAAAGTACAAATCTGACACCCCCAAAATTAAACAATGAGAAAATTGATCTATAGTTGTACATGTTGAATTTAATTTTTCCAAGTACAAAGTGCCACATGAAGAAACTAAAACAAGATCATACTCAATTGACATCAGCCAACAAAATTCTACTCAATGATGAAGATTTAGCATGATTTTACCTTAATCTCACACATGGGAGCCTGATTTATGAAAGCATCAATAAATGTTCAATACCCAATTTGGATAATGCTCAGTAACCATTGAGTGATGTTAGAATGTCCACTATAGTATACTTGGCACATTTAACATTCTAGCTTGCTCAACATCATCTACAATTTAGCATGTATAGATCACACAGAACATGTAACCCATTCAGCATCTAACGTCACTAGCTTATATGACATCAACTATGGCTTAGCACATATTGATCACTTGGTACATAAAGCACACTCATCATGTCACTTGAAGTATCTTGGCTTCTAACTTAGTACCAAAGGTAACTCAACACGTATAAGAATTTTGGCTCAGCTTGATAGCTATAGGATAACTCATGTACTATTTTGATTTGCTCAAAACATATAGCATATTAGTTTGCATGACACAAGAAGCATACTGACACACTCAAAAATATGGCATATAGCACCTGAGGTCACTGTCTTGGACGGCATCAAATGTGCATCAGCATATAAATATCACTTAGTACATGAATCACGGTCAGCACCTAAAGCAACTCGACACCTATAAGAATTCTAGTTTAGCATCAGAAGTAACTCAGCACCTATATTAATGTTGGCTTGGCACATACATTATACATGGCACATGAAGTATGTTGGATTTCTCAGCACATGTCATATGGTATTCGGCACCTAAGGTCATTGGCTTAGTAGGTATCAGCTATGACTCTGCACATATTGATCACTCGGCACATGAAGGACACTTGGCACCTAAAGCAACTTGGCACATATAAGAATTTCTCAACACATATAGTCTACTCAAGCCCTGAAGTACCTACCTTGCCTGACATCAGCTATGACTTGGTGCATATTAATCACTCAGTACATAAAACATGCTTGGTACCTAAAGCAACTCGGCTCATATAAGAATTACTTGGCACGTATAGTATGCTCAACCCCTGAAGTCCTTGCCTTTCTTGACATCAACTATGACTCAACACATAATAAATGCTCAACACATGAAGCACATTCAATACCTAAAGTCTCTTGGCACCAAGAGGAAAAATAGCTCGGCACAAACAGTAAACTCTTCTTCTAGAGGTCAACGATCATTAGCTTCTGCAAATCTTCAGAATGCTCCATGAGTGTAGAAGGGTTTAGTGTAAAAGTTGTAATCCCATTCCATCCTAAGTTGGAAAGATAATCCACCATTTTATTGCCCTCTATATATGTGTGAAACTCTGATCTCCTAAAATTGATCAATAATATTCCAAATTTGCTGGAGCACATATTTGAGTTCCTAGGAAGATGATTGTCTCTTAATACAAGTAGAGATTATAACTTGAGAATCACCTTCAATCTGCACTTGTTGGAATTTCCCTTTCTTAGCAAGAATTAGTCCTAACAGTAATGACTAAGCCTTGGCCATATTGTTAGTTCCTATAGGAAGGGGAGCTATTTTAATTGCCAAGACTTTACCAATACAATCTCCAATGCATGCTCCTAATCTTGATTGTCCTGGATTACCTCTGGATGCTCCATCTTAGTTGAGTTTGACAAAGCCAGGTGAAGGGGGTTGCCATTTGATTTTGGACCTACTTGTATGAGTTTACAACTTTGAAGAAGTGCTAGTTCCAAAAGGGATGAAAATTGATTTCCATTCTTGAATGATACTTCGATCCTGGGAAGTGATAACTGGATTAAATCTTCATCTATTGACACTTGCATTAGTAACTTCTGAGATTGATTTTTTAATGATTTGGAGCACTTTCTCTGAAGATGATACTTCTTTTCTAAAATTCCTCTTGTTTGTTTCCCACCACATATCCCAAATAACTAGAGCAGGTGTACACTTCCAAATTCCTACAAAAAGGGCATTGGGGTAAAGAATTGGCCAAGCCTAAAAAATGTCCCAGATACTGTTTTGTAGTGGGGAGTAATAATTTAATTTATTTAAAACAAACATCTAGCATTGGTATTCAAACTTACATCTTGCAAATAAATGGTCAATTGATTCATCTTCCAAACCACATAAAACACACTTGAAAGGAGAGGCCATATTCATCGTAGCTAGTCTATCACTTGTAAGAATTCTATGCTTGATTGCTAGCCACACAAAGCACCTAGCCTTGGGTAGTACTATTTTATTTCAGCAGAACATGAATTCTCAAGATGATGGGTTTGCCAACTCAAGTTTCTAAAGAAGCTTGTAACCTTCCTTGATTGAATAGTTACCATTTTTGGTCGGAGTCCACATTAGTTGATCTTTAGCTTTTGATACAAAAGCCTGTCTTTCTGATAAGATAGATTTAAGTTGTTATTTCTGTTGAGGATCTAAAGGGAGTTGATCTAGATCTTTCCATATTACTTTCCTTGAGAAAATGCAAATTGCATCCATATAATGAATAGCAAGGTTGCCCCATTCTGCTTATGTAACTGAGATGATATTTTGTATGTTTGACATTGTATTTAATGGAGGGTGGCCATTCCACAAGTCACCCAAAAAGTTAATCTTATCCCCATAGTTTAATTCCCATAAAATTTAGTTAAGTACAATATCTCTAAATGCAATCATGAAGTCCCAAATGATTGATCCCTTAGGAGGATCCAACATAGAAAGTATTCTATGTGGCTCATTATTATCTAGATATTTCTATTGCATAATTTGACACCAAAGTGATTGTGATTTAGTATACATTTACGAAACCAACTTACCACCAAATGCTTTGTTCTTAGTTGTCAAATCATGGATTCCTGCTCCACCTAGAGTTGGATGAAATGCGATATTTTGGAGAGAGATAAGTGGAAGCTTCTTTTAATTAGTCAAATTTCCTAACCATAGAAAGCCCTTAATAAGTTTTTAAATTTGTGAAACAATAGAAGATGGTGCTTGCATGACAGCCATGTAATAATTAGGTATTTTAGAAAGGACTAACTTAATAAGCAATATTCTACCAGATAATGATAGCCATCTAACTTTCCAAGAAGCAATTTTGCTCTTAATTCTTTGATATACTCCCTCCCAAAAAAAAAAATTTGTTTGAACCCATAAGGAAAGGAATTCCAAGATAAGTGGAAGGTAGAAAATCCTTAGTAAACCCTAGAATATGCGCAATCTTATCGAAAATGATTCTATCTATATAAAATAAGAAGATTTTTTACTTTTGAGGATTAATTTTCTACCTTGAAACTTCTGAATATAAAAAAAGAATTTTCTTAATCTGTTTAGCCTCAAAAACTAATGAGGCACCAAACAGTAATGTGTCATTAGTAATTAAAGAGTGCATGACTAAGATTATTGCACCTTCAATTTTTGCTCCTTTCCACTTATCAGATAGATGACGGTGCTTGATATTCCTACTAAGAGCTTCAGCCATGATGATGAATAAAGCCAATGAAAGAGGGTCACCCTATTGGAGACCTTGCCCAGAGGAAAAGAAACCAAACACGGCCCATTCATAATAACTAAGAACCAAGCCCCCAAAATGCAAGATTTAATCCACTTACACCATTTCTTATCAAAGCCCATTTTTTGAAGGACATCAAGCTTTAGAATAACTCCAAAATTTACCCCAAAATTATCTTAACCCTATCCCTTTCCATAATCCTAATTTTATTTCTAACACTTATCTAACAATGACTAATTTACTATAACCCCAAGCTTAACACTAATTGTGTTACCTACTCTGACCCTCAATAATCTATTCTCACCCTCACCTTAATAAAAAAATGTAGATATAGTCCTAATCATGTGCCTCACCTTAACCTTATGTGTATACCTACATAATCACAAATCTTTATTCTATCTACAATGCTATCCTTAATCCTACTCCTAATGTTAACCTAGCCTTAACCCTTATTAATTTATAATAGCCTTCATCATAACTATAACCATATATCCTAACTCTAACAATTACCCTAACACTGGAACTAACTTTTAAGCATAACTATTAAACTTGTTAATAACCTTGAATTTAATCTTAAGCCAAACCCTAACCTTGGAAATAATTATAAAACTAAAACTAACCTTAACACTAATCACAATGATAACAATAATTCTAACCACATCCCTAACCCTTATCATAATGCTAATCTTAACTCTAAACCTAGACCAATTAATTATAACATCAAGCTTTAAAATAACTCCAAAATCTACCCCAAAATTATCTTAACCTTATCCCTTATCATAATCCTAATTTTATTTCTATCACTTATCTAACAATTCTTAATTTACTATAACCCCAAGCTTAACACTAATTGTGCTACCTACTCTGACCCTAAATAATCTATTCTCACCTTCACCTTAATAAAAAATGTAAACATAGTCCTAACCATGTGCGTCACCTTAACCTTATGTGTATACATACATACTCACAAATCTTTATTCTATCTACAACCCTATCCTTAATCCTACTCTTGATGTTAACCTAGCCTTAACCCTTATTAATTCATAATAGCCTTCATCATAACTATAATAGTATATGCTAACTCTAACAATTACGCTAACATTGGAAATAACTTTTAAGCATAACTATATCCCTAATTTAAGTTCTATTTATGGTTGTAGATTTAACCTAATCATAATGTTAAACTAGCAATCACACCGTAGTGTGCAATAGGTATGCTATAAAGGTGTGAAATAATTTATGTGCACTTTAAATTAATTAACCCTGATTAGATAATTTATGAATTTTAAAATACTTAATTTTGATTTAGAATTGTATTTAGGCATAAAATTGAATTTTGTGAGAGTCATTTCATATAATTTGATTTAGAGTTAAAATGGTCTATTGTTATTACCATAAATTTGTCTCCATATTCATTTGAAATGTATAAGCTAATATAGCTCACAAGTACAAATAATTTTGAAACAATGAGTCTATGATAGTATTGTTAGAGTTTTATTTTATAGTTTTATTTACTGCAAGAATAATTTTCATTTATAATGACCTCAGCCTTCTTTGGCTAAGAAATTAGGGCTGCAGTTGGAGTGGCTATTGTTGGAGAGAATGGTGCCACTAATCAAATGACCATGCAAGTTCATCCCCAAGGTGTTTAACAAATAAATTCCTCTCCAGATATTGTTTTGAATGTCAAGGATTTTGATAGTGCATGCACTTGATTAGAGAAACAAACCCTCATTAGGCATTTTGTGGGTTGTACTCCTTGTAAAAGCATGTTGTGGGAATGGGTTTCCAAGGTTGTGACAACTCAACATCCTCACCTTGAAGTTTTTCAAAGCCTTACCAAAGTATTTTTCCTTTTTTCCCTTTGGTAACTGGAGCCAAGCTGAACATGTGTTTGTTTGAGGCCCCTAGACTATTAGGCCCTCCCTCCTAGTTTTTCAATGCTAGTCACATGATTTTTTTATTTTGGTGATACCAAGCTCAAGCTCCATGTTTGAGTTGAGTTCCCTAGACTACCTATCCCACACTGGTCATTTTTTTCATCTATTATGCAAATTGTTAGCAAGGTTGTTTTCCTTGAACTGAATAAGTTTTTCAATGCTCGACCACAATGTAGGGTTTATGTTGAGGTCCACCTATCTAGGGACCTCAAATACTCCTTGGATATCCAGATTGGTGGTACTACTTTCACTCAAAAGGTGCTTTACCTAAATCTTTTGAATACTTGTTATTGGTTCCAATCCATTGAATACAAGATTAGGGATTTTCCTTTGTTGGACCACAATCAACCACCTGTTTTGGAAACCAAGCTAGCTATGACTGCTAAGAAAGATGAATGGACTGTGATGGTGAAAAAAGGTAAGGCTTTGGATATTGCTAAGGAGAGATTTTTTCCTATGGATAATAGTAGACCTATCTCAAGCTTGGTTTAACTAGAGCCTTCAATCCCTCTACTTCCTTCACCTCCTATTTAAAATCCTAGAGTATAGGGGATAGTGGGTTTTCATACTCATGATCCTCATCCTTTATGAGTTCAGGTGCCACAAGAAGCATTGATGATTTCTTAGCAACCCTACATTAGTCTCACATCCCATATGGCCACGATGAGTATCTTGATAATGGGGAGAAGATTTGGAGGGTCATCTCTCTTCATGATGACTTATCATTTGATGCTTCCACATTTTTGCATAACATTTTATCCTCTCTTGAGATGAGGATGACATACAACCTAGTTTAACATGAATTTACTCTCATAGAATGTGTGGTGGCTATTAGACCTCCCTAGAAAATATTTTTTTCATGACACCAAGTGTCAGCTTTTTAATCTTGATGTGGTTTGTCTTAAAGAAGTTAAAGTGGCTATATTTCTCCTTACCTAAGCTTGTAAGGTTATTTATTTGGATAGTGTCATATTTTCTTCACAACATGAGGCTAGTTGATTTGAAGTTGTTACTCTTGTTTCCCTTCATTTACATTCTTCTATTATTTTGCATGGATCTGATCCTCTCCACAGGATGGTTTGGATTTTACTATCTTTTTAAGAGTCATTTTTTTAGTATTATTATTATTTATTCCCCTAATGATGTTGTTAACATTTATGGTTTTTCAATGTTGGTCATGTGAATTTTCTATTTATGATGATAGAAATATTAAATTTCTTTTTTGGGTAGAGTTCCCTAGACTAGATATCCCATACTAGAAAATTTTGTCAGCCATTGCATAAACTATCAACAAGGTTGTTTTCCTTGAACAAATAATTTTTTCAATGTTTAGGTACAACATATGATTTTTATTGAGGTCCACCTATCTAGATACCTCAAATGCTTTGTGGATATCTAGATTGGTGGTACCACCTTCACTCAAAAGGTGCTTTACCTAAACCTTATAAATACCTATTATTGGTGCCAGTCCATTGAATAGAAGATTAGGGATTGTCCTTTGTTGGACCACAATTTTCCACTCATCTCAAAAGCCAAGCTAGCCATGGTTTCTAAGAAAGATGAATGGACTATGGTGGTGAAAAAATGTAAGGGTTTAGCTACGGCTAATGTGAGCTCTTTGCCTATGGATAATGGTAGACCTAGCTCAAGCTTGGTTTAACTAGAGCATTCCAACCCTTTACTTCCTTTGGCTCATGTTTCAAACCATAGAGTATAGGTAATAGTGGGTGTTCATAATACTAACCCTCATCCTTTATGTATTTGAGCAATGTAAGTAACATCGATGATTACTTAGCAAACCCTACGTCAATCTCGCAACCCAAATTTTCATGATAAGTTTCTTGATAATGGGGAGAATATTCATAGGGTCATCTCTATTGATGACTCCTAGTTTGACACTCCTACATTTTTGCATAAAAATTTCTCCTCTCTTGGAGATGAGGATGACATACAAGATAGTTTACCATGAATTTCCTTTCATGGAATGTGTAGGGGCTGACAGATCTCCCTAAAAAATATTTTGATCATGACACCAAGCATCATCTTGGTAATCATGATGTGCTTTGTCTGCAAGAAGTTAAAGTGGCTAGATATCTCCTTACCTCATCTTGTAAGGCTATTTATCTAGATAGTATCATATTTACTTAGCATGAGACTAGTTGAGGTGGAGTTGTCACTCTTATTTCCTCTTGTTTACTTTCTTTCACCATTTTGCATGGATTTGACCCTCTGCATAGGGTGGTTTAGATTTTTCTACCTTTTTCAAATTCATTCTTCTATTATTATTAACATTTATGTCCCTAATGATGTTGTTGAGATATCACATCTATGGCACTAGTTGGCAGATTATTTTCCACCTGCAACCTACATTTTTTGTGGGGACTTCAGCATGGTTAAGCAGGCCACTAACAAGGAAGAGATTTTTCTTTTTTGATTAGTAGATGGTGAAAGAGAGGCCTATTTTTCATGAAAAAGTAGCTAGGTCTTTTTGGTTCAAATGCTAGTCATCGTTGCCCAAATGGGGTTTGGCATACATGGTCCAATTTTTGAGTTAGGTCCAACAATGTCTTAAAGAGACTTGACAAGGCTATGATTCCTATGCAGTGTTTTTTTTTAGTTTTTCACAAGTATGCCCTACCTATCACACCTCTACCAGATGTGGCATTGTCATATCATTCTCCCATTGTCTTTTCTATCACTTGGAAAACAACTCAACTTCATTTGTAAAACCCAGCTTTATCTCAATAATTCTTTGTTGTCCCATCCACTGACTATTTCTCCCATTCTTTGAGTCTATAATCTTGAGCCTCTTCCCCACACCTAGTTTAGGTGGATTCAATGGTGGAATGATGTCATCCTTCATACTATAAGGTTTCTTCACATTTATGATAGACATTTGGCTAAATACCATAGAAGATCTTATGAAGCCACAACTAAAGATTTGTGTACGGCCTTAGAATCCCTCACCATGAATTTATTTTATATGGATCTCCATGTTTTTATTGCCAATATTTGACACCAAAAGTAATCTATATATAGTTATGATGCTTTAAGATCTCAAATCAAACCCCATCTCCATTGGTTAGGGGTTGATGATCAGGCTTCTAAACAATGTTTTAATGTTGTACAGGCTTGTCATTTTGTAGTTGGCATCAAATGCATCTAAGAATACCAATAGGTTCTTATTGACCTTTTGGACATTATCCATGATTTTTTGAACCAATATGAGTACATTTTTATGGCTCAGGGGCCATCTGAGGCATGTCACCAATATTTACATGCTCGCCTCGCGATCACACCTAATAGGCTTTCTCTTGAGCAATATTCCTTTTGTGAGAAAATGTTAGCACTTGTGGACCTGAAAGAAGCTATCATTTCAATGGTTGATGACAAGGGCCCTAGCTATGATAGCTTTCCTTGTGAGTTTTACAAAATCCTATGGGAAGATATTTGCCCTGATTTTCTTCATGTGTATCATGAAGCTTACAGTTAAAATTCCACAGGCAACATTATAAATAAGGCAAACATTAAGCTCATTTGTAAAGCTAGTGATCTCAAGAAAATATGCATTTGGAGGTCCATGACTTTGTTGAATGTCTCCTACAAGATATTTTCCAAATCCCTCTCTTAAAATTTGGCACTTGCTCCCTCAGATTGTTTTCCCTAAACAAACTGGTTTCATCAAGTCTTGATATATTTTGGATAACATCATTGTTGTTTGGGAAGGTATGGAATGGGCTTGAAAATACAAAAAGAAGGCTTTACTGTTGACAATTGGCTATATGTAGATGTATAAATGTTGTCATTAATAGCAACATATTATGTACATGCTTGTAGTGAACCTTAGAAATAAAGATACATAGCTTTTAGGTACTCAAAAATTTGTCTAAGTATGAAATTGGTTTACAAAAACATATTTTTTTATGTATACCTAGTTTTTATGATGTTATTCTTGAGAAAAAATATATATGGAGACAGCATACATGTTGATGATAATGTGTATAGCCTTGGACATTAGTAAAGATAGTAAGGAAAAGAGATAATTAAGATTTATAGAATAGAAGAATTAAAGGTATTGTCTATAGAATAATTACTTGATCAATTAGGGACAACATCCTAGATGTTTACACTAAGTTGGAAAAGTTTATTTTGGTCCTAACCAACCTAGCAGAAATTTGTGTATAGGCATGGTGTTTATGAAAAGACATCTTGCGAGATTATTGTGAAGTAACATGCAAAAGTTGTGAATGCAAAATTTTGTATCATATCTAAAAGAAAGCTTTTGACAACCTTATTTTTTGACCCTAGCTAAAAAGAGGTACAACGTCTACTTCTATATTCAAGGAAATTTAATTACTTGTTTGGGCAATGAATGTTCTTGTAATTAAAAGTACATGTTTAGGCAGTGAGATCTTCTTGTACACATTGTACCACAATTTCTAATAGGGTTGGAACCTCCTAATAGGAACTCATATGTACTAAATATCTTTATAGATTCCTAACAGGGTCCATCCTCTAACAAGGAACATTTATATTAGTAAATCATCTTCTGGGTATCATCTCCATTGGGGTTTCCCTTGGCCAATGCTTCCCCAGTTAACAAAATATGGTGCTATTAGTTCTCTCTATGCATGGTTACTCTTACTATTCATCATTACTTTTTTACTATTTTATGCATGCTTCATAGTAATTAATAATATCTAGTTGGTTACAAAAGTTTGTAGAATACTGATTCAACACCCCGCCCCTCTTAGTATTCCCTATTTCTAACAATTGCTATTAGATTGCAGTTACTCAAAATAGGCTTAATAGTAAGAGTAAAATCCCTATGGATATGGAACAATTGATGAAGAACCTTGAAAAGGAACTTAAACAAATTGATCTCCTTACTGAAGAAAGAGATAAATTGAGAGATAGATATGAATACTTCAAAGTGTACATTGGAAAACTAAAGGACAAGATTGAAAATCTCAAATCCAAGCCTAAATCTACTGTATCTAAAATTTGTGATAATGAATATTCAAAGTTGAAAATGGAGTACAAGATCTTGAAGCATGAATTGAAGATTACAAATCTAAAGTTAATTTTGAATAATGATCCTAGCAAAGTCAAATCTAATTTGCAAACTAAAAATTCAAATCTTAGAGCCAATCTAGAAAATAGGACATTCAAATTTGAAACATTAAAAGCATATCATGAATAACTTCATAAGTACAATGCTATTGTGAAAGGTGGACTAACTCAAAGCAAGCTATGACTTGAAAAGCGTTATTCTAGCATAGAAAAGCTTGATGAAAAAATGTTAGTACAAAGATGTGCCTATGATTAGACTGGTCTTCGTTACCTATTTAACATTTTTGCAAAGAAACCTAAAAGTGGATTAGATCTAAAAGAAAAATATAAATCTAATGATAAGATTGAATCCTATCAATCTTCTGATAAATCGAAAGTAGTTGGACAAGAAAAGGAAATTGAGAAATTGGATGAACCTAAGCAAGTGTAATCTCCTAAAGAAACCAAGTATGAATTTAAAGGTAACTATCTTTCATGTAATGAAATAGATCATATGAAATGAGTTTGTGCAAATAAGTCATTTATCATGTTACAAATTTTTACTATCATAATTATCATGGTATTGGTCATAAAGCAATTAATCTTAAGAAGCCTAAATATGATAATGATAAAAGGAATAGTAGAATGTCTAGAAATACTAACCCTACAGATAGAAGAAGATCTAATGAGAGGACATCAAGAGAAAGAAGACCTAATGAAGAAAGAAAGTAGATCATGTGCTATAAGTGTAACAACTTTGGACACATAGCTCAGAATTATCAAAAACCTATTGATCAATAGAATCTTAGAAGCAGAACCCCAATGTGTTAGTTATGCAACAACTTCATACATCTAGTGAAGTACTATAAAATGGATAGAAGTAACAATGGAAGAAACTTTGGAAACAAAAGAAACAATTAAAGAAACTTTGGAAACAAAAGCAACAATGGAAGAAACTTTAGAAATGATAGAAGGAATCATCAAAGGAACTCTAGAACTAACAAAGACATTGAAGATCAAAAAAATGTAGTTAGTGAAATTCAAGAAGAGCTTGATGAGACATTTCCAAAGGGATTAACAATTGAAAAAATTTTAGATGATACAAAGAAAGGTAGATTGAATTTAGTAACCAAGTTTGATTCAACCAAGTTGAATTAAGCTTGTTCATAGCACCAGAATTTCAAACTTTAGTTAGAGATCAAACTATGAGTAGTGAGGTTGAGAAAATATGTATCTAGATGAGTTTATCTTCTAGCTAAGCTCACTTGCAATTTGGAGCTTACTAGAGCTAGTTACGAAGGAAATACAAGTTATTGTTACAATAATGAAAGTTCTATGACAGAAGATGGAATCTATGTTTTCAAAAAAAAAATTATGGAGTGAAAACTTGTGGAGCTTTTTAATGATGAAAGGAAACTATGGTTAACCTTGGGTAGCATTTGAAGATTAGACAGATGATTTTGAGAAGATATTTGACTTTAGAATGAAACTGTCAACTTTTTATGTAGCAAAGTGCATAATTAATGCCAGTTCAAGTTGGGTAAATAAATGGAGTATGAACTTGATTATTTCCACATTGTAATTATCTTAGAAGCTTAGATCACCTAGAATCAATTTGTCAAAGAAATTTCAAGAAAACCCCTACTTCCAAAAAAGGTATTTTATTGTTTTTTGCATAGAATTTATTCAATAAATTTCTATTTGGTAAAATCATAGATATGATGGTAGTTCATAATGTTGAGGATATTGAGGGACCCAAATTGAAGGTTGTCCCTGTCAAACCCTTAAAAGGAAACCTTAATTTGGCTCTATTGACAACTCTAAACAGCGTAGTTTAATTGGAAGACATATGAAGCTATTTGTCTAGGAAGTTTGAAAATATTGGAAGTGAATTTATGAACAAGGATATGAAAATTTTTTTTTTAAAGAAAAAATGGAGTATCCACCATATTTTATTAATAATATATTGACTCAATAACTCTGTCATGGAAGAGCTAGTAAGAAACCCTAGGATCATTTCTATATACAATTATATATTCGATAGTATTCAGTTACATAAGATATCCAATTGGCACTTGGAAATTTTTACAAAAAATAGCATTTGGAAAGTAAACCACCAACTAATGCCAGCCTGTCCCATAGATCATATTTTTGTATCACCCTCATAAACTCATTTTTTTATAAATAACTTGGATTAATGACTTTCTCCACCAAAGAAATGTATAGGGAAACTAATTGAATAAGGTCTAGAGCATTAGACAAAAATATTGCTATAAGTTGTTCTAGGAAAAAGAATTGACAAACATGTGGCGCCAAGAATTCTTCCCCAATTACTATGCGCATAGCAGTCCAAATTCTTGGTGAGTGGCAGAAAAACATGGAATCAAAAGAATCTTCCTCAATGTTCATAGGCGATACCTCTTCCATCCCTAGAGCTTGTATCTTTAGTCTATAATTTCTTGGCAACACATCATGGTGATACCTTCCGCATTGTCTACACTTCAAAATCTACCCAGTTGGTAGCTCCATTGTTTCAAATTAGACTAAACAAATGACTAATGTATAAGTGTGAATGAGGAAATAGATAATGTCGTAGGTGTACTCTCATCATTCAATCCATAAATTAGCCTATCTATCAAATCTCCACAAATTTTAGGGATGAAGTAAGTTGATTTTTGTTTGTACATCGGGAATGAAGAGTTCCCACAAAATATTTTGGGAATGTACTTCCTCGCAATACCTACAAAAAGTAATAATTTAGGTTGCAAAATTGACAATCTTCTCTAATGAGGAGGTTATCATATCCACACAAACTAGATCTTGTAGTTTAATGTCCTAATTAATGAGTTCAACATGTGCAAGTGAGATCATGTCTTGGCCATCACATGCTATATTAGCAAGATAGTATGCCACTACATTCCCCTCACGAAGGGTATGAGATATGTATATTTCATCAAAGGAACCAAATTTTCTAGAAGATATATCCTAATTTCCATCTGTGTGTTTCCCATTTTATGTAGCTATTGATAATGATCAAAGAGTCCCCTTCTACTTGCAATCATTTAAATACTCCTGCTTTAGCCAATGTATGGCCCATGAATAATCCATGTGCTTCCACCATGTTATTTGTACCACGAGGAAGATGTTAAGATTTTGATACTTTAACTACTCCATGATGATCTCAGATACATACACCTACTCCTGAATCACCTGGGTTACCACTAAAGGATCTATCAAAATTTAGTTTCACAATCCCTTCAACTAGAGGCAACCAAATAATCGATTTGTGATCTTGTGATTTGATTTATGATTTTGTTGACACCAACCAAATGGTACATGAATTTTTTTCCATTCCCTTGCAATCACATTATCCTAGCTTGTCATACATAGGTTACACTTAAGCTTTGAATGACTGGAGTTCACCATTTTAGAAATTTACTTTTCTAAGTTAGTATTAGTTCAATTGTAGAGGAGATTTTGTGGAAGATTCCTTTATTGCACCCCCACTAGATTACCCACACAACCAATGCTAGTATACATGTTCATAATATAGAAAATAAGGAATCTGGGTATAATTTTGGCCAAGATTGGAACAAGTCCCAGAGATTGCTTTGAAATGGCATCAAATAATGAAGTTTTCTTAGCACAAAAGTGCAACAATGTTTTGCAAATGTGTAGGATAAGAATAAATGGTCTACACTTTCTGATACTTGGCTACACTGTAAGAAATTAAAAGGTTGTGCAATATTTAGTTTGTGAAGTCTATCACTGGTTAAAACACTATTTTTGAATGCTAACCATGAGAAGAAACCTGCTTTGGGTAATGTTAATTGGCTCCAACAAAATGTGAATGCTTGGTAGGAAGGAGATTTGATTTCCTATTGTTGGATGATGTTATAGCCATCCTTAATGTTGTAACTACCTTCTTTTCTAGGGGCCCAAAGCACCTTATCATCTGTACTTGATAAGTACACTATGTTTTCTGAGAAAATATTTTCCATGAGTCATGCCAAAATTTAACTTGATACCCACTATTAACTTCCCATGAAATATAGTTAGTTACAATCTCCCTTGAGGTTATCATGAAGTTCCATATTGTTGAATCTTTCAGAGGATCAAGGATGGTCAAGATTCTAGTAGGTCTACTATTGTCTAAATATTTTTGCTACATGATTTGGCACCAAATATTGTTGGGCTTAGAATAAATTTTCCAAACTAAATTTCCTCCAAATGCTTTATTCCTTTTATGAAAATCATGAATCTCCGCTCCGTCAAGTTGTTTTCTTTATGTCATATAATCAAGTGATAACAATGGAATTTTCTTTTCTCCATTCATATTTGTTGTGCATAGGAAATCTCTCAAAGTCTTTTGTATGGCTTTAATGGCTAAAGAGGGAGTTTTGAGTACTAAAAGATAATAATTTAAAATTTTTGAAAGCACTGTCTTTATAAGAAGGATTCTTCCTAGGAAGGACAACCACCTCGCTTTCCATGCAACCACTCTTGATTTGATTCTGTCAATAATTGGCATCCAATAGCTTGATTGGTTGGCTCCTATAAAGAAAGGAATTCCCAAATAAATTGATGGCAGAAAGTTTATTATAAAGCCTAGAATATTGACAATCTCGACAATTATTTGATTTGTATTGAATAAGTAAATCTTAGATTTCTATGAATTCACTTTATGATTTGAGATTGTTGTGTATAAATCCAGGGATTGTTTAATTTGTTTTTCTTTTGAAACTGAAGAAGTTCCAAACAAAAGGGTGTCATCTACAAATAACGTGTGGTTAATGAAAATGCTTGTTTCACTAATACATGCACCTTTCCATAATCTTGTAGTCTAATTGTGTTGGATATGTCTACTAAAATATTCAGCCATTAGTATAAAAAGAATTGGGGATAGAGGATCTCCTTGCCTAACCCCTTGTGTAGATGAGAAGAATCTGATTGGAACTCCATTAATTATTACTAAGAAACAGACCCCTAATACATAGGCTCATACCCATTTACACCATGATTTTGAGAATCCAAATTTTTGCAAGACTTTAAATAAGAAATTCTAGCAAACCCTGTCATATGCTTTCATCATATCCAACTTAATGACAAAATTTGGAGTTTTGTCCATACTAATGGAATGGAGTGTTTCATGTGCTGCTAGTTCTCCCTCCATTGTTTCTCGACCAGGGACAAAACCACCTTGAGGTTGAGATAATAAACTTGGAATTAATTGTTGCATTATGAGACATATGGCTTTTGTAATGATTTTCTAGAGTGTATTATACAAGGAGATGGGTCTACACTCTGCAAAGGTCTTAGGTACTTTCACTTTGGGAATAATAGCTATATTAGTAGTATTGAAGTATTTCAACATGGTCCTATAGATCTTGATTCTTCAGTAACTCCCAATAGATACCACCCTACTATGTCCCAACATTTTTGGAAGAAGATATTTGTGAATCCACCCAGACCTGGTGCTTTATCTGGAGGAAGGGAGAAGACTACATTCCTTAGTTCCTGAATTGTGAATGGCACCATTAGCTTGATGTTATCTGATTCTATAACAATAGATGGAATGTCTAGAAGAAGATATACCTCCTAGTCAACTAAGTAGGGATGTGGGATCTAGAGGGCCAACAAGGATTTAAAGAATATCATCCCTTCGTCTTGTATGATTTGGGGATCTATAATTGAGGCACCTATATCTACATTGTTGATTGAGAAAATTTGGCTAGCTCTTATTTTCTATTTAGCTAGCTCTTATTTTCTATTTAGCTAATACATGGAAGAATTTTTTGTTTTTATGCCCCTCTTTCTACCATAATTCCCAAGATTTCTATCTACAATAAATCTCTTCTCTATTTTATAGTTCTTCCCACTCCAAAGATAGGCTTTTCTGAGCTAGGAAAGAGTCATTATCCATGCCATATCTTGTGATATTGTCCAACACTTCCTTTAGGTTTTTCTTTATAATATCCTTTTCTTTAAAGATATTTTGGAAAAATACTTCATTCCACTTTTTGATTTGGATTTTAGTATATTTCAACTTGGTTACAAATTGATGCATTTTGGTACCATCCAAGTGAGGGACATTCATCCACCATTGTCTGATTAGAGGCATGAATGATGGATGTCATAACCACATTCTTCAACCTTGAAGGATGAATTATGAGGTATATTCTAAGAAACTAGGTTAAAATTTACTTAGAGTCTAATAGGAAATGGTTTGAGCCTATTTTTGGTAAGATTTTTGATTGAAAGGTTGCCTTAAAAATGGCCCAATGCTGTGATACAAAAAAAAAATCTAGTCTAACAACAATCTGACCAAAATTAGATCTTTTATTGGTCCAAGTACATATGTCCCTTTACTTGGCTCAATGTCCACAAGATTATTATCTTGTACAAAGTGAGAAAAATATTGTATTGTTTTCAAGGGTGGAATAATGCTCCACATTTTAGTAACACTTTTAGTATAGCATTAAAATCACCTGCTATAGTTATGTGGTCTAATTGATGTGACTAAATCATTTGATTCAGCTCTTTTCAAACTCTTTGCTTATCCATTTTTGCAATGGGAACATAGACATTGATGAGGAGGATATTTTTGTCATAACAACTCATGCTTACTACTTGCCAATTATCCACTTGATTTGTGATATGTTCTTGGATTGACTTAGGATCCCATAATATATCTAGGCCCCCAGATACACCCAAGCCTAGTCTCTGGCCTATTACTAGTTTGTCCATTTCCTAATTGTTTTATCAAAATTCTCCTATGACAATTTTGTTTCTTGCAACAAGAAGATATCTTCTTTCATATCTCTTTCTTAATTCTACTCCTTTTGCTAGGTGCATTTAATGTTTGAAATTATGTGAGATAATCTTCATGGCTGACAAGGAGAACACATCATTCTCCTCATCAATCTTTTGGTAGGTGTGAATTTACCATCTAGAGTAGATTTGATACCTACTCAAATTTCTTATTTAGTATGAGTGTTTTAGGGATTTATTCCTCTTTTTTCTATTATGGGCTTGACTGGGGTAGTCATAAAGGGGGTTTGTTAGATAGATAGAAGTATATAGTTGCAACCCGATTGTATTGAGGTTTGATTAGAATTTGGCTCTGATTAATTTGAAGTTACTTCTACTCTCTCACGAGTCTTCTTCTTATAGGAACCTATGTCATGATCTAAATTTTAAGTCTTCATATCTTGCTCTTGATTTGCAAGATATTGTATCTCCTTATAGTCCATCTCCGTAAGTGCAATATCTTGCTTCCATTATCAAACTTTCTTATGTAGGATTTATTCCAAGTTGTCATCGTGCCCAAGTTCTAAAATGTCCTAAATTGCCAAAATATTACAAGTATCAAGCAGAGTTTGGTATTCTTGTAATTCCTAACATATTTTTGGAAGAGAGTCTAACCATAGGTAATAGGTGATAGATTTTCCTTATGAACGACAACTTTAGAAAATGCAAAACTTGGTTATGTGTTAATTTTGTCTAATTATTCAAGCAACCCCTCTTCTTCAACTATCTCAAAGATTAATTTAATGACCAGTTATGCAATCATTTGTTCCAAAAGCTGTCTAGCCTTCAAATCATTGACTACTTGATGACTAAGTGATTTTGGTATGATTCAAATGTTATTTAGTGAATTTTGATACATTAGTTGGTGTACTATATTGTTTACCTTTGAAGATTGCAACTCTAGCTATTCCCTCATGGTAATCATTGGTAATAAGGGCACTAAATATGGTTTAGGCTGGCTGATCTAGCAATGGACTGACGATTTGGTAATCTCAAAGGTGAAGAAGTTATAGTTAATCTAAATCTGCAATAAAAATCTATGATGAGGAAGATTAACCATTGAGATTAGCTCTTTATTTAATACTATTTAAACTATTTTGGGGGGTGGCCTTAAAACCTAAATAAAAAATTCTCAAATCCTTGTCCATTTTGGTTTCCTCTACCATATTTTGTGTGGGATTTTGCATAGAGAATTCTACTAAATTGGTGCAATGATCCACACATATGAGGGTCTTAGAATGCCCTAATTTCTTGCAATGTGTGGTAAAATGACCAAGCCAATTTTGATGTTTCTAACAAGTATTTACATCCTCCACAAAAATGTTCTAAACCAATATCCACCATTTTGACTTAATCTTTATCTGATCTAGTGTGGATTTTAAAGAATAAAGTAACACACAAACATAGGTATGCCAATGTGGGTATTCAAATGGAATGATGTAATGCTTGACAAAACTAGAAATTTTATGTACAATTATTTCCACAATTTCAAGATCCATGTATTCTAAAGGGAGTGAGGGGAAGGAGATCCAATATAGATTCTTTTTTTAAATCATATTTAACATGCTCCATGTTTGGTGTCCATATCCAAGTAAATAAAGTGTAGCCATTACAAAACCATCCTTTGAAATGGTGGACATCATCCCTAAAATCTAATGATCTAAAGGAAGCTGCAAAAACACCTATAGATGAATCCAGTTTAAAAATGTTTGTTAAAACCTTCCATCTATTCAAAGCCCATTTTATGATAACCTCAAACTTAAGAGATCGGTTTGTGAACTTACCAATGAGTTTTGTGTCTTGCAAAGCTTCGATTGGGTTTTGTAAAAACTGTTGTGTTAGGGATATTTCCATAGATTGCTTGATGCCTTTGTTCATAACTAGATCTCCATGAAAATGCACTCTAGAACCTATTGGGTCTCCATGATAATACATTCTAGAATCTAGAGATTGGACATCAGTATGCAAGTGAGCTTGTGTTGAAGGGTTGTGATTTTGAATGGGCATCCAAATTTTATTTTGTTTGAAGGGCACTCTAACTATGGAAGCATCTGGAACTATACTAGTATGTTTTACAGTTGTGTGTGCATACCTTATTTTCAAAGGGGATACTAGGGGGATACCTTCGCAAACATCTAAGATTAGTTGAATCTCAGCATATTTTCCCTTCCTATATTGATTAAAATTTTTTCTCTTACTAAGATAGTTATTCTGGGGAGGTGCCAATGTTTGGTGTAATAAAAGTGTCATTGCAATATGAGATTAGTGAGATGATTCACCATACTCAAAGTCTGAATAACCTTGAGCCACACCTTGCACTTCCTTTCGATCCTTTTGAGGTTTAAACTAAAACCTAGTGTTTACAAAAAAATTCATTGGGTGGACTATGGCTTTTCCAAAGAAAATGTTGGTAGCAAATATATTGTTGGACTTGATTGAGATATTCTTCTCCACAAAATGACAATGAAGAAAGTCATTGGGTAAGTGGCTACTATGACCGAGTTTAGGATTTATAGGTTGGACAAAAGAGGTTGCATGGAAAAAAAATTCCATGTCAAAATGTAAACCCTTATCAGCCTGCTAATTGTCGTTGTTGACGTCCTTTGGGGAGTTACTAAGGTGGAAAAACTCTTTCAATTTCTCACTCTATGATTGTAGTGGTCTTCTTCTCCCCACCATTCACCATTACCACTCTCCACCCATCTCCCCCTCTCCAATTTGGATGGATATGGAAAAAAAATTTCAACCATGATATGTTTGTGAAGCCCAGATTTGAATATCTAAAATATTTAGATTTATTCAAATACTACTTCTATCATGAACATGATAATGAAGAGTGGACTCAAATTATATTAAGCATAATTCATAATGGGAATTTTTGGATGGGAGACAATGTAGTTGACATTTATTCTAACCTTATTCATAAGGTAATTGATCTTAGCAAACAAGGCAGTGTACCCATTAGTGAGAAATTAATCAAGAAGAAAGTTGAACTCAATGTTAAAGTAGTTTATAATGGCAAGGCAATGGTGATTAGCACCAACACACAACATGAGTGATATTCTTGAGTAGAATCATTGAATTTTCTATTTGTGTAAGTTCTAAGAGAGATGAGTTATCAGTAAGGTTATCTATGCAGCCTACAAGATTTATGTTGAGAAAGAACAAGTGAATTTGAGAGAGATTTTGAGAGTACAACTCCTTTAAAATACAGAGAAGATAAAGAGAACTAAGAATGGTGTATTTAGATTTTAGTCACTAATCAATCATATTTTATTTCATGTACTTACAAGATTTCCATTTCTATCAGTTACAAAAATTATGAGTAGTGAAAGATGTACTATGGATAATATAATAGATGGATGCAAAATGCATCCTATAGATAAAATAGTGGATAGTGGAAATTTTATTATGAGAATGTTCCAAAATGAAATGAAACAAAGATTTAAAATTACATAGGCAATTGTTGATAGATATAAGTATGACATATGTTTTATGGTAGATATAAGCCTAACTTATATTGAAGCAATAGAACCAAGGGAAACATTTCTTGAACCCTTAGGTTATGAATTGAGTATTGATGTAGCTATTGGTTACATTGATCTATAGCTAAATTCAAGAATGGACCAAGCTTCATATAGATTTGGAACATTTGAAGAGTTGACTCAGTCATCTTACCAGGCATCTTTAAAAAAAAAAATCTCATATGAAGGTTGAGACTATGATGAAGAAAGCATTGCTTGAGGATATTATGTGAGAAGAAGAATCACAGGTAGTCAGACAAACTATCTCCAAACTTAAACAAACTAGTGAACAAGGTGTGATGTATGTGACACCTCTATCAGTTGATCGAGCATCATATGTATCCATTATAGTGACTCCTACAAAGAAGAGTATCCCGTATGTTGTTGTATCAATCAAGAAACCTAGTGAGCCCAAATCAAAGTCTAAAATGCTAGTAGAAGTTGACATTCATAAGTCAAAAAGAGTTAACCAACTAGCTACTAGACCTGAGAAAAGGAAGGAGACATTGTTCACAATTTCATATTCCGGTGAGGAACAAGAAGAGGAACAAGAAGTTAAATAGCCTAAAGAGGTTATTGTTTCTAAGTAGCCAGTAGGTGAAACAAGGCAACCCTGGAAATCAAAGATAGAATAGATTAAAATAGCTATTCCCAATGAAGGGCACTCTGTGCAAATGAATAAGTTTTATTATTTGTACAATGATATTGAGAAGGAATAGATTGATATCTCTACTATTAGATATATGGTTCTTAACAATTTGAAACTTGAAGATATTGAAGACACTATGAATCAAAAAGTCCATGATAGACTTATAGAAAAGAAGGCACTAGTTCATGAAGAAGACATGGAACTTCAAAAATCCATGATAAGAACTATGTGTAGAATTGATGATGAAGAAGAAATTAAAAAATTGATGAATAATCTAGCACCTTACTTACGAACTAAGATTAGGACATGTATATTTATGCAAGGTGAGAAGAATGTCATAAGAAGTGAAATAGTTGTAGCCATTGACAAGATGATGATTGAGCTAAAGACAACACCTACCACTGCAAATAAAACTTTGAAAGTATCAACAAGTGGTGATACAATACAAATTGATCAAACTAATATTACTATTAATATTAAAAAAGAGCAGAAGGAAGAAAAAGAGAGAAAAATAAGGGAGATAGTAGAGAATAAATAGAAGGAAGATGAGACTAAAGCATCTAGCTCATCCACACCACTATCTCTTTCCGACCTTACAAGTGATGATGATGATCAATCTGAATTGATCTCATCTTTCACCAAGTTGATTGAGGAGAATAGGAAAGTCAAGAGTCTACAAAGGACATTAATGGGGGTAACTAACAGATTGCATAGCAATCTGGTAGCCAATGATACAAAAGAAGAACCCGAATATAGATCCAAATTAGTAAAATCTTTTGATGAAGAATTTACTGATTTTTTGAATTTTGTAGAGTCTAAGGCTCAAATTTCTCATGATGCTAATCTTTATAGCACTATTTTTCAGAAATAAAGAATGATTTGTTGAGTCTTGATATGTATATCAAGGAACTTTGAAGATATCAACAAGATGGAAATGTAGTATAAATAAAATGTACTTTATCTCATAGGTTGAGTAAAGATTTTGACATAAGGTGAAAGGGAAGCTAAGTGAACTAGAAGCTCTAACAAGTTAACTACAAGAACCCTCTAGCAGAGTTGGTGATTTTGAAGGACAAGGTGTTGGTGTTCACACTGACATTAGAAAACTACAACTTGAAAAGTGCAAATTTTGAGAGGATTATCTGATTTCAGAGAATCTATAGCTCTGAGACTATCATCCATTGAGAGACAATTAGAAGAATGTGTTAAAGAAAAGGAGACTTGTTCCAATTTCATATATTCTGCCCTTAATGCAGTTGATATTGCATTATATGCCTTATGTACAATTCTCACAATTATCGAAGCAATTAAGGACACATGAGAGAAAGGTATGGATAGTCTAAAGGTGAATTTTGATGATTGTATGAAGATGATATCAGCTTGAGGTAGTGAGACAAAAGTTTTGACAATTCTTTTAACAATAGTTAGACAGAACTTTTTGATAATTTGTTTGCAAATTTTGACCTTTTTCATTGATGTCAAAGGGGGAGGAATTGTATGAGAATATTTTACGTAAGTTACGTATTTTGTAAGTCATAGAAAAATGGGTAACATTTGTAATAAATGAAGATTAAGCATTTTTAATATATGGTAAGTATAGTAATGTTGCAAGTTTTGGTTAAGTTTTTGATACTTAGCCAATTTTCCTACTTTGTTGTCATCAATGCCAAAGGGGAAGATTGTTGAAAATTGGATATATGTAGATATGTAAATGTTGTTATTAATGGTAACGTATGATGTACATTCTTGTAGTAAATCTTAGAAATAAAGATACTTTTATTTTTGGTACTCAAATAATTGTCTAAGTGTGAAATTGGTTTATAGCAGTGTATTGTTTTATGTATAACTAGTTTGTACAATGTTATTCTTGAGAGAGAAGATAGATGGACATAGTATACATGTTGATTATGATTTCTATAACCTCGAACACCAATACTTATGCTACACATTGAAGAGATAATTAATATTTACATAATAATGGAATAAAAGGTAAAGGAATTATTTTGTCTACAAAATAATTACTTGACCAATTAGGGATGACATTCTAGATGTTTACTCTAAGATGGGACTATTTATTTTGGTCCTAGCCTACCTAGAAGAAATTTTTATAAAGGCATGGTATTCATGCAAAGACATCTTGTAATATTATTGTGAAGTAACATGTGAAAGTTGTAAATGCAAAGTTTTGTATCATATATAGAAGCAAGCTTTTGACAACATGATTTTGTGATCTAAGATTGAGATGAGGTCAAAGATCAGCTAAAAGAAGGTACATCATCTACTTATATATTCAAGGAACTTTAGTTACTTGTTTTGGTAGTGAGCTCTTCTTGTAATTGAAAGTACATGTTTGGGCAGTGAGCTCTTCTTGAACACATTATACCACAATGCCTCATAGGGATTCAAAGTCTCTTAACAGGGACTCATATGTACTAAATGTATTTATAGACTCCTAACAAGGTCCATCCTTGAACAAGGAACATTTATATGAGTACACAATCTTCTGGGTATCATCCCCGCCAGGGTTCTCACTTGGACAAGGTTTCCCTAGTTAACAAAATATGGTGTTACGAGTTTTGTTTGTGCATGGCTACTCTTAGTGTTTAGCATTACTTGTTTACTTTCTTATGCATGGTTCAAAGTAATTAATAATATCTAGTTGGTAATAAAAGTTTGTAAAATTCTTATTAAACACCGCCCCCCCACCCCCCCCCCCACCCCCCAACCTCTCAATATTCCCTACTTCTAACATTTATTTCTCAAGATTGATTTTTCCAGAGCTTATGACCAGATTCAATGGCCTTTAATCCTAGCCATGCTTCAAGCTCTGGGATTTGGTCCAGTCTTTTTCTAGTCTATGTAGATTCTTTCTGGTGATGCCTCTACCTACATCACCATTAATGGGAGAAAATCTAAAGCTTTTGGGATCTTCAAATCTATTTGTCAAGGTTTCCCCCTTGCACCTTGACTTTATGTGTTGGTGGCTAAGGGTTTTGGCTATCTTCTTGTCAATTTCATTTCTTGGGCTCTAGTGCATGGTATCTCTCTTCAAGAGTCCTCCACATAGCTTGTTAATGGCCATTTTTTAGATGATTCATTCCTTCCTTTGGTGGGAGATGAAGACAACATTGTCAAGACCTTGCGATGCTTGGATATTATTTGTCTTGTCACTAGGTCTACCATTCAATGGCATAAAACCCTCTATTACAAAAAATATTTCTTGCTAGTCCCTCTATGGTTGCAGTAGTATGGGTGGGAATTGGTTCATCATAGAGAAATTTTTAATTTTTCGAGCATTCCCTTTGCTTTTCAAGCCTCCCCAGTAGAGTTGTGGAATGTTGTTCTTACATGGATTGAGAAGAAGCTGGAGTATTGGATCACTAAGCCACTCTCCCTTATGGGCAAGTTTCAAGTCTATTCTAAAGTGCTTATTGTCGTGCATGTCTACTACTCTTCCTCTTGGACCCCTTCCAAAGATTCATACCTCAAGCTTGAGCATCTCCTTAAGTACTTTCTCTAAGCCTCTGATGTTGTGCATCACGCCTTTCACAAAGTTTCTTGGGATTATTGTTGTTTTTTGAAAGATTCAAGTGGGCATGGGCTATTTTCAACTCATAAGCAAGAGATTTCCCTTTGTGCTAAGTGGGTTATTCGAGCCCTCACTCGAGATGAGGCCTGGAAAATTTTACTACGAAACTTCATTTCTTCAGCCTTTCTAGTTAACCAACATGTCTAAAAGGGGATTAGCTTTCAAACTCTTCTTGTGACTCTTGAACCTATTTAGATTCAAAGAACTTTTGTTGTTAAGATAATTTAGAAAGCTTTGGAAGCTCTCAAAACTTGGCTTCATTGGGCAAGTAATGGGTTCAAAGATGGCCTCTAAATAAACAAGAAAAATCATTGGTGCTCTCCCTTGTTTTCTCCTCAAGGTGTTCCTTTAGCTAAGATACAAGGAGCCATCACTCTACACTTGTTTTGAAGGCATATTCAAAACTCCCTAGGACTTATTTTCCCAGGTTACTATGAACCTTCACTCATGGGAGGACTATTAGGTTCAATTCAAGCTCATTTGTGCAGATCGATAAACGGTTGATCTTCTAGTTTTTGTGGTGCCTCCCAATTTGCTAACCAAGCTTGCTCTTTACTCATCTTGTCCATGGTGGAAAGATTTGAAGTGGTATCATGTCACTTCTATGACTAATTACAAGCCCAAGATGGGGTATCGATGGCTTATGCCCCATCTTTTGATTGTTGATACTCTTAATCAGCACTGACATTTGCATTCTTCTAATAAGACTTGGAGTAATAGATTTACCATTGTCTAGCATTCCATTATGATGAAAAATATTTCTAACTTTCCTTGGTGCCTCCTATTCCAGGGCTTGTGTTTGGGCCCTCAACTCTGGCATCTAGTAGTTACAGATTCTAGATTGCATTTTTATGGCTAGCCGAGAGATTATTGCACATTTTCTAGTTCTACAAAAGAACCTAGAAGTATTGGATTTGGATTCATGACTTTTTCAAGCCATTTCTTCTAGAGGATTTCACTTAGCATATGGTTGTTTTGAGAGATCCACCCAAGCTTCCTTTTAGATGTGCCCAGATTTGTCAAGCTTTCAAAATGGAGATTTTGTTTACCATTTGGAAGGACCATAATGTTGTTTTAGTCTCTCATAGCTTTCTTCATATTCATGTTGCTATGTACTCTAAATCACGTATCTATAATAATGTCATGATGTAGATTCAAGTACAAATTGCAAAAGTCATGCTGGAGGTGGCTCACCTACAGGAGTTATTAGCTCATTGGGGAAATGCACCTTGTACGATCAATTGCATGCCTTCGGCTTCTTTATCCAGTGACTACACTCCTCCTAGTCTTTGATGAGGCCAGAGTAGACCTACACACCACTCACATACTCCCTAGTATTAGCCTCATCACTACTCTCCCAATGGTTTTAGTGGTCGTTATTGCTTGGCCTCACCTCCATGAAGGTTGGGCTCAGGTTGGTCCCTAGTGACTCCACCTGCTACCCCTAATGCGGGTTGGCCATCTATGTAACATGACCCCAAATGAGCTTCCCTTGGTTAGACTTATTCATTGTTCCAACCAGATAGGAGGGTGATAAAGATGATGATGTTACTGCAGATGATAGTTTGGCTCAACTTGAGCCAACCACCAACCCCAAGGACTTTTGGGGTTCTGCTGATAAAGATCCACCCTTGGCTAGCACTACTCTTATAGCTTGAGGACTTTCTTCTTATTGCCTATATATGTTTTTTTGATGAGTAGTTGTTAATCCAGCCTTGTGCCATTTCAACTCGTGGGGTGATCTTCTATCCCTTGACCCCCTTTTTGTGAATATGTATCTTTAAAATTATAATTAATGGAAACTATCTATTCATCAAAAAAAATTATAATTATAATATTTATAATTATAAAAATCATAGTATTTATTATACCAAGTTCAATATAAATTTGTAGTTGGTGATACTGAATTCTCATTCAAAAAATATTGAATTCAATGGGTAAATCAAAGATATAATAAGAATCAAAGGTGAAACAATTAGAAAGATCACTTTACATCCTTGAAATCAATAGTATATAAACATTCACACTCATCTTTGTAGTGGCTAAACAATTTGAGCAATTGTATCATTTTTTCCTGGTTTTCTTAGAGCAACCCAATTGAATGACCACCAAAATCTTCTCAAAATATCTCAATTGAAGCCCATCCAACATAGTTGATCCATTCAATGAATGTTGGAAAAGTGTCCAAAGAATAGAAATTGCAAAATCAGTTGCCAACTTTGAAAATCTAAGAATCTTCTTCACAATAAGAGGAACAGTCAAGGCATGTTCATATGTGGAGCTTGGCCTTCCGAGAAAGAACACAGGAGATCCATAGCTGCCAATCCTCTTTCACATATGTTTTTATCTTCTTCTACTAGGATTTCTAACATAAGAGGGATTGCTCCAACTTTTACTAGCTTCACATAGACTTTAATGTCCCTTGAGATGTAGTATATGGTGGTCAGAATTGCTTTGGTCTCACATTTCTTCACCATATCTACTAGATCTTTCTCTTCCAAACCATTTGTTGATTTGGGAAGTTTTTTTTGATTGTATGATTAGAATCATCCATCTGAAGCCATTGCTCAAATTTGGGGGAAAAATGATTGCAATGTGAGGATAGAAATAAGGGAAATAAAAATTGGAGTTTTGAATGAGAGTGGTAAAAGGGAAATCAAGATTGAAGTTTTGAATGAGAGCATAAAAAGGAGAAATCAAGAGTGGAATTTCATATGGAGTTTTCTAAGAATAATCATACATCTTTCCTGCTACCACATTTGAGTTGAGCACAAAATTCTATCCTAGATCATGCATTACAATTTCATGCTAAAACCTCAAAAATATTGATCTATCGAACTGATTGCAAACCCACCCGATAAAGAATACCTACAAACCCACCTAGGTATAACCTTTCCCTCCCCAGTTCAAATGGTCACCCCAATCCTTATCCCAATCAAGCCACAACTAGTTCCCCAAAAATGGTTGCAATTGTTAAGCTTCTATCCTAGCCAACATTCATTTAACAAATAACAAAAAGCAAGTTCACAAGGCATTATTTTTCGTATAGTATGGATGTCAAATCACTGGTAGAACACTTTGATGGAAGCTGCTATGAATTGGACATATCTCACCCAGGCACCAAAACATGAATAAATTTGTGCATTTTCCTTTTAATATGGTTAAATGACTGAGATTTCTTCGATGGTCATCCAACCTTATCTTGGATTTCAAACCATTGATTTTAAAATCAGCTCCTTCCCTTCATATGGTGAATGCATATGGCGTGTTTTAGCAATCGTACCTTAGTGTGCAATAGGAATGTCATGGAGATATGGAAGTTCAATTAACTATTTTTTCCTTTCTCTCTCTCTCTTTCTTGGCCCCTCTATATTTAATTATCTCTAGAAATCTATTTTTCCTTCTATCTTTATCTCAAAATCTATTATATCTCTTTATCTTTTTTTACCATCTTTCCACTCTCTTTTCATCTCTTCCTCTACCTTCCACACCCCCTCCATATTTAGACATATATCCCCCTCTCTATCTATCAATCTCTCTCCATCAACCCTTTCCTATACCTCATTCATTTTCCCCTCTATCTCTATCTCTATATCTACCTTGTTATCTCTCCATCCTTATATTCCCCCCATCTTGTCACCTCTCTCTCTCTCTCTCTCTCTCTCTCTCTCTCTCTCTCTCTCTCTCTGTGTGTGTGTGTGTGTGTGTGTGTGTGTGTATAGTATCTTCATTTTTCTATCTATCCATCTCTCACTTGTTTCTTATGTTTCTCTAAATATAGTTTTCTCTACCATCTATATCTATCATTTTCTCCTCTATCTCTTTCCATCCCTTATTCTTCTCTACACATACCTTCCTACATATCCATATAAATCTATATTTGTCTTCCTCTCTATTAGTATCTTGTTAACTCATCACACTCTTTCCCCTTCTCTATGAACACACCATAAATGTTTTTAATGAGTTGTTACTACATATAAGGAAGGGTATGTACAAGCAACTAAAAAGAGACCTACAAATTATTTTGTGCCTATAAATAATGCATTTTTCAATGGTATTCTGAATAACTACATACACAAAAAACATGCTCACCAATCTTGCAATCATATTTTTCCTTCGAAACCTTTTCAAAATAGGTGCCCAAACCTTCCCAATCTTGAGTATTTAGGATTTCAAAAATAAATTAAAATGAAATGAAAGAATTAAATATTCATATAAACTACAATAGAAAAAGAAACACTAAGGAGTAGGAGTAACAACATTTGAAGTATTCCTTGAAGGAATGAAAAGACAAAATAGTCACCAATGTGATGATGAGAAGAGAGTCTCCTAAATATAGAGGATATTTGCCTAGAAAATCAAACCCTTACATAAGAAGATACATATATCCTTAACTTCCATGGTGGGGAATTTTTCCTTTAGATCTCTATCTCTACTTTGATTTGTTGATATTAGGTTTGAAAAATCAAAGAAGAGAGAAATATGTTTGTATGTCCCTAAATTTAAAAACTACTTAATTTCATAGAGGATTTCATATTAAACATGGTGTACTAGGTAGGCTATAGTTAGAGGAAATTTATTGTTAGAAACATTGACAAAATAATGTATGTACATGCACTCTGAGCTCATGTGATCCAAACATCTTATCACTCCACACTCCCCTTATTACTCTAGCACTTCAAGTCTCCTTATGTCTCCCACCATCTATCATTACCCCTAATCTTTCCAACTCTCCGTATCACTCTATAATACAAACCTTATCATTCCAACAATTCATTATTTCTCCAAATATCTTATCTTACTTCTCCTTATGCCTAATCTCTCCAAGAGAGTCCACTCATTTTTGTAATCTTTATTACAATTAAATATATCCAAGTTATCTTATATCTTAGTTTAATCAATTCTATATTTCTAAGGAGTGTGAGTCAAGCTTTATGCAATATATTTTTTTGTGATGATTTGGTAGTTATCCAACAATATTATTAAAATTATTAACAATGCAATAATAGTTACTATCAAGAATGGAATTTAGAACAAAAGACCATTTTAAATTATACACTTCTAGTATATATAATCAAAATAATTATATTTTTAAAAAATATTATGACCCTATAATTATAATTTTTAACATTATAATAATATAATTATCTTTTAGTAAATGATTATGTAAATAATACCACTTAACATTGTAACTATCCATTTCTCTAATTATATTTCCCCTCTTTAATAAGTAAATCAAACCACATCTTTCTTATAAGTCTCTTCTTATTTTGTTATAACCATCACCTCACTAACTAGTTACCTCTTTTAATTCCATATAAATGTTGTCTGACTCTATGTTACAAAGGGAAATTGTGATTAACAATTGAGAATTTGTACATATATATTTTTATAATAAAAAATCATGAAATTGTCCATTCAATGTTGTGCTAGCAGATGTGCTAGTCATTCCTTCTTAATGGCATTGAGCCACTTTTGCATATCCTTCACCTAACTCTCCTAATTTATAACTTAGAATTCTAGCGACAGATTTAACTGTTGCGTTGCATATTTGAATAGCATATCACAATTTGTTTATATGATATAAACATCATATAATTAAAATACATGGATTAGTCTACAAAGCTACAACAGTCATTTTAAAAACTTTCTGGAGTCTTAATGGAAGGGATGATGGTTGGTGAGGATGTCTAACTATGAGTAGGGGAGACAGTGAGGAAGTAGAGGCGTAGGCTACGCTTCAACAGATGCCAAATTTGGCTCAAATAGAAGTTGTTTTGATTGATTGTTATGGGTAGAATTTAAATGTGGGTGTTAGGCATTTGATTCACTTGTTGTCGCAGGTATCACGTGCCACAAGAATAGTGAGAATTTTGTGTATTGAGGTAGGAGAAGGTACACTACTTATGATTCTTCTTTCACACTTTGGCTTCAATATATTATGGGTGGAGGGGTTGATCACGACAGTTACCAACCCACGCTTCCCTTACAAAACAATATCTGACAGGTAATAATTTGGATGGCCAAGATGATTTCAATGTTCACCCACTCTTATCCAGTACTATCAACCATTTGTCCTCCAATTCGGGTCAAGCATTTTATATAAAGAAATGCCTATGGCATTAACTAGAGACCTTGTCATCATTAATTAGTTGTAACCCTAAGCTTAATTAGAACCCTAGACTTAAATGTTACAACCAAAAACTTACCAAAACTCTAAGTGTACCCCAAGTCCTAATATCATCTCTAACCATAATCATGACTAATATATGTAATGTTCTTTGTGTTACAACTCTTAGAGAGAGATCTTTCTCAAGGCATTTAGGACTTTCTTTATAAGAAATTAATTAAAAATAAGCTCCTCAGAAATAATGTCTCTTGATACACATGTATCTAGATATATGTGTGGGGATTTGGAAAAGACAAGGAGTGACTATAAATTAAAAAGTCGTGAACATTTGTCTTCTCTAGTCCAGATAAAATACAAATGGAAAAATATCTTGGATTCAATTTTAAAAATGCATCGCATGCGTTGAACATAAAATACCAATTAATATTAAAAATGATCATAGACCAAACATTAACTCCTCCGATTTAAGAAATTCTTATGATTTGAGAAGTCAGTTCCACCAAGCTCCTACAAATACCATCAACAAGATAACTCTGGTTAGTGAATGCAGCTTTTACATTAGACAAAATGAAAACTTTTGTGAACAATAGTCATATGGTATATAGTGTAAAAACTTAGACAAATGAAATGAGATTTACTTCTTATCTTTTCTAGACTTTTGGGAGGCAATGGTCATTTTGGTAAATGATAGAAAAAATAATACCTAATTCTTCTCTACATGTAGGAATCACTTAAGCTAGCTTCTTGTACTTTCATTGTGCTACCAATCATACTTGGGGATATGATTTGAGTAGAGTATTATGTTTCCATAATGATTGTGGCTTGCCTTTTCTATAAATAAAATGCATGTGTTTGTTTTTCTAGTCAAAGTTTTCTTTGACTAATTGCACAGATGACTTTTTAAATTAATATTAAATAATATTTAGTTTCACAAGTCATATCAGACAAATGATTAAGGTGGTAGTAGATATGATGAATAGCAATATATATTTTATTTGGTTTAAATTTTTCGGTAGTATTCTTTGGACACAATTATATAATGAACATCACATTGCCCGACGCGAAAATCATTCCACATACGTCAAATTAGATAATGTAGGGTATCTTGCAATCCGCCGACACCGCCTATAATTTTTTAATGATATTTTATGCATGTTGCACGCCGAATAAGGTGATTTTTAATATACGACTAAAAGGCATAGTTGATTATTAAGATAAACGCAAAATACTAAATATTTGTAGTCTATGGTTAGACTATACAGCCGAATGACCATTCCCGAAATATTAGCATTAATACAATTCATTCCTGCTCGACAGATTCTTGGTGTGAATGTCCTCCCGTAAATCGAAGCGTCCTTCCTAAAAGCCGGTTCACTTTCCCTTCACTTCTCAAGACAATACGCCCAATTTGATGGCATCGTCTATGCAGCCGAAAAAATGCACCTGATGTGACAGTTATTTGAATTTATTAATTAATTTAAAACTCACACAACTATGGTTCTCTGATTTTTAAATTAATTAATAAAATTCAAAAAAATGTGACATCAAGTGCATTTGTTCGGCTATTTAGTCAAGGGCCAATTTAATGGCAATTTTGTACTTTTGAACTGTAGGCAAAAAATTTGATAGGTCGTATGGATTGATAGACTAATTTTTTTTAAAACTACAAATTTAGTAGTAAATTTTAAAATAATTTATAACTAGTAGTTTGCATGCAATGAGTGTGTCATAGAAGATGCAATTTTTTTTAAATGTAAAATAAATATTAAAATAAAAATCTAAAGTTCAAACAATTTGCACATTTATAATAGGTCAAAAGAATAAAGTCTAATTCTTAAAATTTATTTGATTTCATCCACTCTTAAATTATTAATTAGAAAATAGTGTGAAACTATGATAAAATAAAACATCTATTTAAATTTAATAATTATATTTAGAATAGTGATCATATTAATATATTCTAATGTCATTGTAATAAAAATAAGACATAAAAAAAGCTTGTCATAGGTGTACAAAACTTAGTCTCCTCTACAACTCCTGTGGCCAAAACTAATTTAGCCACAGGTTGAAAGACGTCTAAAATGATGCTCCTCAAAACAAAAAGGTCTAAAATAATATTTACAAAATTATCGTGAGAATATTCTGAAACTAAACGAACATATTAAGTGAGATTTTCGTCAATTTTGTAAAATTAAAGGTGGAGCTCCATGCATGATGATCATAAATCATGATGGAAATGGAAATGTACACACAAATAAATATAGTTCAAGTATATTTGCCAGCTGAGCAAATAAGACATTGGAAAATTAAAATTTACCGGGATTACAAACAAATTTTTAAATAAAAAATAATAATTTCGAGAGCAAAGCTCCCATGAAATAGCCTATCGGCTAAAATATTACAATATATTTTTAAATTAAATAATTGAGAGAAAAAAAAGAGGTACAGTATCAAAAGAGGGGGGGAGGCGAGCCTCAACCACCAAGATCAAAGTCCAACAATCAGCCTGAATTAGCCAACTAACACATTAAGTAGCAGTGGTAACAAGATTACAAAAAGAGGAGACAAATAAGCTATTCCAAAACATCATCATGATCATCGAACCAAGCTATCCATCCTAGCTCTCCTTCCATCCACACGACTTTCTTCCGCTCGAGAAGTTGAGCAAAGGAGTCATGTCTATCAGAAAAGGAGCCTCTGTTCGCATGTATTTCCTTGAGCAACTCCTTAAGAGCTTTTCCAAAAGCAGTCTGGTTATCAAGAATGCTAGCCAATTCCAACCCATGCCTCATCTCATAAATGAACATAGTAGTGAGCCCATCATGGAGGAATCTTTTTAGCTTGTCCATCTCGAGCTTCATAATGCAGCAAATCTGCGAGACAATCTTAAAACAGATGAATTTCAAATGAAACAAAGTAAGGGATCTAAATGTATATAAGATATAAATGTATGATAATGTTTTATATAATATATAAAAATTTTATTATGATCTTAGAAACTTCCTTCATTAATTTGATATTTTCTATAATAAAGCATGTGACATAGAAATTTGTTCTAAATTTTTCACTTTGACAAATATTATTTTAAAAACTATTATTTTAAATGTATTGTATTGTGTGTGTGTGTGTGTGTGGGTGTGTAGTTGTCAAAGCCTAGATTATCCATTATTCATTATATTTTTTATTGTTAACAAGAGAAGATATATTTTGTGTCAAAAAATATGATTGTTAGTTTAATTTTCTATTAAATTCTATTCTTAATACTATTGCTGATTATTATTATGTATTAATCTCAAGTAGATTCAAGCCCAAGTCTCCCTAATAAGGGGCTCACAATTTAATGATGTGTTGTAGGCTCTTGCCTCTCTTTAAAATATTTATTAATTTATTGATAAATATTTAGATTTTTTAGATATATTTGAACAATTTGTAAATTAAAAATATAAAATTGACAACCAATATTTTTCACAGAACGTATAATGAAAGGCATTAAAATTATCAACCCATCACAAGAAATTTGTATGACAGGTAAGCATGACCATCAAATTCCAGGCCTCATTGTGCCCACTTATTTTAAATTTAGCAACCAAAGGGGGTTTTGACCACTCAACTAATGAATAAATTTTATTCAAAAATTATACTAGTTTAAATGTACGTGATGATATTAAAAATTATAGTAGTATGGACTAACTAAGTTTTAAGTCACTCTTTTTCAATGAAAGAGGCAAAATATTTTAAATACTTTATCATTTGCTCTCAACCTCATCTTCTTGTCTAAACTTTTTCTAGTTTTCCTTCTTCATGGTAGTGATCCCTAAGGAACCCTCAACCCCTTCTGCTCTAAAAACATTATCGTACTCATGTACATCTATTTGCCCCAACCTTACTCTTGTCTTGGGATTCCAAGGCGAGGGTTGGAATGTTACTTAAGTTCTTATGTCGCTTAGTTCTGGCTCTAGCATGCCTTTGTGACCAACTGCCACTAGATAGAAAATACCTTAGACAAACACACATGCAATTAGTTTTCTTTCCCAAACCAACTCCATCCCCAATGGTGGTGGTGGGGTTTCGATTTTGGTACCTACAACTTCATACCCCCAAGGTGGTGGGTGGAAAAGTGTTATTTTTGGTTAGTATAAACCAGTTGCATATTTTCCACAAGCCTAAGTATCTAAGGACATTGTTGGCCCTAAAATCTACCTCTTGGATGCTATTATGGAGAATATTACATCCTTCCTTCACCTATTCTTAGTGGCGAGATTCCTAGTATGCCTTCACATTGCTGACATGGTAAGGAAATGGGTGTCCATGCAATGAAAACTAAAAAAGGTATGTTCATATTTGCCATTTTGGTGGACTCTTCTTCTTTAGGTTCACAATTGTAGAGGACTTGGGTCATGTCATTTCAGGAACTTGGAACTATGTGAAACAAAATTTGGCTTTATCAAAATGGAAATTTGGGTTCGACACTAGTGTTAAGCTTTGTAGGTTGGCTTCAATCTGGGTTCAATTAACTACCTTGCTTTTGAAGTTCTAGAATGAAAGATCCTTCAAATGGATTGGCAACTACTTTAAGGTCTATGTGGTTGTTGATATAGTGACAACTATGAGATCTAGATTGGTCTATGCCATATTTTGTGTAAATGTGCTAGTGAATAAGGCACTCTCTAACTTTATTTCTCTCAAGTCAAAATGTGTCATCTATGTTCAAATATTTCTAAAATAACTGGGGTTGTGAATCAATTATCCAAGGTCCAGATGTACAAATAAAACTTTTCACAGCTTAGGGAATCCATAAAACATTTATCATCATGCATGCATCCATAAGATTGTGCAATCACATAAAACATGTAGGTTACTGTCAAATCAACTTGCAAAAATGTAAACATGAAACATAATAGATTCAACAACACATTTGACATAATGATTTACATGGAAACCCAATTTGAGAGAAACCACTAGTAACATGCTACTCTTTTTCACTCTTTTGAAGTGATGTCCTATGAAAGGCCAACCCTATTAAAGGTTAAAATACACATTGTTAAATGTGACCCTATTAGAGGATTTCAATTACCTTATTAGGAGTGAGCCTTGTTAGAGGACTTTAGACCATTCACTTGGAATGTCACCTGGTTAAAGGATTTACAAATAACTATTAGGTCAACCAAACTGATATGATTATTAGAGAGCAATAGTAAGACTTGATCTAATAACAACTTACAACGCTATTTGTATATTACAAATCTCTGTTTTAGTCCTCATTTCTACTTGGCCTTCATACATTTCAGCTCTGACAACTTGTTCACCCTTCAAGCATTCATACCCTTAAGCCTTCCTGCTTAACATGCCAATGCACTCTTCTTCTTAGGTCACTTGATGAAGCAAAACCCTTGAATCCTTGTCTTCCTTTGGTTATGAAACATAACATCCATTTCTTCTGACTAATTATTCTTATAAATAGGAAATTAAGATCTTTTGCCACTCATTCTCCATCATCCAATTTAGGGTTAGGAAAGATTAGGTAAGATACAATGAATCTACCTATATTTCATATCTCCTCTAGAAATTTCTCCTTGAATCCTCTTTAAATTTTCCTAAAAATAGTTTACCTTGAATTATGTCCCACCAAGTCATCAATCTTATCTTCCACCTAGTTCACACAATCCAAGAAAATAAACACGTTGGCTCAAATTCATTGAATTCATGATCTTTCAAATAATGCAACTACTCGGCATTATCTAGCTTTTGATGCTCAACACATATTGCATTCTTCAACATCCTTTATAAAATCACTCAGCACAAACTAAAGTTTATTGGTGCTCACATCAACTAAACTTTACTTGACATCCAATATTTTTCTCAGCACACACTAGAATAGACTTTTACTCAGTTCCAACTAATGTTCTATTCAGCTTGCACTAACTTTACTGAGCACCTACTATCCACTCAATCAAGCTTGGTAGACAAACTTTGTGTAACTTGTTCTTATAAACTTTCTTACTATGCTAGGCAAAAGTATGGGTCAACCATAAAGTGTAGCACCATGACTAGAATAACAAGGTCAATTGAAAGAAGCTCCCCGATGTGCCCCTCCCCTCAAAATTCTATGGAACTATTGTTTCCCTCGTGGGACCAAACCAAGTGGATAATGAGATGGATGAACATTGGTTTGAATAATCTAATAGGGACAAGCAACATCATCAAGAACAACTTGATTGATCAAGCCTTTGTAACCTTAAGTAGATTATCAATGCATCATGTTATTACTATCATAATTGATTCTTGTAATCTTTTACATAATCATAACTCAACCTTTCTTCTAGGTGTTATTGTTACATTTTTGGATCAAATCCTATTCATCAATCAAATAAGTGATACTACTTAAATCATATCAGCAGTTGTCTTACTAGCAAATATTAGGTTTGACATCAGTGACAAAATAATGATTGAAGCAATATACATTGATCATACTTATGTCAATTTATTCTCAACAATCTCCTTCTTCAACAATCTCCCTCTTTGGCAATCTCCTTCAATCTATCCTCAACAATCTCCCTCTTTGGCATTAATGGCAAACCAAACTGACTAGGTTAAAATAGTAAGACCAAAAAAATTACAAAAAGAAAATAATTCCTTGTTTTGAAATCTCTCCCCTCATCAACAAATTTCATCTTTCCGACTTATAAAAAGGTTACAAAACTCTTTTTGTGTCTTTCTTATAACTCTTTCTAAATTTCTTCTTGTATCTCCCTCTTACTGTATCTCCCTCTTACTAGGTAGATACAACTGGTGATCCCACAATAATGGGTTCCACTTTTTGACCAATTTTGACATTGAAATCAATATTTTTGCAACAAACATCACGTTCAACTAACTATCTCTCAAAAACTATAAACAATTTCAAGATGACATAAACTAATGATTTTGAGAACTCTATTCCTACTTTTTAACCATATTTTTTAATCTAAAAAAAATAAACTATTTAGGTCAATTTTTTCATCTCCTTCGAAAAGTGGTACATAATAAAATTCAATATTTTTAAAGAGTGACAGTTCGTTTGACACACAACTTTTTTTATAGAAATGATAATGATATAATTCTTTCGGGTTTAGATTCATAACATCAATAGCCAGAGGATGCATTTGGTTTGATTCATTTTGGTTGAATATTGTATAGTTTATGAAGTTTTGAAGTGACATGAATCATAATTCAGACATACATTCTATTTGACACAGATAATTTGAAGTCAGTTTATCAGAAACCTTTTTTTTTTTTAATAGAAAGTATCTCAATAAGCTAGTTCCTACATATTTTTCAAAAAAAAATTAACCTAATTTACTAATTTTCTCGAGGTGTTGAAGTCTGTTGATGCTCAATCAGTAATGAACCTATGATGAGTTAAACTGATATTTGAAAGTCTTAATTACTAAAATATATATTATAATTATAGTTGTTGGAAAGCTTGCTCCAAGCAACATATTTTAATATTATTTATTTTACAATAGGAGATCACTCTCCTACAATTAAGGGTGTGAAAAGAGAAAAAATTAAATAAAATATGAAAAAAAGGGTTGCAAAATTGTGCGCTTAACTTTACCGATCGTCAAAAAATTAGGATGCCATGTTCATGCGAACATGTGTTATTTTTTATGTTCAGGCAAACATACAAAAAAAAGTTTGGCATCGTACTCTTTAAAAATTGTGACAGCAACAGAAAAATCCATACAACAATTTTTTAATTTGATTATTGCTTGTAATTTATCTTGAAGCAAGGGATAAATTGTTTTTTTTTAAATTTTATAATGGGAAACAAAAAAGGAAGGAAAAAAAAATATGCACAGAAGAGATCTGATGAAGCAAAACAAAGAAATATTCAGAAAACTGTGGCACGTTATCATCGAATTAAACAAGGTGAAGGAAATGTTGAAGAAGGCTCAACGGAAGTAGAAGTAGTGCATATGGGAGAAAGGTCAGGAACACTCCATATGGAATCCCAAAAAATGAATGTTGAAGAAGGTTCGAGATCACTCCCTATAGAGATTCAAATAACAGAAGTTGGAGAAGGGTCAGAATCTTTCCCTGTTGAATCTCAAATAATGGATGTTGGAGAAGGCTCAAGATCGGTCCCTATAGAAATTCCAGTAAAAGAAGTCAAAGAAGGGTTGAGATCAGGTGCAGGAACTGGTATGGATGAACTCTTAAATATTGCCCAATCTATAAAGAATGGTATTTTTGATAAGAATTTAGATCCTTTACTTAAAATGTATGTGGATAAATTGAGAAAACTTATAGCTAGTGTTCAACCATTAAGTTTTCCTAAGAAAAGGTCAATGAATAAGAAGATAAGAGAAATTATGTCACACAAAAAAAGTTGCAAGAGGCATTGAAATTGTTAGGTGTAGACGCTACATCAAAGAAGAGAAGATTTTCTAGCTTGCAAACTGATTTGATTGAAAATGTTAAACAAGGTTTGAGAAACATAGGAAAACACTTTTAAACTAAAGATAAGTCTATGGCAAGAAAAGTGATGTTGATGTCTATTGTAACTAAGAATATGACTCAAAATAGACAAATATCTTCAATTTCGTCTGAAATGGGTTTTAATAGGAAAACAATGAGACAATATGTTAAGAGAAGATTAATTATGGATGATAGTACTATGGAGGGCAATTGGGCAATCATGTGTAGAGAACCTTGTTCTGATAGGATTGAAGAGTTCTTAATAAATTTAGTCATATTATTTTGGATTGATAACACTCATCCTTCATCAAATAGTAGAGATGTTATCAGGCAGAGGCTTACACCTGGTCAATATGAAAATCATACAAAACATTGGTTGGATACAACATAGCATGAGTTATATGTGTCGTTTTGTAGTGAGCACCCTAATGTAAAAGTTGGTCAAACATTGTTTGAAAAATTGAAGCCATACTTTGTGAGGTCAAACAAAGTGTTTGAAACTTGTTGTTGTCATCATCATATTGAGTTTGATCTTCACTATCAGGTATTTCAAAAGTTTGTAGAAGACACATATAGTTTTCATGCTGCTCCTCCTAGTAGGAGAAGTGATTTTATATCATCCATTTTGTGTGACAACATAGATGATCTAGCTAGTAAAATAAATTGCATCAAAGGATTATGTGAAACATGTGGCGAATTGGCTCTATTTCCTTTGAAAATTGAAAATATTGATGTAACAAAAATATTGAATTGCAAAAGTTACATGTCAAGAATGAAATAAAGTTGGGGAAAGAAACAAAAAGGTTGGAATATGTTTAAGAGGAGTTTCCTATTCTAACATTTATGGACAGATTTAAGAAATTGATTCAACCTTATATTCATCACGCATTTTTTGCAAAGTGGCAAGAACAACAGTTTCAAACTCTGAGAAATAATTTTCCACTTGAAACAATTGTATCGGTTATTGATTTTGTGGAGAACTATTCATTTGTTCATTGGAAAGAAATTCAATCAAATTATTACTTTAATAAGTAGGTTACTATTATGGTACATGTTTTTATAGACATGCACAGTTAGATTTGGATGCTGTTCAGAGTACAGTTGAAGCACGAGTAATTATAATGGAATATCATTTTTATATAAGTGAAGATAAAGAACATGACATTCACTATGTAGAACATTGCTTCAATATGTTCTTTTCTTATTTGAAAGAAAGAAACATAAATGTTGATAAACATTATGTTTGGTCTGATGGATGTGCCACACAGTTTAAATCAAGTAGACCATTTTATGCATTGTGTAGATATCATCGCAATGAGAATATAAAACACATACAGAATTTCTTTGAGAGTAGCCATGGAAAAGGTGAACATGTTGGTGTTGGAGCTTGCATCAAACATGCTTTGTGAAAGTATCAAATGAATTATTAGGGAGTTCATGTAAATGATGCACATGATGTTGTTGAATGGTGTAAGACTCATTTTGCATTAGATGAGGTTGGGACATCATCAACGACGAGTCGACAGGTACCATATAGAGTCTTCTGGGAGATAACGGGTATGGACATGTGTACGTCTGTTTAAATTTTATGCAATTAATTTATAAAATTTTATTGTTAAATTTTATTTTTGAATTCGTTGAAGTTTAAATTTAATTTGTCTATATTTTCAATTTAGCGAACTTTCAGGTGTTAATAGAAAAAAAAATACATGGTTGCAAGAGGATAGAAAAGACACATTCCTTACATTCAATCATGAGTATAGATAATTGCAATTGGACATTGAAGACAAGAGAATACTCATGTTTTTGTGATAGCTGCATTGATGAAGACTATGAAGAATGCATTAATCAGACATGTGGATATATAGGTGCATGGATTTCAATACCACTTGATGTTACTGATATATTTGATAAAGATGATGAAAATTTTGATGACATTCCATTGATTTCTGATGATTATAATCATATCTTTGGATTGGTAAAAGTGGGTGAGTATCATACCAATTAATCTCACCTTGTTATTTAATTATCAATTTCAACTATCTTATATATATTGTACACATACATTCATGTATGTACTTGTTATGCAGGAGATGTCTTTGCAGTGATTGTTGAGCCTGGAAATCATGAAAGTGTCAGTTATTATTTATTGTGATGTATTGAAGAGAGGATAAAGTTATATGACCCTAAAGAAAGTGATGGAATGTTGTTCCCTATAGGTAAATTATACATATACATGTACATGCACATACATATTTAAATAAATATATATATATGTAGGTAACTTCATATCTATCAAATTTTAAAATACTTAAATTTGTGGTATAGGTTCTGTTGTGATAGAGGGAACATATTTGAAGCAAGACGAAATAGTCCAACATGGAATACACTTTGTTAATTATCAACCTGACAACAAAGTTTTACAATACAACTACCTCGTCATTGTTACCAGGCTTTGTCTACATCCAGTCAAACATAAGCGTGTACGTCACAAGTGGAGACTAGACAGTGAAGATCATGAAAATATATTGCATGTTATAAGTGTACATCATGGTTGATTAAACCTATGAGATTTATTTTATAATAATCTGAATATCAACTTTAATGAAATGTGTTTTTAATTGTACGATCATAGTCTTAGTTATCATTAGTTTATTTAAAAACTATAATGTTAATTATACTATGGATAAATTTAATGATTTAACAACTTGATATAAATAGGCTAGAAGTTAGTCCAAACTTACACAATTTCATTATCTATAGATATACATATAAAAAATAATTTAATATGTTACAATTCTTAAATATCAACTTCTTTTCAAACTATTGAATTTCATCTTGAATTAAATGTGTTTAAATTAATTGTACGATCATAAGTTCTTAATTTTCATTAATTTAATAAAAAACTATATAATACAATAATTTAAATTAATTGTACCACATGGATGAATTTAATAATTTAACAACTTACGCAATCATCAGATATATAGATATATAGATATATATCAAACTTACGCAATCATCATAGTTCAAACTTACGCAATCATTAGATCTATAGATATATATCAAAAATAATTTAATATCTTAGAATTCTTAAATATCAACTTCTTTTCAAATTATTGAATTTCATCTTAAATTAAATGTGTTTTTAATCAAGTACGATCATGTAAGTTCTTAATTATCATTAGTTTATTAAAAAATATATAATTTAATAATTTAAATCAATTGTACCATGGATGAATTTAATAATTTAAATTCATTTAGATCGACTTTTTTTGAAAATAGATTGAATTTCATAAGTAAAAATTAAATGTGTTTTTAAAATTGTAAGATTATAAGTTTATAGTTATCATTTAGGTTAGTTTATTAAAAAACTATATATTTTAATGTTACTTTATTACATCTACAATCATGTACTCTTAAAGTTTAAATTAGTTTAAATTAATATGCACTTTTTTAATATTATATTTTGTAAAAAATTTATAAAATAATGTATTGGCTTACCTAAGTAACATATTTTTATCCACATAAAACTAATATTTATCTTTAGCGGGTTAGTAATTGATAATTTAAGAATTATATATCTTTCTAACTTCCTACTAATATACATGTACACATGTCTCAAGATCATGTTCTATAACTATAGCACAAAAGAAATACACATATGTACACATATACACATCTCAAGAATAAACATCTACAGATCTAATATATCTCTATGTAACTGAAATGCAAATTGTAAATCTTGAATAAATACATGTACGTAGCAAAATATAAAAATTCATATATACGTACATCTGATGGTATCTAACTACTGAAGTACTCAATAATCAAATAAATAGTGAAAGTACATGTATGTCATCAAGGTACTAAAATACACGTGTACATGTAAACTGTCTCCAATATATATATATATATATATGATCTACTACTGGAGGGACCCCTCAAGACACATACGAATAGAATGACCCTCTGATCGAGTCTCTTGTACATCCTCTTGCTGAGGCACATCAACCGAGCCCTGCAAATATATATATATATATATATATATATATATATACATACATACATACATGTTAGAGTTCTATCTTTAAAGCATATATACATACACATGTACATGTACATTCAAATTAAATATGAATTTGCATATATATAGATATATATCTAGTTTTTAAAACATTTAAATAACTTTAAACAAACTATTTAAAACTTAAGTACTTGAGTATTGTCAAGTGCCTCAATAGAATCATCTCTCTCATGTACATGATGCCCTGAACCAATAGTATGTGTAACCATGTGCTCAGCGACCTATGCCTGCATGATTTCTTATGAATTAAAAATCAAATTAAATATTCTAGATATATATTTGAACTGAATTTTTTAATAAATGCACATATTTTTTTATTTCATATATATTTAAAATTAAAATTAAATTATATATGTACTTGGGCCTCCGAAGGTGGAGGATGATCAGTAGACTCCATCATATCATCTACTGATGCACCTAAGCTTGAAACTCTAACACCTACTGAACCTCCCTCAGCACCATGTCCAACTGCTAGTAAATCTTAGTGAAGTGGACTATGTAACCAGCTAGGTAATGGTGTAGAATCAATGTTGCCAGGTTGGAACAACAGGTCCATGTAGGATGAAATACCTAGGCTTGAACTAGCATCAATTTCAGACAGGCCTCACAACTGCTCCCCAAACTCATCAAGACCCTCAACTGTGATCTGGACATCTCCAACTCGTATGCCTGATTCATCTGTAGAGTGTCATGAGCTTGGTGTTGAATTTCGTGAGCTACACACAGGTGTATCATCTATCACTGGTGGGGCGACCTATGTCTGTGGAACTATGTCAAGGCTCTGATGTTGTCTAACAACATTCATCACCGAGTGTACTGGAATCCCCCGTGTATTAGAAATATAGCTGATAATATGCAACATATCCTCCAAAAAATACAATGCCATATCCATATGTGTCTGTTGTCCTGAAAGACAATGAATATAGCCTAGCAGTGGTTGCCCAGCAGCTCTATATGCATCATCAGAGGAGGTGCCTGAAGTGCTACTATTAAAACTTTTATTAATTAAATGTTGTAAAATGTATTCTTTATGTCATACACATTTTAAGTTATATGTGATTAAAAATTATATACTTAGATTATTAAAACATTAAAAATAATTACACATTTAAGCATGAATATTGAACACATACATGTATGCACGTCTATATCTAACACATGAACATATTTACATATACATTTATGAAATAAAATATACATTTTAATCTACATTCTTATACATACATAATTTAGGATCTCCCAGGTTAAGACATGTTTTAATAAATATAGTTAATTGTACACTTAGTTATAAGAAAAATTAAGATCAATAGTTAACATGTGTGTGTGTGTGTGTGTGTGTGTGTGTGTGTGTGTGTGTGTGTGTGTGTGTGTGTGTGAATTTATTAAAAACATGTACATACATCTACTTTTAACCATGAACAAATATACATGTACATCTATGTTCAAAATAAAAAATTATACATTCTAATCTATTTGTTATATGTACAATTTAGCATCTAGACCCTTAAGATATGTCATTTAATTAAACTTCTAAGATTAAGACATTAAGGTGAATTTGACATATATATACATAAACATTAATATCGAAAACATAGATGTCTACATTTAACATTATATATATATATATATATATATATATATATATATATATATATATATATATATATATATATATATATTTATATATTTATTTATTTTATTATTTATTTTAATTTTTTTCTTCTAATTTTTTTAAAATTTGTTTTCTAAAATTTAAATTATTATAAATTTTGTAATGTCTTTCTTTTTTTTTCAAAATATATTTTTAATATATTTTCTAATGTTTTTCTAATTTTTTTTATAAATTTGTTTTCTAAAATTTATGTTAAATTATAAATTTTCTAATGTTTGTCTAATGTTTTTTCTAATGTTTTTCTAAATTTATTTTCTAATTTTTTAAAATATATTTTCTAAATTTTTAAATTATTTTTTAATGTTTTTTCTAAATTTATTTTATAAATTTTATATTTAATTTTAAATTTTCTAATGTTTTTGTAATGTTTTTTCTAAATTTTATATTAAATTATAAATTCTCTAATGTTTTTGTAATATTTTTTCTAAATTTGTTTTCTAATGTTTTTATAAGATTTCTAATATTTTTCCTAAATTTTATATTATAAATTTTCTACTAGTTTTCCTAATGTTTTCTAAAATTGTTTCCTAATGTTTTTTATATAATATTTTTCTATTTTCTAAATTAATATAAATAAACAATAAAAATATTAAATTAACATTTAGATATGCTTTCAAAACTATTAAAAACATAAATAACATTCAAATATGCTTTAAAACCATTAAAAAAATGCATTGAAAACATTAAAATCTACTTTAATAACATTAAAAAATGCTTTAAAAATGTTCAAAACATTAAATTAATAATATTTTGACATACCTGAAGATGAGAATTAGAGTGAAAGGGACAAGATGATGTTGATGAAGGCAATACAAATCATGTGTTTGCTCCAACCCTCAATTTCAATAGTAGTCACCGTAAATGAGTTGAAAAATGTAAAATTGCATTTTTAATCACCAAAAATTGGTGCAATATATGTTCGCACGAACATATTATTGCCCCATGTTTCCGTGAACATGCTAGTAAACGTGGTATTATGTTCACGCGAACATGTTGGAGTGATATATCCGCATGAACATGTCCATAATGTTCGAGCGAACGTTCGGCGCATAGAATTTTGAAAAAAATTCAACTTTTCAAATTTTGTTCGTTCCACTAAAGTGGAACCCATTATTGTGGGTTCCCCCATGTTAGGATTTCTCCCTCTTTATTAAATCTCCAATCTACTGTATATCTCTTGATCAATAACTATCTCCCTATTTCTTATACTTTTCTTGATTAGTAACTATCTCCCTCTTTGACAACAATGCCAAATACTTGTCATCTTAACATGTAGATATAAGCTTCTTCAGTTTCTTCCTTTGTCACCTTACTTGTGACTAATTTGAAGTGTCATTTCTTTGATTACTTTAGGCAGCTCGTAAAGTAAGATCCTCTGTATCAATTTGTAGTACTATAAAGTAGCTCATTTGATGCAGGGCACTCCTTTTGTTACTTAGACAACTTTTGATAGGGGTACCACCCCCAATTTACCTCTTAGATATTCATGAGCATCCTTTGGTAATGCTTTTGTGAAGATATCAACAATTTTCTCTTTTTTGTTAACATATTCCACCTTCACCTCTTTATCTTGAACTAATTCTCTAAAGTAATGATACTTGATTGCAATGTGCTTAGTTTTTGTGTGCATCACATGATCCTTTGATATATTGATAGCACTTTTATTATTACAATAAAGTGTTACTAGTTCTATGATATCTTCCTTCATACCTTTGAGTAACTATTTGATCCATACAATGTTTGTACAATTCATAGCAACAACAACATATTTAGCTTTAGTAGTAGATTGTGAGATGCAATTTTGTTTCTTGCTAGTCCATGTAACCAACGTCTTGCCTAAAAAAAATGCTCCTCTACTCTTTCTATCATCAATATTTCTAGCCCAATCAACATCGGTATAGGCTCTTAACTCAAAATTTTCATTTTTCTTATAGTATAGACCATACTCCTCTATTCCTTTTAGATATCTCATTATTCTCTTTGCAACCATCAAATGATTCTCCCTAGGATTGCCAAAGAATCTTGCAACTATCCCTACAAATAATGCTATATTAGGTCTGTTATGTACTACATATTGTAATTTTTCAATCATAGACCTGCATAATGTTTGATTCACCTCAGTTGAATCATCGTTATTTGACAACTTGTGTCCTATCACCACTGGTGTACTTACTAGTCCTCTAGTCCAAAAAAAAAATAGTATTTCATTAATATATTTTGATTGAGTGATGTATATACCATATTTCATCTGATATACTTGCAAAACCACAAAAAATTTGATCTCTCCAAATATAGACATTTCAAATTCTTGTTTCATTTCATTTGCAAAAGCCTTACATAAAGCATCTTGACCTCCAAATATGATATCATCAACAAAAATTTTGGATAACAAAATTTACCTTTTCTTTTTTCTATCTTTATATACTGATTGTTGTTATCATCAGTCCTTTCAAATCCAATCTTCATAAGATAATTATGAAGTCTCTTATACCATGCTCTTGGTGCTTATTTCAAACCATATAGAGCTTTGTGTAATCTACATACCATGTTCTTATTGTTAACATCAAAAAATCCTTCTGGCTCTTCTACATAAACTTATTCTTTTAATATGCCATTAAAAAATGTAGATTTAACATCCATTTGATAAACTGTGATACCTCTGTATGGAGAATAAGCAAGTAGATTTCTTACTCCTTCCAATCTGGCAATAGGGGCAAATGTCTCTCCATAATCAATTCCTTCTTCTTGTGTATATCCTTTGCAAAATAATCTTTCCTTATTTCTTTTGACTTCACCATATTCATCTAGCTTGTTTCTAAGTACCCACTTGGTGCCAATCACATTTTTATCTTCTAGTCTAGGAACTAGAGTCAATGTTTTATTTTTCTCAATTTTTTCAATCTCTTCTTCCATGACTTTACTCTAGTCCACATCTTCTAATGCATCTCTTACTAATTTAGGTTCCTTCACACTTAGTAAACATGTATCATTTCTTAATCTATTTCTTTTCATTGGTCTAGCATCTTTATCTCTAATAATTTGTGTAGCAAGATGATGTCTCTTGACATATTTGGACAATCTTGGTTCAACTCTAGTTTCTTCAATTTGTCTTTCAATTTTGGAATCATTGTGTACATCTTTGTTAGGTAGCTCAACATCTCTACTAATGACTGAATCTAAATGTGCTTCAACTTCATTCTATAACTTGGCATCTTAGTGTAACTCAATTCCTGAATGTAACCCAACATTCATAGTTTGTGACTCGACAGTCACTGAAAATTGTTGTTGGTTTATAACTTGATTTGTAGCATCTTCTTTAATGGGCATACCTTCATAAGAATATAAAAATGATTTTTATTCTTCTGGTTTTTTCATAGGTTCAACGTAATGTACTTCTGTATATTGATCACATTTTACATTTGCACTTTCCACAACTTTGTTGGTGTTAGTATGTAAGCACTTATAAGCTTTACTTCTTGTGGAATATCCTAGGAACATACCTTCTTCTCTTTTTGCATCTAGTTTATCATTCCTGAAGTCTTTAAAAATGTAATACTTGCTTCCAAATACTTTAAAGTGTTTTACATTGGATGAGTATCCATACCATAGTTCAAAAGGTATTGAATGAGTACCCTTCTTGACTTGTACATAGTTCAAGGTATAAACCAATGTACTTATAGCTTCTCTCCAGTATTTCAAAGCAATATTTTTCTCTATCATGAGTTTTCTAGCACAATCCATTATAGACTTGTTCCTCCTTTCAGTAATTCCATTTTGTGGAGGGGTTCTAGGATCAATTGTATGTCTTTTGATTCCTTTGTCATTACAGAACATCTCAAACTCTTTTGATGTGAATTCTCCTTCCCTATCATATCTCAAACACTTCAAACTTTTACCTATTTCCTTCTAAACTCTTGCTAAGGACCACTTAAACATTTAGAAAGCATCATATTTTTGTTTCAAAAACATAATTTTCATCATCCTATAATAATCGTCAACAAGAAGCATAATATACTTATCTCCTTTATAGCTTTGCACATCCATTAGTCCACATAAGTTAGTATGAAAAATTTCTAGTATTTCTTTTGAGGTATAAGCTTTACTCTTAAAGCTTAACTTTGTCATTTTACCTAATTGACATTATTTGAACATTATATTATCAGGCTTCTGGCTGATCCCACAATAATGGGTTCCACTTTTTGACCAATTTTGACACTGAAATCAATATTTTTGCAACAAACGTCACATTCAAGTGACTATATCTCCAAAACTATAAATAATTTCAAGATGACATAAACTAGTGATTTTGAGTACTTTGTTCCTACTTTGTAACCATATTTTTTAATCTATATATATATATATATATATTTATTTATTTATCTCCTCCGAAAAGTGGTACATAATAAAATTCAATATTTTTAAAGAGTGACAGTCTGTTTGACACACAACTTTTTTTTATAGAAATGATAATAAAGTAATTCCTTTGACGTTAGATTTGTAACATCAATATCCAGAGGATGCATTTGGTTTGTTTTATTTTGGTTGAATATTGTATAGTTTATGAAGTTTTGAAGTGACACGAATCATAATTCAGACATACTTCCATTTGACACGGATAATTTGAAGTCAATTTATCATAAACCTTTTTTTTTTTTTTTGAATAGAAAGGTATCTCAATAAGCTAGTTCCTACATATTTTTCAAAAAAAAATTGACCTGATTTACTAATTTTTCTGAGGTGTCGAAGTTGGTTGATGTTCAATCGGTAATGAACTGGAAATGAATCTATAATGAGTTAAACTCATATTTGAAAGTCTTAATGACTAAAATATGTATTACAATTATAGTCATTGGAAAGCTTGCTTCGAGCAGCACATTTTGACATTTTTAATTTTACAGTAGGAGATCATTATCCTGCAATTATGGGAGTCAAAAGAGAAAAAAAATGGAAAAAGGGTTAAAATTTTCCTAATTTCACGCGTTTGCGTGAACATGGCATTCACACGAACATATTGGGAATGTTCACGTGAACATGGGAATTTGCACGAATGTATGAGAAAAATAATCTGACAATCAAAATTTTTATTTAACGTGTTCATGGAAACATTTATAATAATTTGTATTGGCACAAACATACAAAAAAGGCAAATTCATCAAGATCTCAAATAGAAAAGTGGAATTTCAATCACAAAATTGCCATTCCAAATATGTTCGCACGAACATATTAGCAAGGTATGTTCGTGCGAACATACCTTATTTAAACTTAATATGTTCGTGTGAACATAGAACACTTAAATGTTCGCATGAATATAGTTAACACGTTTGGGCAAACATATGTAAAATTCCATATGCAAGTTTTTCATCATTTTGTGATTTCCTTCGTCCCCCAAAAGTGGTACCCAGTATTGTGGGTTCACCCTTCTTCAACTTAGGCAAACCTCTAACCTTTTTCATATTACTAATACTAACTAGGTTATCAAAATTAACATCAAATAACCTCTTATACCATAGCCACACATCATCAAATTTTATAACTAGACAAGTAGCATCCTCTAAATCAAGATAGAATAGATTACTTCTAGTATCATCACCCTTTCCAATCAATTTTCTATTTGTGTTATATATCTTAGCAATCTTATTTTCAAACTCAACCTTACATCTTGAATTATTTAGTTGTGATACACTAAACAAATTATAGTTAAGTCCTTCAAAGTAATAAGCATTGTCACATAAAATATTATTTGTGAGTTTGATAGAACCTTTTTCCTTTTATCAAACATGGTTCATCAATACCAAATCTTACACTATTTCCATCATAATAATTCAGGGTAATGAACTTACTTTTGTCTCCAATCATGTGATATAGCCTAACAATCTAAAGTATAGAGTCAATACTAAGGGGTGCCTCAAACTACAAGGAAAACTTTCTATAGCCTTTTTCCTATAAGGAATTCTCTTAACATGTACAACAAGGTAATTTACTTTTGAACTTACAATGATTGTCAATCAATCTTATAATCTTAAACATTATCATATTATTAGTTCCTGTCGTAGGTAGAAAAAAATAGCATTCAATGCACTTCAACTTTTTAATTTGTTTGTCCAAATAGAACAATTTATTATTCAAATACTTTTTGAGCTATAAAATTTTTATATTTATTGCATTAAAACTAATTCAACACAATATATTTATTGACACATTGATTGGTTATTTTTGCTATAGTAGTGAGTGTAACTTTTTTCATATTCTTGTCCAATCATAATAGTTTATTATTTAGTTACTCTTTGGAACTATAAAGTTATAATAAATGTTATGTAACTTCCTGCTAGGTGACTCAAAAAAAAATTAAACTAAAGTTTCACTAAGTTTGTCAAACATATTTTTTTAAAGATAAAAATTAAACAACAACAGATAAAATATAGTGGAAGCATTAACTCACATACATACAACTACCAAAACATATTACACCTCTTAAGGGTCCCATGACATTGAATCACATTTAAGTTTAATTAATACTAAATCCAATACATAACAAATCCAACATCAAAGAATAACTATAAGTAAAAATATATTTAAATAATATACAACTACATAAGATGCCACCTGGCAATAATCTGAAATGCTTAATCATTCATTGTACAAGTCATAGGGTATGATAAACTCAAAGAATATACAACATATATAAAATAAATCATCTCATATGATCTATGAAAAATCAAGTACAATATAATAGGATATAACCATCCAATAAAATTATAAGATTAGAAAGAAAGGATCAATTGTAGAGGTACACCTAGCAATGACATCCAATGGTTGGATCTCAATGGTATAAGAAAAATGCACTACTACCTGACCTCATGGAACCTAAATGGCCCAATCCTAGTGTGCTAATGAGATAAACTCAAGTCTTATAAGGATATCAAAACACAAGTCAAAACCAACATCTAGGTCAAGGAAACACCTAAAAGAAAACTATCTCAAAGCGTACCAAGACACAAGTATCATCTAAACCCAGAGGCAACAAGACACATAGGAAATCTACTATGTAAGTGGGCAAGTGTCATCACATGAGCCAACTCTAAGGTTCCTTTGGCAACCTTGTTGGACTTTGCCACCCTAGTGTCTCTATGTGACATCGATATCATTTCGTATAGACAAGGCATACTAACGAGTCAACTCTAAGGTTACCTTGGTAGTCCCTCAAGACTCTAAACCCCTAGTGACTTTATGTGGCACTGATATCTTATTAATTCATTTTAAACCCATTTAATAAAATGTTGTCACTTATTAAGAAAACCTACAATGGGTTACTCAGGCAACCTCTTTAGGGTTCTAGCCTCCAATGCAAGCCACTTCCTGACATGACATACATATAACCTACCTTAATCTCAATAAAAGTGAAAGATCTCATAAGATCATAAAATAGACATCAGTTCTTAGATAAGCAGCTAGAAAACACTTAAATATCACTAATCAAAATCACAGATTTCACCAATACAATCATCCTAACTAGATTGATCCAAAATCAAGTACACATATACAAACTCATGATGTCACATGACATCACCAAAAATAAATCACATAATCACCTTAGTTCTATACAAGCAACTGGGAAGCAATCCAAAGATAATTGATCAAAGACTCAAAGGTTACACCAGAAAAGTCACAACATTCACTTCAATTCTACATAAGAGAAATTAGAAAGTAATACAAATCAACAAATCATACTCATCAAAGAAGACATGTGACTACATCACAATGCTCAAGTATATAAAAGATCAGATACATAACATCATCATAGAACAAACTCCCAAAGCCTCTGGTAAACATCATGACTGGTCAAAGCAAAAACTCAAACCCGAAACCCATAGCAATAAACTAAACATCACATAAAGTACATACAAAAGTAAATGTCATAATTTATTAGGTTTTGAAAACACAAAAGTTTAATTTCCACTATGATTTCAAGTTCTCATACAAAAGTAAAACTCAAATTATATAGAAGTCATTTAAATACAAAACCCTCATTTTGTATAAAAAGAACTATCAATTTAACAACAACAGTATCCATTAAAATTCTCTAATTAAAAATATCAAATTATATTTTCTAAATTTTATGGATGACCTTATAACCCCACTTTTAATAATATAATAATAAAAGACTTCAATTAAATATTATTATAATTAAATCAATAATCATTAACTTATTAAATATAATTATTTTTTATTAATAAAATAACTTATATTAAATTATTAATAAAATAATTTATTTTAAATTATTAATAAAACAATTATAAATCTAGTAATAATTAATAATTAATAAAAATCATATTAAATTACATTAAAAATTTTAATAATTAATAAATTTTAACATATTTGAACATTTAATAATTTTAAAAATATAAATTTAAATTATTAAAAAAAATCAAATTTTAAATAAAAAAACATACTAAAAATGTTTATAGCTTGTTGGTTCTAATGGCACACTACCAATGATAAGGCTAGCCATGACATCAACATTGGCTACTGCAACAACTATATTGTTGGTGATAGCCCTGGCTGCCTTCATAGTCATGACCAAAGTAAGGAGGAAGGGGGATGGGAGATGTGTTTGCCTCTGTTCCCAAGTTTATATACATATATATATATATATATATATATATAGAGAGAGAGAGAGAGAGAGATAAAAGCTTGCCCAAATATGTACTTTATTAGATAAATCAAAACACATGTTTAAATGTATAAAATTATCATTGTAACTTTATTTTACTGTGGTAATTTTATAATAAATACATATTTTTAAAATAATTTTTTCATAAAAAGATCTAATAGAGGAAACACAATTAACTAATTGGATATTTCTTTAAATTTTATTTTCCTTTCCAAACCCTCATCCTAATTTCCAATAAATCAGACAAAGGTTTCAAAACTATAATCATTCACAAATATTTTTCAAACAAAGAACAATAAATTCACAACAAGGTTTCTAAAATAAGAATGATAAAATCACATACAACGATTGCAACTCAATTGAATTTTGGAAACAGATTCACAAACACAGTGAAGGTAGAGAAATCAAAGGATGAGAAACTACTACACAAACCCATAAGATCTTACCTGATCTGATAGTAAAACAACCAATGCAAAAAGCATGCAAGGAATTTCCTTCTCTTTTGAAAACCCTCTTCTTAGAAATTGGCTCCTCCAAACCCATGTAATCAAGAAATTAACTCTAATTTTCTAATAAAGAGTTCTTCCCCAAATTAGGGCTTCGATTGTGCAATCACATGAAACCCCTTTTTCTTTTACTATTTTATTATTTTACTTTCATGCACAAGCTTTATGGAATATAACTAAAATAAACTTTATTAAATTAATTCTTTTCACTCTTTAATTAAATCGTGAAGATATTTTAAATCAAATATCTATTAATTTAACTAATAATATTATTTAGAGTTAATTATCTAAATAAAACTCCTAAATAATAATTATTAACTTAAATAAATTTAAATAGATAAAAATTAGAACTCTAATAATATATTTTACACTTAATTCTTTTATTTAGTTAATTGCTCAATTAATTAAATTTAATTGAATATTGAATTTTGTTTATAAAATTTCCATCAAATTAAATCATTAAATTATTTTTTAATATGATTTAATTATAATAGAAAATCATCTTAGACCTGCAAGATTAATTATGACAACTTAACTGTAGACAAAGAACATAATCAAACTCTAGGGTTAGAATCACAAATTCACATCACTTGACGAATTCCGATAGGTAAACAACTCAGATACTTGTCCTACTTTCTAGGACAATTGGCTTGTGATAGGATTTTGACTTAAGAATTATCTCCCCACTTATACCATTGAGATACTGTGATAGGGTACACTCATCTTGGCATTTCAAGGAAATTGATACCTAGTACCTGCAATCTGTATAAAATTTACACATGTACATACTTGTATATTCTGAACAAAAGATGAAATGATAGGGAGTGGTACATCGTGTAGATATTGACTAGTAGGGGACTACAACTCCCTCCCTCAACTACATCAGGAATGCCAAACATAAAGTAAAACATACAAGTACACCATACACATGCAAGTATGGGATAAGTAACCATAAAAACCACATAAATAGTTCATCTAATTATCATCATGAAATAAATGAAATCACTAAATGCACATACATATATCATCATCAAAATAATCATGAACACATGAAATGACTTAGTAACTCATCACATATAAACTAAGTATGAAATACATCTAGTCAAACCTAGTAACCAAGTAGCGCTAATCATAAAATATAATCATAAAGCTGGCCTAAAAGAATCCAACAATATAATAGGAAAAGTCAACTAGGGGTAGGCATTACATCCACTCCCCCTAGACTTAGGCTTACTCTTGGAAGCCTACAAGGAAGATGAAACTAAACTAGTGGTAGTCACTACATATTATATCTGAAATAATTCACAAATATGTCCCAATTTGATTTTTTATAATCTGGAAGAAATTATTGTTCTTAAAATAAATCTATCATTAATGTTAGGTAAAGTTAATGAGAAATTCTAAATTTTAAATTTTTTTTCTAAAGAATTCTCTAACATTTATTTTAATTGTTAAAAAAAACATACATTAATATTATTTCTTTCTATTGAACTCAACAAAAAATAAAACTACTATCACAACACAAATCAAAACTACTAAACTACTATCTGTAGGAACTAGACACATTACATCCTTCTTATTTTAAGATATATAACTTTTTTTACTTTTAGGAAAAGCTAGTACATGTTATAAAAACTTGGATGTTCTTCCCATTCTTGATACTTGATAAACAATATTTAAAGAGTTTGACAAGCTATATAAAATTATTAGCCGATAGGCTATTATAGGTGGGCATTTCATAAAAAACCCGTTCGTTCATAAAAACCACATATGAGTAGTTGTTCAACTAGCAATCAATGAGAATTTTAGTCAAATCAAATCTGCAATACTGATCATATTAATTTTTTTTTTTGGGGGATATTTGCAATATCCATGATCGGTATATATCTCAAAAAATATTCTAATGATAAGTGAAATTTGTAGGTCAATTTTTTTTTGGGTAGATATTTCTGTGAAGATAATTTTCCAGCTGCATCATTGAAGATGTTTCTAGCTGTCCACAACTTCTATAAAATAACCTCTATGAATGGCATAAACAGTATTGACATTGCTATTGATTTGAATAGAAGTTAGAATCCTAAATACCAGAGTTGTTTGGGAGCTATCCTTATGAACCAAGTCCAAAAATCACCTCTTCATCTTGTGAGTATGGAGTATTACCATTGATGCTTCCATTTAGCTCTAGGGTTTAATGGTTTTACTTGGTATTTGGTGTTTCTTGTTTAAGAATATAAAAGAGGGGTTTTTTTACATTCATAAATATTGTCATTATATGATTGTTACTTGAGGCATACATTTAAAAATCTAGTGCAAATGATGATTAACTATGTGTTTATGAGACAACCAGATTGCAATACCTAGTGGGTATATAGATGACAGGTTATTCTACTTTGTTTCTGCAGAATCAACTCCCAAACTCTTCACAAAATCCAATTTGCTAGTGACCCAATGAATGATACCCCAAAGACTTCCCTAACTACTTTGCAAGAACATGTATGCATATGGATCTACTAGTTTTGGAAATGATGTTAATCTCAAGTGTGGGATGATTTGTTATTTTTCAAATCTCAGTTTCATGTATTTTAGTAAAAAAGACATCGCTTCGAATAGTGTTGCTTCTTAGCTTCTTTCCTCATTTTCCTTTTTTATAAATTCCCTCAACAATGTTCTCATCATTCTCATCTAAAAAAAAATAAGAACACTTACTTGCCTATATGACAAGGCTACCTACACCAACTGCATGTCCCAACACAAAAATGGACTTTCTAGGACCAAAACCTTCTCATTTAAGGCCTTCATGTGTAGCTCCAATAGCCATAGGAAGACTCATTGCCTAAGTAAAGTCAATTTTTTTAAAAGTTTTAGAGCAATGAGATTCTCTTCCACAACTGTGTACTAGGTGAGTGAGTCATATTTCTTTGGGAATTCCACTGTCTCATTAATGTTCCCATATACTTGGTTACCATCCTTAAACCCTTACACACTACCTACTACTTCACCATATTCCCAACAAAATTGTATTGTGGCACTATGTATATATGCAAAAAGGAACATTCAAACAATTTTTACAATTTATAACAATACCATAACAATGAACAAGATCCAACAATGTTTCCAATAACTAGTAGTCTTCTCAAGAGGTATATTTAAAAGACTTGTGTATACCTACATGTATGAAGCAAATAAATTATACACACCATACACGTCTCCATATTTCTCTTTCAAACAAATCAACTACTTTCATTACCAATAGTTGCCATTATGATTCAAACTAGTTAAATAACAACAAGGTCAAAAGTTGAAAGAAATGGATCTTGTAAACCATTTGTTCTTTTTCCTTGAAGCTAAATTTTCCTTATATTTGCTTTGGTCTATGTGGGTCCTATTGATTAATGATTATATTTAAATGGGTTTGAGTAATATATAAAGTTATCTCATGGTAAATTGGTTTCAACCATACGTAAAATTATCTCATGGCCTTAGGTTAATGGTCGTGTGAGATTAGGGGTTCGTGAAACTCCCATTCACCCCAATTTTGAATGTTTGCAGGCTAGCATAATAGAGCATTTTAATTCACTGCTATAGATTGGATAGTGAGACAATATGACATTCTCATCTCTTTGTATATATACTTTATGTATTCATTTTTTCTAGGAGCTTGCATGTAGTGATCTCCCATAATGCCTACTCCAGCTTTCCTGGGATCTTTCCTTCAAGGACCCATACAAGCATTTCTCACAAAATTTGAATAGCCTTCCAAATGTCTTGAAGGAAACCATCCATTTGTACCATTCTCTTACTTAGGGAACTATGTTTTATTCTTTCTTTCTAACCAAGTTCCAGTAGGACATGACTATCCTCCCTACAAACTGTAGAGTTGACCAAATTTCAAAAAATAAAAAACATCATAGATTTTTCTTAAAATTTCAGCATTTAGTCTTCATGATCTACTTAGTTTGTAGTCAAAAACAATAAAAAAATTTGGAAAAAAAATCACTACATTTTCATGACTCTAAAAAAAATAAAGTTTTGATTTTGTTAAATTATCTTTACTATATTTTTTCTAGAGATTAGCCAGTACTACTCCAATATAAAAATTGTTTATTTCCTTTTGTTTATCAATACCAATTGGGATTGCAAAAGCATTGTCTCATTTATTTCCTCGTATCATTAAGTTTTTGTACAATGGTTTCCTTTCTTTTCATGTTTAATAGTTGGCACTTGGTCTTTATTATTTGATAAGAGAATGAATTATCTTTCAATGTTTCTCAAAACATATTTTTAGTTCAATTCATTTACGCTAAAAATCTCTACATTCTTTATGATTTTATGTGTATTCACCATGTCACTTCTCTTTATTATCAAATATGCATGCTTTGTCTATCTGTTTTTCTATAATTAAAAAAGCCTAGAATTTTATTGCCCCCCTCATTAAAACAAGTTCCTCCTATAAGGCTCAAACGCATTCAATTGTTAATTTGTGGGTAATTCTTAAAGAATTCACCTAGTGCCAAGTCTACATTACAATACTCTATTTACTATAGTTATACATTGCTTGATGTTTTCCATCCCATCACATTGATGTTTTCCTATTTGATATGTTTATATACTTAATTTAGTGTACAATGAGTGGAATTTTCCTTAATGAAAAACATGGTTTTCTGATCATAACTTAAGTTTGTATTAACTATCTTATGATTATCTAAATTGAACAATCACAATTGTACAGAGTTGATCAAAAAAATTACATTTCTATTAAAAAAACTAGTGATTTCAACAACATATCCCAAATATCTAGAAAACCTTTACTATGTTGCTTGGATTGTAGAAAAATATACACCTTTATTTTCTTTGACTTTTTCTACTAGTGAGAATTGTATGTTTTAGGATTTATATAATTTTCTCTAAACTTTCATTAGTTCAAGATCATATTGGCTTCCTTATTTTTATATCTATGGATTTTGAGAAAAGCTGAATTTGATATGAATTTAATAACTCATAGTATCAACCAAAAACCATTCTCTTCTATTGTCACTTCAGTTTTAATTTGTTTTGCATAGTGACATGATAATTCTTGATATTAGATTTAAGATACACCTAGATATGATGAGTCACCATTTGCACTTGAGAAATGCACACCAAAAGTGGCCTGTATGTACTGAGGCACTAGAGACATTCAATGACCTACACCCCTGCCTCTTTATGGGACACAACTATCCTCCTTACAGATTGCACCATTAACTAAATTTCAAAAAAACTAAAACACAATGAATTTTTTTGAAATTTTTAGTATTTGATCTTCATGATATGTATATTTTGTGATTGAAAGAGACATATATTTTGTGATCGAAAGCAACAAAATTTTTGAGAAAATTTCATTGTGTTTTGTCTAGAGATTAGTTGTTGAACTAAATAAAATAGAGTAGAAAAACAAGATTGATCATATCAAATATGCACACTTTATTATTAAAATACTATAACTTTTCTTCTTACATTTATGGCTGAGAGGAATGCTCTTTTTGTAGAGCTTATACATATTTCTAGAGACTTCTTGAGAAGCTTCAAGTATAAATCTAGATATTTCTATATATTTTTAACTTTACATATTACTTGAAGAGAGAAGCTTCATGATGTGAGTATAAAATTCTATAGTATGCATTAAATGCATTCCTACCACTAAATAATTAAACATTACTCCAACACCCTCCCTTAATTTCTACCACTAATGGATCTATATGTGGGAGAAATTAATCAAATATGACATGGGTCCCGACATTAAGCCTTCTTAGGTACCCATTTACAACATAAGATTTTGGTTCCCCTTATCACTATCACTTTATTTCTTGTCATTATACTTTGGGTTTTTTTTAACTTGTTCACCCATAACCATTTGGGATTTTCCAACTAATACAATTTCCTTTTGCTTTAGGTTTTTCACCCAAGAAAGTGGTTTTGGATTACCACAAACCCTTCAAAGACTTGGCACAAATATCATCTCAATAATGGGGAAACCATCTCTTGGATTTTCTCCTTTATGAAATCTCATTCTTCATGGATGTCTTACCAGACAATGATTCTAATTTGCTCAAATGATTTGTATTCCTCCTTGAGAATTCACACTTTGAAGGATTTTTATTATTGCTCACACTTGAACATTTGTACTTAAACAAACCTTTGATCGTATCAATGATCTTTTTCCAACTTGATCCATAGGTCCATCCAAAGTCCATTTTAAAGCACTTGTCCATACAAATATTTTTACACTTTCTATTCCAACACATCTTTTCATTATGACTCTTTAAGCCACAAATATCACATGGATGTATATCCCAACACTTTTTTTCATGTGTCATTTCCTATTACGATTTGAACATTGCATATAATGTTTACTTTGAACAATTTTTCTTAAACCAATAACATCATTTCTTTCATCTATTGTATATTCTAGTCCTTCATACTTTGGTCTAATTATTGGTAGAATAGGTTCTATGATTCCTTGTTCATGTTTTCCCAATCCTTTACCTTTGTAACCCATTTTCTTCATGATATTCCAACCAAAATTCTTATTATGACAACTAGTATAATTTGTGAACACATTATCCTTTTCTTTTGTACATTCTTTATCATCTTTAAAACCATATTTATCAAGTGTTGATTCCAGATCTTTCATCCTACATGAAATATCACATATTGATTTCGTCTTCAAGAATTCATTCCTCAAAGTTAGTGATTAATTTAATTCATCTTTTAACAATCTATTCTCTTCTAATTTCTTCATTTCTCCTTGCAATTCTTCATTTCTTTTCTTAACATCATCAAATAACTTTATTTTTTGTTCTATTTATTTATTTTCATCTATATAAACACTAATCTAATCTAGAAAGTTACATCTTTCTACACTTAGTTCATTTCTTATCTTTGTCAATTCTCTTTACAAAACATCATTTTCACATATTACTCTTGCATTTTCTTTCTTTACCTTCATTAATTCTTCTTTTCAATTATTGGTCTTCTACTCTTTAACTCTTCCATCTTTTCCCATTGAGCTTAAACTCTCTCTCTTTTGTCGATTTCTTTACAATATCACAAATCTTAAAAAACACATTTACTAAACAATTATTGTTCTATTAACCATAACCTTCTAATCCAAGCTAACCCTTAAGCTATATGCATTCTTAACACTCTTTGTCAACATCAACAATTTCCATCAAATCTCATGCATACCTTGATTCATTTTTTAATGACACTAGTGGCAATGATTTGCAAACTTTAATGTCTTTCAACTTTGGTCAGGAGCTAAAGACTTCAATCTCCTACTAAAGACACATAACATTTTTCTAATACACTTCAACATGCTCTGTAAACACATGGGCATCTTTTTTTTTCCCTTTTTCATGTTGATCAAATAAGTAAGATTGACAATTTAGTGTCAACACACTCAACCATTTTCACTATACATGCCGAGTATACAATGGAAGCCAAGCTAGAACTCTAACACATGCCGAGTTACAGATAGTGCCAAGTAAACTAGAAGACAATATGTGCTAAGCAAGTCACAGTAGGTGTCGAGTAGATGAGACAAATATGTGCCAAGTAACTCAAGATCCAACAAGAGATGAGCATTGCAAAGCTAATAGGTATCGACTAACATAGGAATTCTAGAGGTGCTGAGTAGCACAAAAATTCTACAAGAGTTGAGTAATGTAGGAATTCTATATGAGCCAAGTAACGTAGGAAACACAGTGGATGCCGAGCAATCTAGAATAGATGGTGTCGAGCATTAGTATTACTTCATGTGTCGAGCAATGCAGGATTAGCATAAGAGTTTGTGCAATCACAAACAAAGATGTAAAATGGTTATGCATAACTCATGATAGGATAAAAGGATAAGATCAAATCCTCCAATCCACCTATTTGATCCTCGTGCAGCCAATCAAAAAATTACAGACTGCATGCAGCCAATGGGTGAATTTCATGGGTTTGAGCAGGAACATTTGAATCAAGGATGCATAATGAACCACTAATATTTATAAGGGAGTCTTGATGCCATTGAACAATGTGAGAGGAAGAGAGGAAAGAAGAAGGAAAGGTAGAGCCTATCATTAAGGTCATTGTAGAACATTTGGTGTCAAAGATTTAGTGGAGAGGATGACATTTATACATCTTGTTGATTAGAACAAAACAAGGAACATGATTAGTAGATCAGATCTAGCAGAGATCAGTGATAAAAGAGTAGATCAAGTACCTAAGATCAGCATTAGAGATTGCATTAGATCAGGTGTATTATTCTAATACTCTCTCACAATTGTATTAGGAATTTGAAAATCCTACTGAGTTAGGTAGGTTTAACAGCCTTATGTAAATCTTTTAATAGGGTGGCATTCTAAGTTGAATGTTCTTAAGTCCTCTAACAAGGAACACTCCTAACAAGGTGTAGAAATCCTTTAATAGGGTCACATTTAACAGTGTGTTGTAGCCTTTAATAGGGCAGGCCTTTAACAGGACAAACCATTAGAAGGGGTTGAAATCAATTGCTGCAGTAATTTTGTGGGTATCATCCCCACCCTAATTTTACCTTCTTATTCCTAGAGGGTTTCTGGGTCATCAAAATCTCAAGTGTTATGTGGTGATGCATGTTTTATTCTCATGATTGTTTAATATTTTTATGCATGCATATTAATTTCAGTTATATGTTATTAAGGATTTAAAACAAGTAAAAAGGCTAGTACTTCTAATTCACCCCCCCTCTCAGAAGCACTCTTCCCATTAAGGCATTCCAACAATTCGTATCAGAGCCAAGTTATCTCAAGAAGAAGCCTAATAGCTTGGAGGAAAAGATCTAAAGATGGAAGTCTTCAAACTTGGGAAGATCATTGAGAACTAGGTGATAGATGTGCATCTCACTCTACACAAGGTAGAAGAAGCTAGAGAGGAATTAAGAAAATCCTTAAAAAGAAGGAAGGAAATAGCTATAGCCAAAAATGATATTCACTACAAGGAGATTGACACCACACAAGTATTTGTCAAAGGAGATTCAAAATAATTTGATGTAGCAATAGCAAAACTGATGGAGAAAAATAGAGTCCAAGCAGAAGAGATAAGAATTCTTAAGATGGAGCATGAATCATAGGCCATGATGCTATGTGAAATTATTGAGAAAAAGAAAAGAGCAATTGAGGATAGAGTCATTATGTAAGATGACAAAATAAATCTTGCAAACAAATTTGAATAAAAATGTACTGAATTAACAAGAATCTCAAACATGCAGATGGATACACCTACCCAACTGATGAATCTTCATCATGAACTCAATATGAAAGATATTGAGATCTCTACTTTGAGAATGCAGAATGAAAAACTGCAGAATGAATTGAATAAAGAAAAATAAATAGCAAAGAATCTCAACAAGTCAAGTGAAGCTATCAAGTACTTTGAACAGTTGCTAAAATCCCTAAGATCAACCCATGATACATTAGGACTTGGATACACCAGCACTGAAGTTGGTGAATCATTAAAGAGTGCTGAGAAAAGGAGTAACAAAGGTAAGGATACTAAACTCACTTTTCATTACTGTAAAAAAAAGGGGCATATTGCTAATGGTTGTAGGAGTAGAAGGGTCAATCAACCAAACACACCCAAAAGCAAGGGTTACTGTCACAAGTGCAACATGCAAGGACACATGACACAAGACTACAGGTCTAAAGTCACAAGGACACAAAGATTTGATGGACACTACCATAATTGCAAGAAGTATGGACATAGAGCCTTTGAATGTAGATCAAAGCCTATGTGGACCCCAAATTAGCATGTAAGGAGGGAAAACTATATACATCATTACAATTGGGACTACAATACAAGACAAAGTTGTCATTATTGTCAAGAATATGGTCACAAACCCCAGAATTGCATCAGAACACACTTCAAGGGAAACTATAAAAGATGGTTGAACCAAACTATTTGTTTCAATTGCTTGAAAACTAGACATGTCAACAAGAATTTTCCAACAAAGGCCAAGGCACCCAAGATTGAAGTAAATAAGGGCGAAAAAAAGGTTGATGAGGAACACATCAAAATAGACATGAAGAAGACATGGCAAAAAAAAGATGGACCAAGTACATCCAATGGAAGGATCACTTCACCCAAGAGGTCAAGTGATCATACCTCATCCAACTAATCACAAAGATGAGCCTATGGGGCTGATACATATAAGGAAGTATCACACATCAACCCTAAACCATGATGAAGCACTGCAAAGTATAAATCTGCATGAGATAAGATGCCAAGACAAAATTTGATTGATGATGCCTAGCTATCTTTGGTTGCCAAGTGAAACTGCTTTAGAAGCCGAGTCAAGAAGTTTAGTGGAAGCTGAGTAAAACTGTAATGGTTGCCAAGTTATCGACAAAGTTAGAAGATGCCGAGTTGAAAACCTTTGGAAGCTGAGTGATAGGTGAAGGTACAAGAATGCATTAAATGCAAGGTTTTTGAGTCACTTAAAGGTGAAAATCATTTCATTTTGAGCCATTCAAATGAAGATTGATTACTAGAAGCACAACTGAACGATTTTTGAGTACTCAACTAGTGATTTGTAGTGATTTAGCATCTACCCAAGCAATTTAAATGTTTAACCTTGTATTTCCTTTAGGTGCCGAGTTGTACAGTTTGTGAAAATTATTTTAAACATCAAACCCTAGTTCAGTTAAAAATGGTGTCTGGTTCAAAATCCACCAAAGGGAAAGAGAGCCATGAAATTCAACTTGTTAACAACAAGGTTAAGCAACCCGAATTTAGGCCAATCCCAAAAGTTGCATATAAAAATGATCCCGTTGGTGCCCTATCCACCATCCCTGATAAAGTTGTTATGGTTCAGGATGTACAAAGCTGTTATAACTATAAAATAGGAGCCATAGGAGACCTTGAAATCTTCAACGCCTATGATAAACTCTATGATAATGGAATATTGAAGGATGAATTTTCAATTATAGAGAAGAAGGGTTTAACCAAAGCCCTAGTTTTTCCAATCATATTCAAAACTAAGTGGATACGCGTAATACTTAGCAGAATTCATGATGGATCATTTTGGTTAGAGCAAGGATCGGTTAAAATTACCAGGAAGATGGTTCATAGGGTTGTAGGATTTCCAACCCTAAATTGTCCCAAGACACTGAGAAGTGAAAAGAAGGAAACAATAGAGAAGAACACAAGTGCAAAATGGAATAACAGGGGAATGACAATTGACACAGTAAAAGACCACCTATTAGATTTTGTTGTGAGGATCATATCACACAAATTTTATCAGTCTAGTAGATTGAATAGCGTTCTTTGTATAGCTATTGATGTTGCATACAAAATGATAAAGAAGGATCATACATACGACCTTGCAGAGCTCATGTTGTAGCAGATTAATGAAAATCTTGGAGCAATTAGAAAGTCCAAGGGAGCACAATGCAAATTTGGGTCAGTATTAGTTTGTATGTTCTTCTATGTGATGAAGGAATTCCCTTCATTTGGCAAAGTCAACTAGAATCAAAATAAAACAATTATTGATCAAATAAATGTTTTTATTGCACAAATGGGAGACAATTTTGATGATCAAATGATTGTATATTTTGATGATTTCAAGAATGCAAAGAAAAGGAGAACGAGGATACCAATTTCACTGGTAGAAAAACATGAGAATGATATATGCTTTCTTGTTGATATTGACTATACTTATATCCAAGCAGTGCTTCCAAGAGTAAGATGGCTCAGACCATTGGGATATGAGCTTGATGTTAATCAAGCTTCTGTAACTATTACAGCATTACTTGCAGAGGAAATGGACAAATCTACCAAGGCATTTGGAACTTATGACACTATTAAATTAGTTGTTACATAACTCAAGACAACAACAGCAATGAAAAAGAAGGAAAAGCTGGTGAAGACAATAAAGAAGAAATTTGGTGTTGAAGAAACAAGTGCAGCAAGAGAAGCAGAAGAAATTAGTGAAGATGAAGAAGAAGGTGATGATGAGAAAGATGAAGATGAGCCAGAACAAGGGCCACTTGAATTGACACAAGGCCAAGGTGAAGACAAAGATGAGGATGCCGAGGAAGAAGAAGCCAAGGAAGAACCCATCAAAGGCAAGGCTATCAAAAGGAAGGCAAAGACACCTCCTGTTTCTCAGCCTACATCAAAGAGAGCTGCCATACCAACACCAAAGAACCCAACAACCAGAGCTACAACAAGGGCCACCACACAAAAATCCAAAGAGGAAGCTAAAAGGAAGAAGAAAACAATCAAGAAGGTAGAGGAAGAGCCATGGAAAAGGAAAAGATATGTGGCTCAACCTGATACTGATGAAGAAGATCAGTCTGAAAAGGTAAGTCATCCTCCTAAGTCTTCAGTTGATACATTATGTGAAAAGATTAGGAATGGAGACTTAAGTGAAATGAAAAAGATTGATTTCAATAAGTTCACTAAAGAGGAACAAAATAGAATAGAAGAATCAATCTATGCAATGATGGCACAGTTCAAGTATACACCTCTTCAACTAGATGGACAATTGCCAAAGGAATTGTCTAAAATTGTAGAAGACAGATGGCATTTCTATTTGAAAATGGAGAAAGAAATGAGGGAATCAACCCTAGCAAGTATGTTGCCTGACTTGATAAAGGAACAAATAATTAAAGCAGTCAAAAGGCATAATAAAAGGTTTACACCAAAGTATAGGGCATTCTCCATTTTGTAAAATAAAATTGAAGAAGTTGTACAAAGGACAACAAGATCATGGAAGAATTTGTATAAGAAAATTGAAGTTGTCCTTGAAGAGGAATAAGAAGAAACCACAGCTAAACCATAAGAGAGAAGAAAGAGGAGAGAAGAGAAGATAGAAGTAGAGAAAAAGGTTGAAGAGGAGGAAGGAAAAGATGAGATAGGGGTACTAATGAGAAGCAAAGTGTGCAAGACACACAACTTACACCTCCTAGTCCTCCTCACTCTGCCACCACACCTACAAAAATTATAAAGATTAAGGATGTTGTTGACACCTAAAGTTAAAACATCAATCCACTAACTGCAAAGGATCTCACTAAGATCCTTGACCAAACAACTCTTCAAGCACAATTGTGTACAAGTCCCATATTGCTCATTGTAGATGAGCTCCAAAAGTTAGTAGATAAACTCAAAGCAACCATGGTGTCACCACAATAACTACCTCAAATCACTCAAACTACTAGACTTCCATTTCTACCACCTCCATCACCACCAAGAATAGGCATGCAAGCTCACCAAGAGCCGAGTGCAATAGCAAGGGAAGTCATAGGTACATCAGTATAGATAACAAGTACACCCCCAATAGTAGTAACACAAGAAGAGGATAAAGAAGAAACACAAGATAAGGAGGAGTCTGCAATACAAACGTTGGTTGAATTGCCAAAAATAGGAACTCCTACCAAACCTATTCAACAGCTGAGTACTAACAAGTTGACCTTACAAGTCAGTACACCAAGCTTAAGTTCTACTAGGGTAGCCAAGACCATTCATTATTGTATTCCTAAGCTTGATGAAGAAATCCAAATACCCTATTATGATTGAAGCACTCTAACTGAGGAAAAGATAAATGATAGAGTGCATTGGATAAAAGAAGGAGGCAAGAGGCAATGATGAAAGACTTCAAATACAAGTAGGCAATGAATGAGATTAAAGATATATTCATGGATGCCTTTATCCTACAACCTCCAGACTCAAGTAGGCCAATGCTTGAGCAACTATCTAATATAGTTGACCAAGTAAATAATGAAGACCATGATACAAGTGTAAAACTCATGGAATGGTCAGAAAATAAGTTTCTAGGCAAAGTCAACCGAAAGATAGCTAATGGAATTATTTTAGGATAGGTTGACCTAGCCAAGAAATTGGATAAGGTAAAGATTGTGTTAGGGAACATATTTTCCCTTTATAGAAAATTGTGTGATTTTTCTAGGTTCACACAAGAAATAAATCTAAAAATTTTGAACCTTGAGAGAAAACTAAAGCTCTCCAGCATGCAACTACCCTCAAATCCTGCACAAAGTGAGAAGCATTTTGCTCAAACGCTTCACACTCAGAGGGAATTAGCTGCATTATTAGTAGAAGAGGCCATTATTAAAGAAAAGCTGATGCAAATACAAGCCTCTATCACTCCCCATTTGGAAGTCTTACACAAGGAGAAAATGTATGCAGAAATAGTCCTAAAGAAGGATCCAAATATTTCTACACATGAAGGACTTGTTGAACTAGTAGTAGAGCTTGCAATCCAACACAAGTCATTGGATATTGCATTGAATAACTGGGATGCAGCTCTCAAAATTCTTCTTGAGGTAAACAAGACATTTTGTGCCAAGCATGACATTACCATTTAGAATCCTTTGACATAAGTGTCAAAAAGGGGGAGAAAATATTCAAAGGGGGAGATAATGAAGCAGACAATATTCTAAGGGGGAGATATATTAAAGAAGGAGAAATGCATATAGTAAAATAAGGAGATAACAAGATCAGAAGGAAAGAACAGGTTAGAAATAGGTCAAAGAACAAAGTACATCAAGCACAATGGCACAAGACATCAGAATTCATGACATAATCAACTCAGGGGGAGTCATAAGGTATATTTTTGTTTACAATATCTTTTTGAAATTTTGTAAGTGAAGAATGGACACATAAGGTTTAGATCATCAATGATCAATTAAGTGTTTTTGACACTCATGTCAAAGGGGGAGATTGTTGATCAAATAAGTAAGATTGACAATTGAGTGTCAATACATGTAACCATTTTCACTACACATGTCGAGTGTACAATGGAAGTCAAGCTAGAACTCTAACACATGCCAAGTTACAAATAGTGCCAAGTAAACCAAAAGATAGTATGTGTTGAGCAAGTCATAGTAGGTGTCAAGCAAGTCATAGTAGGTGTAGATGAGACCAATATGTGCCAAGTAACTTAGGATCCAATAGGAGCCGAACATTGTGAAGCTAATAGGTGTTGAGTAACACATGAATTCTATAGGTGCCAAGTAACATAGGAATTCTACAAGAGTCGAGTAACATAGGAATTCTATAGGAGCCAAGTAATGTAGGAAACACAATGGATGTTGAGCAATCTAGAATAGATGGTGTCGAGCATCAGTATTACTTCATGTGCCGAGCAATGTAGGATTAGCATAAGAGTTTGTGAAATCACAAACAGAGATGTAAAATGGTTATGCATGACTCATGACAAGATAAAAGGATAAGATCAAATCCTCCCATCCACCTATGTAATCTTCATGCAGCCAATCAGAAAATTGTAGACTACATGCAACCAATGGGTGAATTTCAAGGGTTTGAGAAGGAACATTTGAATCAAGGATGCATAATGAACCACTAATCTTTATAAGGGAGTCTTGATTCCATTGAACAATGTGAGAGAAAGAGAGGAAAGAAGAAGGAAAGGTAGAGCCTATCATTAAGGTCATTGTAGAACATTTGGTGTCAAAGATTTAGTGGAAAGGATGACATTTATACATCTTGTTGATTAGAGCAGAACAAGGAACATTATTAGTAGATCAGATCTAGCAAAGATTAGTGATAAAAGAGTAGATCAAGTACCTGAGATCAGCATCAGAGATTGCATTAGATTAGGTGTATTATTTTAATACTCTCTCACAATTGTATTAGGAATTTGTAAATCCTATTGAGTTAGGTAGGTTTAACAGCCTTATGTAAATCCTTTAATATGGTGGCCTTCTAAGTTGAATGTTCTTAAGTCCTCTAAAAAGCCACACTCCTAACAGGGTGTAGAAGTCCTTTAACAGGGTCACATTTAATAGTGTGTTGTAGCCTTTAACAAGGCAGGCCTTTAATAGGGAAAACCATCAAAAGTGGTTGAAATAAATTGCTGTAGTAATTTTGTGGGTATCATCCCCACCCCATTTTTACCTTCTTATTCTTGGAGGGTTTTTGGGTCATCAAAATCTCAAGTGTTATGTGGTGATGCATGTTTGCTTCTCATGATTGTTTAATGTTTTTATGCATCCATGTTAATTTTAGTTATATGTTATTAAGGATTTAAAACAAGTAAAAAGGCTAGTACTTCTTATTCACCCCTCCTCTCAGAAACACTTTTCCCATTAAGTCATTCCAACATTTCAGAGGTGTAGTTTCTTTCATAAGACAATAAGAATCCTTATGAACTGGCTGCTCCAAAACAATGCTTTCTTTGCTCGCTCTTTATTCTGACTAGGCCAATCATTATATTAAATCAAACTTCTACTAGTTTTTCATAATAGCATTTCTCTTCTCCAAGAAAATTTATTTACAACCAAAAATATAGTCATTATGGAACTTTAGATCAGCAAAGAAGTCATAATTTCACATAACAACAAAAATAGCACAACCCATGAATCATAATATGCTTTGATACCATGTTGAACTAAATAAAATAGAGCAGTAAAATAAGATTGAACATATCAAATATGCACATGTTATTATTAAAGCAATATAACTTTTCTTCTTACATTTATAGCTAAGAGGAATGCTCCTTTTATGGAGCTTATACATATTTCTAGAGACTTCTTCAAAAGCTTCAAGAAAGGAAGCATTCTAGAGATTTCTATATATTTTTAAATTTACATATTACTTGAAGAGAGAAGCTTCATGAGGTGAGTAGAAAGTTTTAGAGTATGCATTAAATGCATTCCTACCATTAAATAAATAAACATTGTTCCAACATTAGCCAACACCTTATGTACCCTTTATAGAGGATTTGATGTATATAAATAATTGAAAATGAAATAAATTGTTCCATAATCCAAGGCAAGAATGCCACACTTTGGCACACCGGTAAGTGGATTCAAATGAGATGCTTTCAAACTACTTGTGTATGCCTCAATACAAGCTCTATTATGAATATCCAATGCAATGATATATAATCAAGGGTTCAAATCGAGAACAACATAAAATTGAAAAATAAAATTCTTGCATTGCCACACACAATTGCAAAGACAATATTGATTTTGGAGGGACCCTCAAATAGGTAGAAATATCCTAAAGGAGTAAATGATATTCTTCATACCACTAAACTACAGTCTTAGAAGTGTAAAATTTCCTCTATGGCCTTACAAATACACCCACATACCATCTTGAAGAGAACTTGATATTTAGCTACACTGACATCAATATGCAATGAAGACAATAGTTTCTATAGTGATAAAAGATGGTCATCTAGCTCTACATAAGAACTTGTACCATCGAACTCCTTGAAATTTATTTGTTATCCACAATTGCAACAATCTAGCAATTTGTTGCAGAAACTCCATTAATTCAATATGCAACCTCTACTTTAAAAAAAATGGAACACTTGTTAATACCTCAATCGAATTATGGTTGGTTGGTAGGATTCTATACCATATTCCTAGCTTTCAAAAATTGATGGTAGGAATTTTTCCTTTAGCAACATCCTTTCAATTATCTTGGATGTTCATCACTTGTATGTTGGCTTTTTCGTATAAGTTATATAAAATTTCTTGTTATCTTTATTTCTCTCACCTTCTTTGTCTCTATGAATAAAGTTGTACATTTGATTTCTGAAACTTTCAGAGCCACTTTAAATTTGAAATTATATTTTGTAGTTTGTGTTTAGCATTCTTAGTTTACATTTTGGCCACCTGTTTGGAAAAACTTACCCAATCATATGGATCTTATTGAGATAACCAGTAGCAATACCCTTCGTGTTACCAAATCAGTTGCCATGATCAATCAATTGGGTTGGAATTCCTACAAATAGTATTTCAAAGTTTTCAACTAGAATTTCCCTTAGCTGCCTTAACAATATAACATTAGTAATATATACATATGTGGGAATATTTCACATTAACATTCATATTGTTAAAACTGATCATTTTTTCAAACAAAAAATTGTTCATCATGTCAAGAAAATGTTTGATTGTAATAAAAAATAAATCTAGCAGGGAAGAAACTTTCTATTATATATATTGATTAATCTTTTCTTCTTAATATTGAATTATTGAATTCAACAATATATGAAGATATAATTAGTGTATCTTAGATTTATCATGTCAGTAATTGCAAATTTTGGTTGACAATCTATTCAAACATAATAACATTAAGAGGTTGGTTGTATTAGAATCATTCATAGGTAGATCTTAATATTGTAAGCTATGGTTGTAATTTGTTCTTTAATATCTAAATTTTTAGTGTGGGTTTCTTGAGTGCATTGTCAATCCTAACAAAAGGCTTTAGATATAGATTTCTCAAGCTCAAAGTCCATATTTCTCGTTTTCTAATCATATTCAAGATGGTGGATAGAACTATAACTTTAGTTATGAGTACATGCAACATATTTAATGAATTCTTTTTTATCCAATATATTTCTCTTAAGTCATTCAAATATATTTAATGAATCTCTAAAACCACATAGTTTATTCCTAATGGTTTTGCTATTTTTTTAGAGAATGAATCATTTCTTACAAATTTCTAAAGTGGCCACATCTTGAACATGTGAAATCTATGTGTAATTCTCCTAGAAATTATTGAAAACTAATTGTTTAAAAATATAATTAAAGTGTTTAAAATGGAGTCTAGCTTCTAAAAAATTAAATAATTTCAAAATGTGATGAATAAGCCAAAATCCAAGCCCAAAATAATACTCTTTTTATGTAAAGGCCAACAAATAATGTTAACAACAAACCTCTTGATTCAAACATGTCTTGTGAATGGATCACTCGAGGAGGTGGTAGATATTGTGTACACACTTAGTTGTTAACCCCCAAAACTACGTCTACTTATGGTTTTCCAATTTGATAATTGTAATGGCCCATCTTGGAACCAAGATGACGCAAAATGTTTACCTATAACACCTTTAACCTTGGGTAATCATAGAAAAATACCACTATCTATATCATGGCCATTCACCATACATAAATCCTAAAGATTGATGCTTGAGAAAATAACAATCGATATTGGTAAAAGGAAACGACAAGGTTTGACTTTTACAACAATATTAAGAGTTAAACCACTAGACAACCTTATATAGAACCACCATTCTCCGTTGATCCATAAATGCAAGAATGAAAAACAATCCATATACATTTATGAGAAGAAAGGAAGAGTCTTGATTGCAACAACTCTTGCTATAGTGCATAAAGGTACAAAATTTCATACTTCTCCTCAATATATATGACTCTAAGTGTGTTTACTTCATCACTTTTTATTGGCTACATGTATGCATTTCAATATCCTCTTTCCCTAATGAATAAAATTGTTGTGCTACAGATATGGTGAGAAGATGTCCCTTGGGGCGATGCAAATCATATTCTTTTGATAAGAAATTTTACCAATCCCAACTCCTGCTTTCTGAAATCCAATTCTTCTTGTTCCAAAAACCAATTACTCATTACCCTGTAATACATACATTATATTAAATTTGCAAACAAAAATGTGGCTAAGAGATTCTACTATATTTTGCTTCAAATATAGTTTACCTTCCTTAAATCTCTTATTTTAAACAAATTACTCATTACCTTGTAATATACATTATATTAAACTTGGAAAAATAAATTGGACTAAGAGAAATTAACTATTTTGCTTCAAATATAGTTAATTTTCTGGGAAATCTACATACCAATTTAACTATCTTTGTTTTTATTTTCCTCTTGAACATTTCATTTTGTTTTATAATAAATGTATATGAATTTAAGAACAATTTTTTTCTTCTTTCGAGTTCTGTTTCATATCATATTAAATATGTGAGTAACCATCAAATATAGACTTGCACTTTTTGTCACTATTGACATACCCCTTGCTCCTTTAGGTACAAGTGCTGGTTGTAACATTAGGATGAATACACTATATTAAGGAGACATGTGTAGCCAATCCCGAGTTTTGAGATTTACATAACAAATTCTCCCTTTCTCAAGTTTACATCAAACAAAGGACAAAAATATAGATAATTGCAGTGAGATAAATTTACATCAAAGGTCGAGATAAAAGGACAAAGAGATCGAGTTAAAAATAATTCTAATCATTCTCTAGCTATTTAACTGAAAAATATAGGTTCTAATAATTCTCTAACATGTCTATTTAAGGTAATGTAACGTTTGCATTATAAGGTTCTTGTTTTAATCATGATGTTCACTCCCAAATTGATTCCCATTCTAGAGTATCATGAATGCTCGCCTTTTACACGTGGACGGTCGTGATGTTAAAGGTTTGAAAGGGTTTGATAGAGACGAGTGCTTCAGCCCCACTACAACACGTAAACCTCAACCTTGGTTTTTAATGTGGAATCTCATCATTTCATGTGCACGATGTCTCTCTTCGATAATGACTTCTTCCTTTGTATTTAAGGAAGCAAAGTGGGGCCAAAATCATGTTTTGCTGACCGTATGTCCTCCGCTTTTCGTCTTATTTCCTTATATGCTTGCTTACTCGTCATCTTTAGATGTGTGGTTGCACATATATGCAAGTTGACATTCGAGGATCCATGCTTTAAGAGATCAATATGAAATGAGTACTTCATGGGACCATTGATTTTCTTAGTTCCAAGGATTTCATGTGGTTTCATCATGTTAGTTCGGTAACTAATATATGTTATATAATTTGCATCTTTAAGTGTGTTTCATATTTTCTTTAGAGGGTTGGTTAAGAAAAGTATGAAATGGGTTGAAAATTTATTTTAATAACATGTTTTTTGTGTCATTTTTATCAAGGTTCGACTACATTATCTTTGAGTCCAACTTATTAACATATATTTTACAAGGATCGCAAAGAATCCATTTCTTATGAAAATGAGTAGAATACAAGTAGCAGTTGTTGCATCAGTGTTTCATTCATTATAATGGGAGATGGATTCTTATGAACTACTCCTCACGAAACATGGATTAATCAATTTGACATAATTTAAACTACAAATTAAATCCTAATAACATTATTGCAATTTGACTTCGTGGAAAGCATCTCATACTTACCAATAGCGAGTTTCATGACTCCACCATTGGTAAAAGGGAAATGGCTATGCATCAGAGGAATTCCACCTGATAAGATAGTTTAATAGCATTTAATAATTAATTTAAACTTATATAATAGTTATTTTTGGTTTTTGACTTAATTATTAAATGTTATGAAATTGTCTTGTTAGGTAGAATTCATCGACTGCATAGTCATTTCATGGTTAAAGTACACAAGTCAACTCAAGCATGGAGCTCAATATTAGAGAATAATTAATGCATATCTAATAATACTCGGTGTTTTAACTTTATAATGAGTAATTTCCATCTTGACAGATCTTTCTTGTTTTGTCTTTAGTTGCTTGACGCTTGTGTGAAATAGTGGGTCCATGATATCATGAGAAAATAAACAAAATCATTGACTCTTTCTTAAATATCAAAGACATGTGTAGTATAAGAAAGCTTCTAGTCCAACAACATTATTCTCTTCAAGAGTGTTTAGCCAATTATAACTTGGGGTACATGTAGAGATCATAGTTGTTAACTCCTAGTGAAGTGGTGATTTGATGCTCTTAGGAGAGGTCACAGATCTAATAGTTGTCATGGAAAGATCCCCCTTTCTGAAGTTTGTTAGAGAATGTAGCACAATGGGAGGGGATTTCTAGTTCAATCCCCGCGTCTAAAAATTGGAGGTGGAAATCTGACCCTCCAACCTTTATTCATTAGTGATAACTAAAGAAAAACTAAAGCAAGATAGATCTTGAATTTGTTGGATATTTAATCTAATGTCTTTGAATTTCTAGTTATTATGCATAATTGAGAAACAAGCTCTTCAATAGAAACTGGTTCTGGTAGAAAGGACAGGGTTGTCATTGCACAAAAAGATCAACCCGTCAATGCCTGATACAACCAATAGTCTTATAAACCCATAGGAGGTAGTTAAGCCATGTCATGAACCCTCGGAGGGACGCTAACCCACTGCCAACAATCCCCCTTCTAGCATTATTCATCATGGCTTGCAGGATTCAAACCTATGACCAAGCTCTACTACCAATTGTTAGAAAGGACAGGGTTGTTGTTGCACCAAAAGATCGACATGTCAATGCCTGATACAACCAATAGCAGTGTGAAAGTGAAGGAAACTTCATTGCCAAGGTTTTATTGTGTGATCCAAGGTTTGATATTTTGATATCAAGTTTGTGACCTAACTAACTAGGTTTGAAAGTGATTGGTTCAGTTGACAGAACAAAGGAAAGAGGAACTTAATAGTAAATTACTTGTTTGGGTATTGAGCTCTTCTTGTAATTGAAATTACATGTTTGGATAGTGGGCTCTACTTGCATACATTGTACTACAACTCCTAATAGGGTTGGAATCTCCTAACAAGGATTCAAAGTCTCCTAATAGGGACTCATATGTACAAAATGTTTTAATAGAATCTTAACAGGGTCCATTCTCTAACAAGGAATATTTATATTAGTACATCATCTTGTGGGGATCATTTGCATCGAGGTTTTCCCTCTGATCAAGGGTTTCCTTAGTTAACATATCTAGTGTAGTCATCTATGTGCATCTTTGTATGGTTGTTGTTTACTTTGGTTGAATGGTTAAGTTTATTTAAAGATGATAACTATTTTAATTGTTGGATAATTGATTCAACCTTGCCTCCCTAGTTATCTTGGTGGACTATTGTTTCTAACAATTGGTATAAGAGCATCAAGTCCTTGAAGATAACATTTAATGATTTTGGGAGATTCATGGTGAACATATTTAGAAAACATAGTCCAAAGTTTGATGGAACAAATTATGATGGTTGGAAGGAAAAGATGAAGGCCCATATGCTTTGTATGGGTCTGAGATATTGGATCTTGAAAAAGTCTAAGAAGTTGATCATTATTGAGAAAGATTTGGAAAATTGCACCAAGGATGAAAGAGATCTTTCCATGTGTGACATGAGAGGTAGAGAAGCACTATTGCTTGCAATTCCTATCATTCAGTACAATCAGGAAAAGTCACTTACTACTTATCATATGATTTGGAAATATTTGGAAAATAATTTTGAAGGTGATGAACATTCTAAGAAATTGAGGTTACACAATTGGATTTGCACATTTCAAGATGCTAAAATGATGGAAGATTTTTTTATAAGAACATTTGTAGGAAGAATATCAGAATTTACTATAGGTATTAGATCCCAAGGAGGAACCAAAGAAGATTATGATATTATATAGAAGATATTGAAGAGATTAACACCACAATTTAAGCCAACAGTTCAAATGATAAAGTTGTTAATCTCTTGTACCAAATATTTCACCAAGGAAACATTTCTTGAAAGACTTGAAGGAGTTGAGAATGAGGTTAGATAGTTTGGAGAATTTACCATAATGAAAATAACTTTTAGTGCCTTGAATATTCAACCTAGTTTATCAAGGAGCACAACTGCCAGAGATGATTTTTCTAGCCGCAACAAAATTGATGAGGATAGAAAGATTGAAGAAGGAATAGCCCTTCTAGTAAGAAGAGAAAAAGATGGTAAGAAAATCTTTAAATGTTGGACATGTAATAAATATGGTCATTATGAATCTAAGTGTCCTAAAGGAGAGAAAAATTATAGAGGTAATTTCGAACCTAGAAGACATACATAATTTTTATATGCTAATAAAGAAGATGATTTTAATGAACAAGAAGTAAGTGCTGGTGATGATGAAATTGGATTTGTAGCTATTAAAGAAGAAAGTCAAGAGAAAATGGATTTGTTATACAGATTGAAAAGAAATTTGATTGGATAATTGACAGTGGTTATTCACATCATATGACTGGTGATATGAATAGGTTTGTGAATTTCAAAACCCATGATGGAGGCATTATCAGAGTTGGAAACAATGCAGCATGCCAAGTTAAAGGTATTGGATTTATAACTCTTGATAGTAATACTAACATTGAGGGTGTATATTTTGTTGATGGCTTGAAGCACAATCTTTTGAGTGTTGGACAACTAGTAGACAAAGGTTATTAGTTGTAGTTCATAGAGAAGACATGCATGATCAGAGAAAAAGATGGAAAGGTAATTAGATCAAGAACTAGATCTAGAGGCAATGTATTTCAATTGAATCCTACTAAAATGACATGTTTGGTTGCAAAGGTAGATGATAGTTGGTTATGGCATAACATATTTTTTTGTATAAACTTTGCTAGTGTTGTGAAGACTAGTAGTATGTTTGCAATTAGAGATTTTCCTAAGATTGTTAAGCCTACTAACACAATTTGCAAGGAGTGTTCCTTGGCAAAGTGGAGCTAAACTTCTTTTCCCAGCAAGAAGTTTACTACTATAGAAAAATTGGAAATTCTACACATAGATCTCAGTGATCCTATGAAGACTAAAGGATTCTATGGTGAAAGGTGTTTCATGATCTTGGTTGATGATTTTTCAAGAATGATGTGTGTTGCATTTCTTAAAGAGAAATCTGAGGCATTTGATAAGTTCAAGATATTCAAGAATAGAGTTGAGAATGAATCAGGCATGAAGGTTAAGTGTCTAACATCAAATAAAGGGGGAGAATTTACTTAAAATGAGTTTAACATCTTTTGTGAATCTAATGGAATCAAAAGACAGTTATTAGCTCCAAGAACCCCTAAATAGAATGGTATAGCAAAGAGAAGGAAGATATCAGTAATTGAAGCAACATGAGTTATGTTAGCTGTGAATAATGTATCCAAGATGTTTTTGAGAGAAACTATGAACCCAACAGTCTACACTATGAACAGAGTGCAAGTTAGAAAAAACACAAGAAAAACCCTTTATGAATTGTGGTTTGGTCACTCACCTAGAGTTAAGTATTTCAAAATTTTTGGTAGTAAATGTTTTATCAAAAGATGATGATATTGGTGAGTTTGATGCTAGAAGTGATGAAGGTATGTTTCTTGTTTATTCATTGAAAAGTAAGGCTTTTAGATGTTATAATCTTAGAACTAAGACCATTATGGAAAGTGCTAATGTGAGAGTTGATGAGAAATCCAAGATACAAGAAAGAATAGTTAATTACAATTTAGATGATGAGAATGTTGCTACTAAACCAAGGAATGATTAAGTGTTCTTTGAGACTAACAATGATTTGCAAAATGAAGGAGAGCCAAGGCATGAACAACGCTTGGAACCTTTAATAGAGCTAAGAGTTGAGATAACAACACCTACTTCAGGAAAGAATATGACAAAGAATCATCCACCTGAATAGATCCTTAGAAGCATAAATAAAGTTGTGATACAAAAGAAGTAGAGTCAATGAAGAACTATATTTGATATCTCAAGTTGAATCGAAGAATGTATATGAAGCATGTAAAGAAAATTATTGGAAAAAAGCTATGCAAGAAGAATTGGATCAAATAGTAAAGAATGAGACATGTGAATTAGTTCCTAGATTAGTAGACAAGAATGTGATAGGAACTAAATGGGTATTCAAAAACACGATGAATGAGCAAGGAGAAGTGTTAAGGAATAAAGGAAGACTGATATGTATAAGATACTCACAATAAGAAGGAATAGACTATGATGAGACATATGATCCTATGGCTAGAATAGAAGTAGTAATGTTATTATTAGCATATGCAACATATAAGAATTCAAAGTATAATAGATGGATGTCAAGTCAATGTTTCTAAATGGAGAACTTGAAGAAGAAGTGTACATAAAAATAGCCCAAAGGTTGTCCTTTAATAGATGACAAGGAAATAGTATAAAGATTAAAGAAAACATTGTATGGCTTGAAGCAAGCACCCATAACTAGTATGCAAGGTTGGAAAAGTATTTGATAAAGCTTGGATATAGCAAAGGTATGACATATAGTAATCTCTATTGGAAAGAAATCAATGACGGATTGATGATTTTGGTAATATTTTTTGATGATATCATATTTGGAGGAAATGATGATGAAAGTGATAAGTTTGTAGAAGAAATGAAGAAAAAATTTGATTTGAGTATGATAGGAGAGATGCAATATTTTCTAGGATCACAAATTGTGTAGGATAAAGAAGGAATCTTTATTTCTCAAATGAAGTATTTGAAAGATTTATTGAAAAGCTCTTGTTTGGAAATATGTAAACTTGTTGGAACACCTATGATAATTGGAAACAAGTTATCTACAAAGGATGAGACACCTACTATTGAGAAGAAGTATAGATCTCTAATCAGAGGATTGCAATATTTGACTCACACAAGGCCAAATATAGAAAATGCAATTGGAATTGTTAGAAGACTTCAATCTAATCCCAAAGAAGCACATTATGCAGCTATCAAAAAGATATTTAGATATCTGAAAGGAACATCTCAATTCAAATTGTGGTAGGATAGATCTAATGATTTTACTCTAAGTGCTTATAGTGATGCTGATTGAGCAGACATTATGGATGATAGAAAAAGCACTAGTGGCAGAGCCTTCTTTCTTGGAGGAAGATTAGTTTCTTGGCTAAGAAATAAGTAGGATTGTACCTCAAAAAGTACAATAGAATTAGAATATGTAGCAACATCAAACAATTTCAATCACATTGTTTGGATGAAGCAGATGCTAAAGGATACAATTCAGTGAACCTCTTGTCATACATTGTGACAACACAAGTATAGTAAATATATCTAAGAATCTAGTGTTGTATTCTAAGACCAAACACATTTCTATCAAGTATCACATGTTGAGAGAGAAAGTTGGAGAAAAGGAAATTAGGTTGGAGCATGCGAGAACTAAAGAGCATATTACAAATATCTTCACTAAGCATCTTCCTAAAGAGACTTTTGAGTATTTGTGAGGTATGCTAGGGGTTGTGTTCCTTCCTACATCAAAGTAGATAATGCAAGAAATCATCAATCTAGTGTAATAGAGTACTATTTTTGTCTAGATTGAATGTTGATGCTTCCTGTAGGGGGAGTATCTATGATAGATAGAGTTATATAGAACTCTTGTTGTGTGTTTTTTTGAACAATGTCTTTGGACACTTGAGCTAAGTAAGAATCATTAGTTGTAGATATTTTTGGTTGCAGATTCCTTTGGCATTGATGTCAATGGGGGAGAAGTACAACATGAAAAACATCATGGGGAGAATAAAAAACAAGAAAGAACAAGTACATCAAGTTCAAGATAAGTAAAAGATAGAAAAATAGAAAGCACATCAAGTTATATCAATGGGGGAGAATGATCGATGAAGAGAACTTGAAAAGAAAGATTAATAGTCTTTTGTTGGTTTTCTTAGAACTAGATCTTTTTCATCTATGCCACCATCAATCCCAAAGGAGGAGATTGTTAGAAGCTTGAATCCTTATGATATTCCTATGGGGGAGTATTGTAAATATGTTACTATGATGATATGTTACATTCATGACTATGTTTGTCATTGATGTCAATATAGAACTTTTCTATGGTATCTAATAGAAGAACAATAGAAAAATCAAGTTGGTATGGATGGTTAGTTGAGTATTCTCACTTTCTAAGGTTATGGGAGATACATTTGAGTATCTAGTATACATAGTTAACATCAAGTGAAGAAATGTTATGTCTGGAAAAAGTTATATAAGTTTTGGTGATGTCCATTATGAGATAGAGTTTACAGAGGCATGTTCTAGTAAACTTGTTATATCTCTTAGCAGAATTGTTATTCTAAGAATTAACATTGAAGATGTGAAGAAGACACGTTGATGATGACATGGAGAAGTTTTCTTTTCATAATATTACATGTATGGAAATTTATTCAAGTTGCAAGGTTGAATATTAATGTTATCACTAAATGTAACGTGTTCTTAAAGTAGTCCTATAATAAATAATTGAGAAGGTCTAATAGCCAACTTAGGGAATTGTTTTATGGATCCAATAGAAAGGAAGGAAATTTTCCTATATCGATAAATGGTTAAGTTTATTTAAAGAAGATAAATATTTTCATTTTTGGATAACTTATTCAGCCCCCACCCCCACCAATAATCTTGGTGAACTATCATTTCTAACATTTTCATCATTTCAAAGTGCCAACTTCAGTTTTGGTGGTTCTATTTTAAGTTCGTATGTGTAGTTTTCTTGATTAAGATGTCTCAAATTGAGGCCATGTCTTAAAGATATAATCAACCTCTTACTAGTGTAATAGGGAAGGGAATCTAATCCATATTATATGACCAGTCAGACATCAAGGTCACTAGTCAGCCACTAAGATGACCCTATTCATCGATTTTGTTGGTCTAATTTTTTACAAAATAAAATTCTTCTAGTCTAGGTATGAAAAATGAGAATTGAATCCATTGCTTTCCTCCTAGGGTTTTTGGTTTTTTGGCCTTTTAATTTTAATAACCTTTGAAAAAACCTATCAAACCCTAATTTTTACGTTCCTTTTGAATTTATTCAAGTGCGAAGTTTTTCAAATTTTGAATATTCCTCGACCCGTTTAAATCTTTCATTGTACCAAGTGCCTTTTACCCATTTTCTTCCCACCGTCTGATCTTTATAAAATTTATGGATGTCGCATTGTTGCTATGTGAAAATGCAATTGTTTTAATGATAGTGACATAGCAATTCTGTGAAATTGACGGGTAGTGTCGTAAAGTGGAAGGTCAACATTGGAAAACTACATTGTTTCAAAAAGGTTCAGTCATGTGCTTCATGTCAGAATTGTCAGAACTAGAAAAGGAACCAAGTATAATGAATTACAAGTGGCATCAATAGAGTCTAGTTTTTAGATGAGTCAATATGTCACAATTGGAAAAAGTTTGCACCCTGCTGGTAGCAACATAGTGCATTAACGAAGAATATAGAAGACAATAGGGTTTTAAAAAATCCAGTGACCATGAAAGTTCCCAAGTGATATTATGGACATGTGCCTTTATTACTTTGTTAGTGGTATTGATTGCAGTAATCATTCTTGAAAAGTAGATATCTTCCTAGCACCATATTTCAGCTATATTCATGAGGTCGCTATGTTGTGACTGAAAAAATAATGGATCTCACTGGTAGTGACATAGTAACTCATGTGAAATGGTTTTGCGGTGGCAATTTTTGAATGTGGGTCCCAACATCTGCCTCATTAGACATGAACCACATAATCTTCTAGACATGGTGGCATCCTGCCAGAAACATGTATCCACCGAAAGTTTTAAGAAAACCAGAGGTCGCTATGTCACGACCAGAAAATATTTGCACCTTGCCAGTAGCGACATAGTGCTTAGCCTAAAAATGTGCATGTAGTGGGACACAAATCATGTGATGTCACAAATAGGATTAGAATATTAAAATATATGCCAATTGGATAGGACATTTCCACATTATCAGTAACATGGACCCACACCCACGTTAGAAGTCAGAAAAAAGATTGTGATCGTTGGATCAAGATCAAATTAGCAATTATAGCCAAGTTGCTATCAAAAGTTGTGTACTATTTACCCAATGCGACATGGCGACAAAGGGACCCACCATAGTTTATATAACTCTAATGCATTTTCCTCACCTTTAGATCAAGCTTAGATCCATGGCTATTGCTTCATAGCTATGGAGAGTTGCTTGAGGTTTAAGTATAATGACATAGTGAGTAAAGAAAATGGATAGTGGACCCACCACATTTGTATCAAGTAATGAATCAAATGTCCTTCACTCGATCAAGATGAAATAAATGGTTGTTGCTATATCACATAGCCAATATGATCACTCTTTATGTATAGCAAGATAGCAACTTGATGACATGTGTACTCAAGGATTAGTGGCTCTAGTTCGAAATGCCAATAGTGAAGGAAAAGTATAGTTGGAGAATTCTCATTGGATTAACTGCTAGCATGTCAAGTGGAAAATGAGTCATTCCTATTTTCACTCCTAGATCGTAGGATTTTTTGAGATCAATGGTGTGAATTTAAACGTAGAAGGTGGTGCCACTTTGTTTCCCTTACAATTCATTTATGAGGAAAGAAAGCTTCACGTGTGAGAAAAAAAAAAGTATATTGTAGAAGATCTTTCCATTTCCATCCCACATGAACAAGATTTCAACCTTCCAAACTAGAAGAAATTAGTGAGAATTTGTGCTAAGCTTGACAAAAAAGTGAAGCAGTTTCCCATTGTTCATCAGACATTGTAGGATTATAGAGAAGAGCAAGTAAGAAAATCAAGTAAGTTCCCATATACTATAACCATTGTAGCAATTTAGATTTTTGCAAACTATACCAAGTATGCCTCCCAAGAAGGTATTCTCTAGGTAGGAAGATTATTTGGCCAGGAATATCCATGATGACTTGCTTGAATTTCTCCCCAAGTCTACCACTAAAACTGTGCAAGTAAAAAGTTAACCTTGTTAAACCTTAGGCTCCAAATTGTAGATGGATTATATGATAAGGGGAATTGGGTCTAAGATACCAAAACTTCTCAAACTGGTCTTTCTTTATTCAAGAAATGGTTTTCAAAAAGGAATTTATTTGCTCCCCATGCCAATACTTGGAACCTTGACTTAGGAAAATTAGTAGTCCCAAGTGTTTTTATGGATTATGACCTTCTAGAAGTTGTTGCAAAAAATTATGATCAAGCAATCAGAGTAGTGAGAAGAACTGATGGAAAAATTATTTCCACAATGAGCCCAAAGGAAATTTGAGAAGTATTTGGTTTAGGTCCTCTGAAAGACTATCATGTACCTATTGACCTACAAGAATTAGAGAAAGAATGTGTCAAAGAAGGATCCAATTAGGCAAGGTGCATTGAGGGCACATATAGGAAAAATTGGAAACTTGCTAGTGATTACAACATCCTCTTGTGAACCTTTCAAAATGACATATTTCAATACCAGAGCTATGGAGGTATACATGACTCTATGTAGGGTTTTTGGTGAAGATGAAGAGGAGTTTATGCCCATAGGTTTTATGTATATGATCACTTAGATTTCATCTTTTGGTGTGGATATTATTTTTGATTTTGCCTCCTCTTTAGTAGAAGAAATTCATAATAGCCTGGTTAGGATTGCAAGAGGCAAGGTGGAGCCAATTTTTGGTCACTATTCCTTGTTGATGCACATGTTTTTGTTCAAAGGAGTAACATATTTTGGTAAGTAAATGAATTTGAATAGAGAATAGGATGGGGAAGCACTGCTAGTCTAGTTATGGAGTGCAGATATGACATAGGAAGTAGAAAAGGCTAGTTTTGTCAGGTTTGATGGGTACTTTGGTTCAAAGTTGAGGTGCCTATTATTAAGTGACAATCCCAAAGTACCTAAGGAATTGATAAGTCTTATTAGGCCCCTAGACAATCTTGTTGGTTTGAAAGTTTCACATAATTGGGGAGATATCATCCCATACTCAGTTTCAACTATCTTTAGGATTTATGGTTTAACAGGTACTCCTCATGTCTTACCTTACTAGTTGCCATTAAAGATAGGGGTAGCTAAATTTTTATGGCAACTAGGAGGATTGGAGGAAGCTTATTTGTTGAGAAGGAAAAGAGGGTCAATATTCCGCACTTGCATTGTAGCCCACTAGTTTGTGATCACAAAATGGGGTTGGCTTTCTCTATATAAAATACTAGATTATTACAAGATGGCTGTCTCTCATCCCCATTTTTGTGACACTAAGGGATTCTATAACTTGACCTTGAGGAACAAAATCAAGCTTGGCAAAATCGATCACAATTCATATTTTCCTGAAGACAAAATAAGAAATGAGTGGTCCTTACAAGAACAAGAAAGCAAGAAAGAAAAATGGAGAGTGTTCTCAAGGGTTTTGGATTTTATTCATTGTTTTGATGAAAATTGTAGTATTTTAGGTAATGCCATCATAGTGGTACATAGGATAAATAAGCTAATGATTACTTTCCTTGAAAAAAATGAAAATATGAATGAGAAAAAACAAAATTTTATTAATACTTATACAAATAAGGCTAAGGAGGTAATGAGGAGACTAGGATTCACTTCCAATCTAGGGGCAAGACAATTGATTGTCCAAAAAAGGTAGGGTTATGGGTGAACCCACAATAATGGGTTCCACTTTAGTGGGATGAACAAAAATGAAAAAAATTTCAAAATTTCAAAATTGAGTTTACCATATGTTCGCGCGAACACACTTATTGTGTTCGCGTGAAATTTTTTTTTAATCATGTTCGCGCAAACATATTTCATATGTTCGCGTGAACAAATGTGATATATATGTTCACGCAAACATGATTTGCATGTTTGCGTGAACATAGGTTCACGCGAACATGGTAAATGTGTTTGTGCGAATGCCGTGTTCGCGCGAACGCCGTGTTCGCGCGAACGCCGTGTTCGCGCGAACGCCGTGTTCGCACAAACATGCAAAATCACAAAAATTTTAACCTTTTTTCTTTTTTTCTTTTTTTTGCTCTTTTGACTGCCATAATTGTAGGAGAATGATCTCCTACTGTAAACTAAAAAATGCCAAAATGTGCTTCTCGGAGCAAGCTTTCCAACGACTATAATTTTATTACATAATTTAATCATTAAGACTTTCAAATATAAGTTTAACTCATTATAGGTTCATTAACGATTGAACATCAACCGACTTTGACACCTCGGGAAAATTAGTAAATTAGGTCAAATTTTTTTTGAAAAATATGGAGGCATTGGCTTATTGAGATACCTTTCTATTCAAAAAAAAGAAAAATGGTTTATGATAAATTGACTTCAAATTATCTGTGTCAAACGGAACGTATGTCTGAATTACGGTTCATGTCACTTCAAAACTTCATAAACTATACAATATTCAACAAAAATAAATCAAACCAAATGCAGACACTGGATATTGATGCTAAAAATCCAACGCAGAAAGAATTACTTCATTATCATTTCTAGAAAAAAAGTTATGTGTGTCAAACAGACTGTCACTTTTTAAAATATTGAATTTTACTATGTACCACATTTTGGAGGAGATAAAAAAAATTGACATAAATAAATTTTTTTTTAGATTAAAAAATATTGTTACAAAATAGGAACAAAGTACTCAAAATCACTAGTTTATGTCATCTTGAAATTATTTATAGTTTTGGAGATATAGTCACTTGAATGTGACGTTTGTTGCAAAAATATTGATTTCAGAGTCAAAATTGGTCAAAAAGTGGAACCCATTATTGTGGGATCACCCTACAATGTAATTCAAAATAAGAAAACCACTGTGGATAAAGGTAAACAAATAGTAGGATCCACTAGTGTTGTCTTAGAAGAAAGACTTGCTGATCCCTCCCCTAAGAGGCAAAAATTAACAAAAGATCAAGGTCCTCACATTAAGGAACATTCACCTACATAATTCCCTTTGCAGATTGAAGAGGAACAACTTAATGGAGAGAAAATTGAACAATTGGGGTCACAAGGAGGAATTTTTATTACCCAGGTAGAATTAGATGAAGGAAACCACTAGGAGCCTCCTATGCCAAGCCTAGAGTTGAGAGTAGCAGATTTTAAAGAAAGGAAATTGGACCTTATGATAGAGCAAGCTAGTCAACAATTTATGTCTGATGATAGTTTTGTTAAGTCTAGAGCTTTCCACTAGTTTGCATGGAGAACAAATATAGGAAAGTATGAAGAAAGATGTAATAAGTTAAGAACAGAGCATCCAGAGCTGGAGGAGGTAGCCTTGAAAAATTAAATAAAAGAAAAGATGATGCAAGAATTCCAAAGTATAACTCCTAAAGAGGGGAGGTAGATGGTGAGAGCATCAAATATTTTACTACTACCCAAGTGGGAAATTGAAGATGCTCTAATTTTTTAATTTTCTTTCAAATAAATTGGACCTATAGGACCAAAATAACAAAGAATTCAAAGGTACTCCTTTTAGTGAGGACCAGGTTGCTTTGGTTATATGGTCATTAAGGAAGGGATCAAGGGTTGTTTCATCACAACTAGATGACTCTGGGTTGATGGGAAATATCATTGTAAAAGAGTAGCAGATACCTCCCATGTGGAGATAGCTCGCATGGGCATTGGAACATCTCATTTTGTTTTGGCTATTGCAAAAGGCAATGTTTGAACTACAGAGTAAGTATGAGAGAGTTTTGGAGGCTTATAATAAAGAAGTTCAGAAAAGAATTGAACTTGAGAATAATGTAATGGGGAGCTCTTACGAGCCAAGAATCACATATCCTCACCCTCCAGTCGAACCTATTAAATCCACTTCTCTCATAGAAATGTCAAATACTCCACAAAGGCCACAATATTACATAGCTGAAGACTTTGAATAAGAAAAAAGTAAACTATGGGAATTGCATGTAGAGCTGAATGTGTAATATGAAGACAAATTAATAAAGCCTCTCATGTATTTGGGAGATAAAATTGAATGGCCATTATTTTATGATCAATTAGAAAAACCAATAAACATATGGGATGAAATAAAAGAACATGATGAGGCCTTGAAGCCTATTGTGAATAAGTGGGGAAAGCGAAGGAAAGAAATTAAATTCTCTACTCTATGATAAGGTCTTCATGTGATTAGATTGAAATAACTTATGATCTTTCTCATGATCTCATCGAATTTGATGACAAGAGAGTTGAGTTGCAAAGCAAAATTATTAGCTACTTGGGTAAGTATAAGAGCCATAAATTTGATTTATTCCCACATGCTTTGGATAGAAAAAATAAATTGAAAACTAAAGATGAATGGACTAAAGAATTAGATTATTTGTTTTGTCTAAGAATGAATAAAGTTATTAATGAGATAGGGCATGCATGGTGGGCAACCACAATAGAGGAATTAGCGAAGGTCCAGATATTCTTTGATTCTTTAAAACAACATTTTTCTAATATTGATAAAGAGGGTGAATATGTTATCAAGATGCAACAAGATATTTTGCAATTAAATTGGCTAGATGACACACTTTTTGACAAGTGGATGACAGATATTGCTTCTAATGAATAGTTTGAAGATGCTGAAACTGATGATGACAAGCTGAAAGAAGATGAAGTACAAGTCATTGATACAACTACACAAGACCAAAGTGAAGAAGAAAATAAAGGTAAGCAACCAATTTCAATTGTAGGTCCAGAGGTCTAGGATGTTGTAGACACCTAAATCCTTTAGAAAATAAAGTATTTTTATTTTCTGAAAAAATTCCTAATGACATCATCATTTATTAATTATTTATTTACTTAATTAATTAATTTACTTTTATGGCATTAAATCCCTTTATCTTAATTAAAAATATTTAATTAAGGAATCCCTCCCAAAAATTTGTAAATCTTATTTAAACATTATTTTCTTATTTATTAATTATTTAATTAATAAATTGACCAAAAAACCCAAAATAAATAAAAAATTTATTTTTTGCCCAAAACTTGGCCAATTTCCTTAAGACCACTAACCTCTTCCAAAATCTTCTAATCCTTCTTTAATTTTGATTAAAGGCTAATCCCATCATTTCTTACCCCTAATCCCAACTCAAAATATTTAATTAAGATTAAATATTAATCCTCATGTTTATTAAAAAGTTTTAATAAATATCTCCTCAACCCAAACCCTTGAAATAAATAAAACTTTATTTATTTCCTAAAAGTATTTATCCTCATCCTAAGAAGTTGTAGACTCTTCTAGAAAGTCTTCATCCTCATCCTAGGAAGTTCTAGACTATTCTAGAAAGTCTTTATCCTCATCCAAAGTCTAGACTCTTCTAGAAGATGTCTTTAAACCTAATCCTAATCCCCTCCTAACCTTGTCACATTCCCTAAACATGGGTTAAGACTTACTAACCCAAGCCAAAGTTAACAAATATCTCCTCCTTCACCCACCCTCATTAAATGCCATCCACTTGCCTATCCCTAAGCTAATCCTAAACCATCCTAATCCATCCTCTAATCATTTGCACAATCCTAAGCAAGCTTAAAACCTTCCTAATCAAGCCCAAGTCGAAATTCCTCTCATCTCCCTCAAAATATCTCAACCATAAAACTTTATGAAGCCCACTAGGCCATAAATGACTCTTCCAAGCCCTTTCATAGTTCTTACAAGCCATTATGAGGGTCTTTATGAATATTTTATCCCTTGAGCCTCCTTTGTTGACTCATCCTTCCCCTTTCCTCCATCCTTTCACCTTGTGACATGTGTTACTCCCTGATTGGCTGTAAGGAAGCACAATCCATGTGCTCTCCTCTCATCCAATCTGAGCCCTCCATGAGCTTTTCCCCATCCTTGCATCTTAGCCCTCAATCCCTCAAGCCTCTTGCCTATAAATTGGATCCTTCCCCTTTGAAAAAAAACACAATCTATGAAGTAAAGTCATAATGCCATTTTAGGAAGCCATTTTACATCAAAACCATACACTCACACCCATATTCCAACTCCATTTGAAGTCCTTTTTGAAGCATAAGCTTGAGCATACATCCTATCTATTTAGACAAAGCCACTCAACAAGAGAGCTTCTTATTGAGAGAGCACATTAATTGCTCATATTCTCAATTGAGAGCTCATCTTAGTCTATCTTTAAGTTTATGAATTTTGTTTAGTTTGTAGAAGCTATATTTAAATTTGGTTTCTATTAGCATACTAACATTGCTCATATACATTTTGGCATGCTCGGTCGGACCCCGCATGGGTCATCTTCATTAGCTTTTTTAGTCAGGTTCTTTATGTCATTTGATAATTTTGGCTAATTTTGCTTGTTTTTGTGATTGGTAGGATTGTATAAATTGGTTTTGTAGGTCCACATGAGCATGAAGAAGACAAAGGAACTCATAGTCGATCTCATAGTGTTTGCAGATTTTTCAAGCTTATAGGTGGACAAAGCACTTGGAATTCTTTTTCTTCTTCTTGTCTATATTCTTCTTATTACATCTACTTCTTCTTCTTTTTCTTGTGGGAGATCTTGGCCATTTTTTTAAGGAAGAAAAATCATACACACTTCTTTTTAGTTCTTAAAATGAACCCCCAAATCATACTTAAATCCATTAAAAACTAAAAATTTGCAAAAAAAAAAATCTTTTAACAAGTGAAACTAAACCGATCCAATCATTTGCATCCTTGCAACATCAAGGTTTTAGATGCATTCATGCAAAGTTAGGAACACTTAATTTTTGGAAATTTAAAAAGAACTTCAAGTTTCCATTTCAAAAGGTTCAAAATCAACACTAAGTAAACACTAAAATCTAAATCAAACTCAAAGCATTAATCAAGGATAAAATGAACCTCATTTGCAAATATTTCAAAGTTCTTTTAAAAATCTCATGAAAACTAAGAGTCCTAAATGGTTGCCAAAATTATCCTAAAAGCTTTGTTATTTGTTCCAAACAAATGTCTTGTTGCAAAATCTTGAATGTTTCTTAGGTTTTTCATGCATCAAAACAATCTAGGAATATCATTTTTGGGCTTAAAACATGAAAACTAGAACACAAAATATTGAATGAAAACCAAAGTCCAAAGATTCATTTTCACTTTTGAGTCCAAAACAATCTTGAATGATCTAAGGTTAAAACAATGCACTTCAAAGTTCTTAAAACAACACACAAAATCTCAATCTTGAATGCTCAAAGGAAAAAAACTTGAATGTTTAATCAGTTGTCTTTGAATGCATGTTGCTTAAATTACTCTTGAGTGCCATGGATTAAAATCAAGTTTTTTTTTTTTATGAATGCATGATTAAAACAACAAATCCAATCTTGAATGAAAAAGGTCAAGTAATCATTACAATATCTCACACTTCATCTTTTGGGGCATAAAAAGAATCTACATTTTAGAAACTTTCTAAGTTATAAAAACAAATAAAGACTCTTTGAGTGAATTTGTTGTTGGACTCACCCTCTTTAATCGCCCATCATTCTAACCATTGGTTGCAATATCAGTGCCATATATGGGGATGGGTCTACCTAAGAAGGTGTTAAGTGCTCCACAAAAATCAAATTCCACTCACTTAAGTTTTTATTGGTTTTTCTAAATTAGAAAATTTCTTGAATGCACATTAGTCTCGCTTAGACTTCATTTGGGCATAAAAAAAATTGAACAAATCTTGACGTGGAGGGCCTCCGGGCACGCGCTTGGAATCAAATTTCACTCATCTTTGTTTTGGGCTTAAAAAAAACTCACACTCAATTTTGAATGCCTTAAAGAAAAATCAATCGATACTTGACGTGGAGGGCCTCTGAGTGTGCAAGTTTACTTTTGTTGACCCTAAATCTTCTTGGTGTATTCATTCTTCGATCGATTTTTCTTTTGTTAACGCTTCAAGTTGGAATTGAACATTTGCATCCTAAACATGTGTGTTTGCAAGGTCTAGATTAGAAAACTTAAACGTTAGTTGGAAAAGAATTATATCTTTTAGCCCAAGATCATCCAAGTCTTCTCTCCCCTTGTCGTCTTTCGAGGCCATCTTGGGTGCATAAGATTAGGATCCAAAATCTTGTTTAAGTTTTAGGAGGCCTACTTGAGGATTTCATCACCCCTTGGGATGACCTCAACTCCAGCATTCCGGCAGAGTATAAAGATCAGGAGGTGAATCAAAAGACACCTCTCTTGGAATGAAGATTTTGTCACTCGAGCTAAGCCTCAAGGAACTTTCTACCCTTGAGAAGTGAAAGAGGAGAAGTGGGTCACCGCTCCTCTCGGTTGTCTGACATTGTTTTGATTTCATCTATGGATTTGGGCCTCACATACCTTGGGTATATCGAGGACTCCGTAGCTAAACCAATTGTCAGCCTTGTAGACAACCATCTAAGATGTTAATGTGTTTGAAGTAACTGATCAAAAAATTTGTAGAACATACACACTCCATGGCGCAAGTATCACATTCTAAGAATCACAAACTTCTATTTAGTTGTTCCTATCTATTGCTTGATTTTTTACTTGTTGAATGAATGTTTGCCAAACTTGGTCAATCCTAGCTTAGGGCACACTTAGCGTAGTCACTGCCTGTTCCAAAAGTTGAATGAGTTGAAGCAAAACAACCAAAATCTCTCTAAGCCAAGCACATTCAGGAATTTATGTCAGAACAACAAAAACCCAAATAGAAGTTTCACAAAGTCAAACTCAAGCCATCTCAGGCATACCAAGGACTTTCAGCCAAGAGAAAGGAAATAAAACCAAGCCCTCGAATTGCCAAACTCCACAAAGTAGAGGAAAAAGCTGTCGAGGAAGCCCTTCAAGATGCCTGGTTAGATTGCACTATCCAACTTAACCAACATCTAGGAGTTAACCCTGCTTATGCATTACCAAATAGGCATGATTTCTATGATCAGACCCCCTTGTTTCTCCACATCTTCTTGCATAAGCTTCACTTTAGAGTCATCCTTGTAGGTAAGCCAACCATCTTTAGCCCTCCCCTTAAGCATTTTAGCTCATCCATCTCATTTAGAACCAAACCATCTAGCTAGCAATGCAAAATCTTCACATCCAAGCCTTCAAAATTGTTGTCACTTTGCCAAAAGTTTTCCATTCCTAACATCTTCCAAATCCACCAATCTCACCAAGGTTATCCCTTTGAAAGAGCTTTGTCTAGGGTAATCTAGCTTTGTCACTTGTTATCCCTCATCACCTTGAGCTAAAGGTTGGGATCCACAAGTGGTCAATCTTGTGTTCTTCCTAAAGGATCATCAGTCTATCCTTAAGTTGACACAATCACCACCAAGATTGCACATAGGAAAGCAAACCTTTCATGCTTTGGCAACATATCTTTGAAGTTAGAATCCCCAACCCAATCCTCCTTAGGTTTTGTCATACAGCTTTGCCTCAACCTAGGAAATCATTTTCATAGAAAAGCCTTCCCCCTTTACATCCATCAGCATTGTTGCATCTCATCCCTAGGAACATTCTGCATTTTCATGCCACCCGTCACTTGTTTAGCTAAGAAGAAGAAGGAAACAATGGAGCCCTATCATTTGGATCAAACAGCTTCGCTCCCCTTGAGCACCTAACCATCCTTCAGCCTAGAGAACACTATACCAACACCTACTAACATTGAAGCTTTAATGAACCAACCAAGAAATGCAGTATAGGTGAACGCCATTATAGACAAGAACAAAGAAACAATCATGGCTAACTTTTGAAGGGACAACATAGGAGCCTTCAACTTTGGAAGACCTCCTCCCTTATCAGATCCATCTCACTTGTTGTTTGGATAACTCCCACGACCCATAGGCTCTTATGATTCAAATTATCCTCAATATGTGCCAAAAGAAGAGCCTCAACCCACCCCATATGATCCAACAGACCCAAACATACCAGCCTCCACTCAAGTTGAAATCTCCCTTCCGAAAACCAATACAACCACCACCACTCCACCATTGGTTCATACCACTCCATCCCAAACCCCCTTCACCCAAAAAACCTCATCATTCACTCCCTTCACTATTGTTGTTGCTGCTCTCCAACGCAGCCTTCCAAATCCACACATCTCCCAAATTAGTGCTAGCATCTTTGGCCAACCTCAACAGTATACAACCAAGATGCCACCCATGGGGCCAAGTAATCAACCCTTCATCACCCCCAGCTTGTTTACCTCAGCTTAGAACACAATTCCATCATTTCCACTAGGTTCTTGGAGCTCAGTGCTATCAGCCACAAATCCACAAGCTACTACCCTCACTCCACAAAGCTATCAAACCCCACAAGCTACTGCCAATGTCTTGCCAAGCTCTCAAGTGACCCAAGCTCCTACCACCCCTCTACGAAGCTTTCAAATCTAGCCACCAAGCTATCAAACCCCATCAGTTCCATTTCCAAGCTTTCAATTCCCACCACCTCCACCACCAACTAATCCATTACCTCCTATTACCAACTATTTTTCTATGCCAGTTCTAGGAGGAAATCCACCACCACCAACTAGCAATTACTTGGCCTCTTTTGCCATGCATATACCTTCCCAAATGGGGGCACAACCCACATATATTGGTCAAACTCCTCAAATGCAAATTCAAGTTCCACAAGCTCCCTGATCCTTTCCCCAAGCTTCACAACCATTTTATACCTTACCTCCACAAAGCAATCCATTTATCCCATAGCCAGCTTATGTTCCTCAATCACAACCTCAAATCCAATATCAACAGCAAGCCTCACAACACATGCAACAGTATGTGTCACCTCCACCACAGCAACCCATCATCCACCATTTAATTGCCCAAGCCATGTACAATTCCTACCAGCCCATACCTCAAAGCCATCCATATTCCATTGCCCCATCTAGCACATACCTACCTTAGGGCACTCCTACATTGGGGGAACCCCAGCCATCACCCATTAATTCAGAATGGGAAACCGTGAAGATAGCTTTGAAGAACATCCAAGAGGGAAATGATCCAAAAACCTTCAAATTTGAGAATGTGTGTCCTTACCCATTTGATAGAGCCATTACTATGACTCCATTCCCCAAGCATTTTGAGACACCCAAGTTTGACAAATTTAAAAGAAAAGGAGACCCTGTCACACATATCAAGGAATTTTACAGGCACTGCCAAGAAGTGGCATACGATGACGTCTTCCTCTTGTGTCTCTTTCCCAAAAGCTTGGCCGGACCAGCTCTTGAATGGTTTTATAGAATACCATATGGCACAATTAAAAACTTTCCTGAATTGTCTGAGGCATTTGTAGCACAATAAGCCCATCTTGTTGAAACAGAGCTATCAGTAGTGGGTCTTGTCCACACTAAACAAAAAGGTGGAGAAAGCCTTCCCAAATATTTGCAAAGATGGCAAACCCTTACCACTCGCATATCTTGCACCTTTCCAGAGCGCCATTTGGTGAAAATGTTTATTGATAATGCCCATCCTAGCTTGGCTCACCACATGACCATAAACTTTTTGCAGACCTACAAAGATATCAAAGAGAAAGGAATGATCCTTGAGCAAGGACTCATTAAAGATGGTGTGGTCAAGATTTACAAAGAAGCCAACCAAAATCAAACACATTCAAATGACAAGTCTAGGTATTGGAACAATAAAAAGCACGTTGCAACAGATGGGGTTACTAATACAAGACATGTGAATATTGTTGGTCCTTCCCAAAATCAATCCAAACCACCTTATCAACCAAACAATCAACAAGCTATCAACTACCAACAACAGAATCACCAAAGCTATCAAAGCCACAATCCAAGACCCAACTTTCAAAGGTCTAACAATTAAGCTAATGCCATCAATGTAGCTGCAGGGCAAAAGCCCAGATTCCAACCTGCACCTAGAAACTATACACCCCTTGGTGAGCCATTGGATGTAATTTTTGAGAAATTGACTAAGGAAAACCTCATCAAATTTCCTCCTACCTAGCAAATTGACCCAAGCCAAACCAAAGCTGCATGGTACAAAGATAATGAGTACTGCAAATTTCATAGGGTAAAAGGTCATACTACCCTCAAATGTATGAAACTAAAAGATTATTTGCAGGACCTCATTGATCGGAAAGAAATCACCATTGGTGCCCAAACCTCTCCCAATGTAGGCTTACAGATCTATCAAAATACTTTTCCTCCTCACAACAACCAAAATCCTGGAAAAGCACCTATCCAAACCAACAACAACAACACCCACAACCACCAGCCAAACTAATAGCATGGGAGGAAAAATGACCACACTTCATCCTATATAGACTATGGTAGCCTCATAGGTTGTATATCTGAGAAAGAGCCTTCTGTCAATGTTATCAATATCCAAGGACCAAACAATGAGTGTGCAGTCACCACTTGAAGAGCACAATTTAACATCGCAGGCCCACCCATTTCACCAGCACCATCAGCTCCATCAAAAAGGCAGTACAATATCTTGGAACACCTTGGGAACATGCTAGCCCAAATCTCCATTTTAGACCTTCTCCACACTAGTCCCATGTACAAAAACATCCTTGACAGTGCTCTCATAGAATCTCGTGTCCCTTCAGATATCAACGCTACTGATTTTCATAATCTCGTTGGACACCTATCCTCCTCATGTGCCCTATATTTCAAACCCACTAACATACCCATGGTCGAGCCAGATAACACCCTTCTTCTTTGCATAGCCATTATGGTATCCAATTTTTCCATAAAAAGAGTAATGATAGATAATGGATCAGCCTTGAATATTTGCACCCTAAAATTCATAAAACAAGCTAGGTATACTAAGGTAGATATCATCAGTGAGGTTATCACCATCAAAGCTTTTGACAACTTGGAAACAACCACAGAAGGAACTATTTTGCTGCCAATCAAGGTTGGGCCAGTCATCGAAGAAACACTCTACCATGTTATTGATCTAAACCTACCATTTAACATCCTCCTTGGTTTCCCATGTATTCATGCCATGAAATCCATTCCATCCACTTACCATCAGTGCGTCAAATTTCTGCATCAGGGCACTGAGGTAACCATCCATGCCGATACAGAACCCTTTGCTTACTGCAATGCGGTTGAAGCTTCATATGCAAACCATTGCCTTGGAATTGATATTGGCATAGCCATTGCCAACTCATCCTACACTTGTAATGACCCATAAATCATCCTCGCCTCCACCCTATCTACCATGAAGATCAATAAAAAAGGCTATGGAGAGTATAGTCTGTCAAATGCATTTGCTGTTGGGGCACTCCCACTTGATCCACACGCCCATGGACGATCGACATATCACAAAGCTAAGGAGATTCCACCTCCTCGATACAAATAGTTTGGCCCAACAACCTTTGTATCCTCGAAAATCCCTCTTCATGAGGAGCTCACTCCAGATATCAACAAGTGGTTACATAAGGATGCACCTCCAAGAAATCAAGCATGCCTTGATCACTTCAACTAGAAGTATCCCCAAGAACATAAGCTCATCACTAACAAATGGAACTATCAAGGTGGTGGTCTAGGACCAGAAGAAAGAGGCATGCAGTGCCCCATCGACACACACAAGTGGGAATCAAAGTCAGGTTTTGGCTTTGGAATACCCACAACTGGGGGCACCAATGAGAATGGTCACACTTTTTCAAACATTCATTGCGACCTTGTCGAAATCGAAGACATTCTTGAGGAAGTTGAAAAGAGAGCCTACGACGATATCCCATACTAAATCTCCCTAGGAGACTCTGTTCTCCAAGAACTATCCACCCATTTCATTGACCTACCACTCGCCCATCCACAAATCATAGATTGGGACCAACCAAGCATCATACACTTTGATGAGTTCACATCAAAGGAAGAACTTCTGAGATTCATGGGAGCCAAAACTCCTCACAAGAAAACAAAGCCAGATTCTGCCTATATCTATAAGCTAGATCCCAAGGGGTATTTTGGATAAAATCCCCAACCTAGTTCTGATACACCCAAAACTGGAACTAAGGTGAAACTAAGACTAGTTAAGGCAGCAAAGAGAACCCCTCAGCAAGAAAATCTAGAGTCACAAGCAGAACATGAGGATTTAGCATTGCCTCCTCAAGATAATTGACCAAAGATATCTTCTATTCTAATTAAGGATACTAGAGAAGTCAACATCATTTCTTTAGAGATCCCCAAACTTGTTCACATTGCTACATCCCTATCACAAGACCAAGTTGATCTCCTCTTTGAGGTCTTAGGAGAGAACATTGGCTGATTTGCATGGTCATATCAGGACATGCCAGGACTTGATCCAAAGCTTGTAGTTCATCATCTTCCAGTCAATCCAAAGATCAGGCCTGTCAGACAAAAGCTTAGAAAAATGCACCCCAAGGTGGCATTACTAGTCAAAGCTGAATTAGAAAGAATGTTAGCTGCTAAGGTTATCCGACCTATCGACTACTCAGAGTGGATCTCCAACATGGTCCCCATCACTAAGACTTCTGGTGACATCAGAATCTGCACTGATTTCAGAGATCTTAACAAAGCTTGTCCAAAAGATGATTTTCCCTTACCCAACATAGATATGATTGTAGACCTTATAGCTGGAAATGAAATTCTGTCCCTCATGGATGGATTTTCTAGGTATAATCAAATCAAGGTTGCAGAAGAGGATTAGTATAAGACCAACATTCACTACCCCTTGGGAAACCTTTTTCTACAACATGATGCCTTTTGGCCTAAAGAATGCTGGGGCTACCTATCAAAGAGCTATGACAGCCATTTTTCATGATCTCATCCATAGCATTTTGGAGGATTATGTGGATGATATCTTGGTCAAATCTCATACCTTCATGGATCATCTTGCTGACCTGGAGAAAGTCTTTGATAGGCTAGCCAAATATCATCTCATGTTGAATCCCAAGAAGTGTGTCTTTGGGGTCACATCTGGCAAACTTCTACACTTTATAGTTTCTAAACAAGGTATAGAGATTGACCCCAAGAAGGTTAAGGCTATCTTAGACATGCCTCCTCTCCAGACACTGTGACAGCTTCACTCTCTTCAAGGAAAGCTTCAATCCATCTAGTGCTTCATCTCCTAGCTTGCAGATAAGTGTACACCATTTGCACATTTACTGAAGAAGGATGAGAACTACAAGTGGGATCCTTTATGTCAGCGCAACTTTGATCAGCTCAAGCAGTATCTCACCAATCCCCCTATCTTAGTTCCACCAGTTCTTGGTCGTCCCCTCATTTTGTACATATCAGCAATGCCTATTGCTCTAGGGGCACTTCTAGCACAACTCGATGACTACAGCAGAGAAAGAGCCATCTACTACATCAGTACAACCCTAGTTGGTTATGAACTCAATTATACTCCTATGGAAAAAGCTTGTTTGGCAGTTGTTTTCTCAACTCAAAAGCTTTGCCACTACATGCTAAGTCATACCATCCAACAAGTCTCCAAGATCAACCCTCTCAAGTATATGCTCTCCAGAATAACACTTATAGGCCGTTTGGCCAAATGGGTTATGCTCCTTAGCAAATTTGACATCCACTATGTGGATAGAAAGGCAATCAAAGGGCAAGCTATAGAAGATCACCTAGCTGATGTGCCTCTAGTAGATACATATCCTTTGATCACAGAATTTCCAGATGAACATGTCTGTCTAATTGAAGAACAACCCCCATCGAAACTTTATTTTGATGGCTCACACACATCTCGTGGATTAGGGGCAGGAATATTGTTGGTCACACCTCAAGGAGATTACATTCCAGAAGCCTTCAAGCTACAATTCCCTAGCACCAAGAATATAGCTAAATATGAGGCTCTCATAGCAGGATTAAAGATAGCTGCAGAATGAGACATTACTGAGTTACAAATCTTTGGTGATTCTCAGCTCATCATCAAGCAAGCCCTAAATGAATATCAAACCAAAAATGAAAACCTATTACCCTAGAAAGAGCTAGTTGATCAGCTAACCCATCATTTTACAAGGCTTCAATTTACACAAGTGCATCGAATATAGAACAAAGCAGCAAATGCTATGGCTACTATAGGCTCGCTCATGGAAATTCCCCAAGAAGCTACACAATATGAGTTTTTAGTTGAGCAACTCCTCACACCCACCTATGCAAATGAGGATTCAAACCATGTTTGTATCTTGGTTGGTCCCCAATCCCCTTGGTACCATGAGATTTACGCTTACCTTAACGATGGTATCATATCCCCTCACCTCACATGTACCCAATGCCAAAACCTCATCCAAAAATCATCCCGCTATGTTATCATAGCCAATACCCTATATCATCGAGGTTATAACGATACTCTCTCTCGATGTTTAGATGAAAATGAGGCCGCGATGGCATTAAAAGAAGTATATTCTGAACTTTGTGGTGCCCACACAAGTGGTATTGTCCTAGCACAAAAAAACCTTTGAGTAGGCTACTATTGGCCTACCATTGAAGAAGACTCTTGTGACTTTGTCAAAAAGTGTCTCCCATGTCAGCAGCATGCAAATCTCGTGCATGCTCCAGCACAGGATCTATAGCCTATTGCACCACCTTGGCTTTTCGCTTGTTGGGGCCTTGATCTAGTTGGAACTATCACACCTCTCTCATCTGATGGACATAAATGGATAATGATAGCTATAGACTATTTCACTAAGTGGGTGGAAGCAGTCCCCCTAGTCTCAGCTATAGGAGTTTAGGTCTCCAAGTTCATCTTGTACCACATTGTTTGCCACTTCGGCATCCCATCCACCATCTTCACCGACCATGGAGGTAACTTTGAAAATCTCAATATGGAAGAATTATGCACTTCCCTCTGCATCCATCTTCGCTTTTCTAGCCCATATTTCCCACAGGGTAACGGCCAGACAGAGGCAACTAACAAAACTCTCGTCAAAATCTCAAAGAAAGTTGTCAATGATTTCTGCCGTGATTGGCACCTACAAATAAATCCAGCCCTATGGGCCTATCAAACCTCCTTTTGTACATCCATAGGAACAACTCCATACTCCTAGTCTATGGGCTGAAGCGGTACTACCCATAGAGGTTGAACTTCCCTCCTTGCGCATATCTTTGCAGGGGAAAATATCAGATGAAGAATACAGAGTAGCTCGGCTCACCCAGCTAGATCTCTTAGATGAGAAGCGACAATAAGCCTATGATCATCTCATAGTCTATCAAGCTCATCTCAAAAATAATTTCAACAAGAAGGTGCTCCCATGACACTTTCAGCCAAGCGACATGGTCTTCAAAGAAAATATGAAAGTCCAAGCTGATCGAGAAAAGAAAGGCAAGTTTAAACCTACATGGCTTGGTCCTTATGTTGTCACTGTATCCTTTGGCTTTGGAGCCTATCAACTATCTACACCAGAAGGAGAACTCTTGAATGATCCTGCTAACATCATTCATCTCAAGAAGTTCTATGCTTGAATATCCTTGGTATACCTAGCTTTTGAAAAAAAAAAAAATAGTAAAGAGAAATAAGTGTCCAATGGTGAAAACTTGGCAATTCAAGTGCCTTGGATAGGTACTTTGGTGAAAATAAGACTAATCCATTATCTATCACTATCCTATCCCCCATCCATTCAGCCACCATCCTATAAAACACCTGATTATTCCCTTGGTGTTCCAACCAAATATCCAAAATCCAATGAATCTTGTAAATACCTCCTTGTACAGCTTGTAAATCTTGTACCTCAACTTGTAAATCTTGTATCAGAGCTTGTATTATACCTTGTAAATCTTGTATCATCCCTTGTATCATAGCCTGTAAATCCACATCTTGTCCAAAGCTTGTACCATATTCCAGCTTGTAAATAATCTTGTATCCTAGCTTGTATCCTATCACATGCACACAAAGAACCCCATTTTCACTTAAGCTTTTTGCAAACCATCTACTTATCCACCTATCAACTATTACAGACATCCCACCCTTCACTAACATTTCCATCTCACAAAAACCAAAACATGAACAACCTTGTACATTTGTAACATATCTTGGTCCATCAGCTTGTACATCCTCTTTAGCTTAGTACCGTTGGATGTATCTAGCTTTCATGTCCATTCCTCCTTGATCAACATCTTGCACACATCACACAACCCTTGGTTAGCTATTCCAATGCATCCTTTAGCTAGATCTTCTATCACCAAAGTGTTATCCTTCATAGTTCAGCTTGCCAAATGCATCACTCATCCAAAATCCATCAGCTTAGGTGCTCTCTAATAGATCCTTGCAGGATATAGCTTTCCACATGTCTGATCTTGGTCCATTAGTACCTCATCCTACCCATCTCATTGGCAAACAGTTCTCTTTCGAATTTTCGCTTTCTTTTGATTTGGAATTTTCCCTTTTGGGTCTTGAAGTATCTTTTTCAACCAATCTTTTTGTTCCCTCCTCAAGGTTGCCACGATCTTCCATATCATGGTATACCTCGAAAGGGGCAATCTGAGCATAAGGTCTTGATCAAGTCTTTTGTTTGTTTTTCTTTTTTGCTTGTGGGTTACCCAGTGTCAGTTCCACACTACTTCCTTTGGGATTCATGTGTGATGCTGGGGCAATCCTTGCATGTTTGTTTTGAGTCATTCCGTCAGTCCTTTGGATAGTTGGTGAAAAGGCCTTGATGTTCTTGGTAACCTTGGCAATTAACCAATAGTCCTATAACAAATCTAGTGCTCAACTACATGGTGGTACTTCTCTTTGAAGTATCCCCCTGCTAAAAAAAAAAAGCTTCAATGGTTTCCCTTCATCTCCATTATCCCTCATCCATATCCAGCATCTTTCTTTCCTACCCCAGCTTATGCATCAGTATCTCTTTGAATCAATCTGCACTTTTAACTTTAGGGATCCACAATCCTAGACTTAGGTATCCACCAATCCAATCAATCCACCAAGCCTCATCTTTTGAGCTCCACAATCCTAGTGCTAGGGATCTCCGAAACCCATCTTCTGCTAATCTGACTCTTTGAAATTCTATTGCATCAGCTTTATCATCCCATCATCCATCTCCCTATCTTGGATTCCTTTTTATAATGCTTCTCTCCTTCATCCTCTGCAATCCTTGAGATCTTAAACTTGCTTCCTCTTGTGCCTCTGATTCTCCCTTTATCATTCTCCCGTAGTGAGAGTTTGAGGTAACTAAACCTCTTCTCTTAAGCCAATTTGAGTCTCTTTGCTCATCTCGGATTCTTGTACTTTTCAAAAAGCCGTCGAGCCTCGCTCTCTCTCCTCGCTACCTTCTTGAGGGGGCATCTCATAGTCCATTCTCTCCTCTTCTGGTCTAGCCTTGGGCATCTTATTTTCTTATCTTTGATGCCATGCCACTTGCGGCATCACATCAAAGAGGGGCAAAATGTAGACACCTAAATCCTTTAGAAAATAAAGTATTTTTATTTTCTGAAAAAATTCCTGATGACATCATCATTTATTAATTAATTAATTATTTGATTAATTTATTTATTTTTATGCCATTAAATCCCTTTATCTTAATTGAAAATATTTAATTAAGGAATCCCTCCCAAAAATGTTTAAATGTTATTTAAACATTATCTCCCTATTTATTAATTATTTAATTAATAAATTGACCAAAAAACCCAAAATAAATTAAAAAATTTATTTTTTGCCCAAAACTTGGCCAATTTCCTTAAGACCACTAACCTCTTCCAAAATCTTCTAATCCTTCTTTAATTTTGATTAAAGGCTAATCCCATCATTTCTTACCCCTAATCCCAACTCAAAATATTTGATTAAGATTAAATATTAATCCTCATGTTTATTAAAAAAGTTTTAATAAATATCTCCTCAACCCAAACCCTTGAAATAAATAAAACTTTATTTATTTCCTAAAAGTCTCTATCCTCATCCTAAGAAGTTGTAGACTCTTCTAGAAAGTCTGCATCCTCATCCTAGGAAGTTCTAGACTATTCTAGAAAGTCTTTATCCTCATCCAAAGTCTAGACTCTTCTAGAAGATGTCTTTAAACCTAATCCTAATCCCCTCCTAACCTTGTCACATTCCCTAAACATGGGTTAAGACTTACTAACCCAAGCCAAAGTTAACAAATATCTCCTCCTTCACCCACCCTCATTAAATGCCATCCACTTGCCTATCCCTAAGCTAATCCTAAACCATCCTAATCCATCCTCTAATCATTTGCACAATCCTAAGCAAGCTTAAAACCTTCCTAATCAAGCCCAAGTCGAAATTCCTCTCATCTCCCTCAAAATATCTCAACCATAAAACTTTATGAAGCCCACTAGGCCATAAATGACTCTTCCAAGCCCTTTCATAGTTCTTACAAGCCATTATGAGGGTCTTTATGAAGATTTTATCCCTTGAGCCTCCTTTGTTGACTCATCCTTCCCCTTTCCTCCATCCTTTCACCTTGTGACATGTGTTACTCCCCAATTGGCTGTAAGGAAGCACAATCCATGTGCTCTCCTCTCATCCAATCTGAGCCCTCCATGAGCTTTTCCCCATCCTTGCATCTTAGCCCTCAATCCCTCAAGCCTCTTGCCTATAAATTGGATCCTTCCCCTTTGTAAAAACACAATCCATGAAGTAAAGTCATAATGCCATTTTAAGAAGTCATTTTACATCAAAACCATACACTCACACCCAAATTCCAACTCCATTTGAAGCCCTTTTTGAAGCATAAGCTTGAGCATACATCCTATCTATTTAGACAAAGCCACTTAACAAGAGAGCTTCTTATTGAGAGAGCCCATTAATGGCTCATATTCTCAATTGAGAGCTCATCTTAGTCTATCTTGAAGTTTATGAATTTTTTTTAGTTTGTAGAAGCTTTATTTAAATCTAGTTTCTATTAGCATACTAACATTGCTCATATGTTGACATGATCGAGGAAGAGAGAAGAGTTAAAGTAATTATGTTAGTCCATTATGAGAAGAGTGAAAACCATCGAGCTGAGATTGATTTGCAATTGCTAGAACAAACTTAAACATTGGCCAGTCTAGTAGCTACATATACAAAAGATTCATAATAATAGCCAATCAAAAATTAGTAGCACAAGAAGATGTAACAAGAGTGGGATCTACCAAAAGAATAATATGATGTATTACCTTTCTATTACATAAAATTTTCTTGTTAAGAAAAATGTAAATATCTTTTGTAAAAGGACACCTATCAATTCTCGATGCCTGAAGCTTGTTGCATCTCACTCTATATAAGTGAGATTCCAAGGCTAGAGAATGGTCCAATTTCTAATACAATTTTAGTTTGTATTGAATATGGTTCAGTCTAGTAAAAAGCATGAAAAAATTATGATGTATTCTCTCTGCAAATACTTAGAATACATTGTTATTATAGGGGTCTAATGTCTTATCTAGAGTTATTCATATTTTTATTAAAATTGTATGCAAATCTTCAAAGGAGATTAATATAAAATTGAACTATCCCCATATTTGTTTTTTCTGAAGTTTGTCTCTTTTGTTATTACCTAGAGGTATTCTGATATTTTATGAGCAAAGATTATCCACTTGAATGCAATTCACTTTAGTTGTATGTCAATTCATTATTGCTATTGATTCAATGAATTAAGTAAATGCTTTAGTGAATTTGATGGGATTGCTATGGTAGTAGAAAGTATGTCTATAAGAATGAATTCTTGTAAGAATTGTTGATAATATTTGTTGTAATGCAACAAATCAGATTTATAAATTGGACTAGACTCTAAATCCCAATGGAATAGGCACTAATCTAATTAATTTAGTCTGCAGATAGGTAGATCATGAATAAGCATCAAGTCTAAAATCAAAATCAACTTTATTTTACTGTTTGAAGAATTTCATGTATGATCAGCACTTGTTTGCATGTAACCTTTATGCTTTAGTTAGATACTATTGCTAGAAGCACTTGCAAATCTGAGAAGAATGGTGACCAAATCTGCTTATAAGGGATGTATATCATCTGAAAGTGTTAAGGAATGGATAACATATATATATATATATATATATATATATATATATATATATATATATATATATATATATATATATATATATATATATATATATATATATATGTTAGAGGTAGAAAATGAGAATCAAAATGAAACTAATAAAATTCTCATAAAGCTACATTCATTTTGAATCATCCCTTAGGTATACCCACCTTGGTTTTGCATAGCCTAAATAGTAGAAAACCAATCCTGGTTTTGTTGAAGTTGGTTCCAAATGATATGCAAACATAATTGTTAATGGGACATAGCTAGTATTTAGATTTGTGACTATTATTATCTTGGTATTGAGCCTTTGTTGTTCAATAATTGAAAAACACCAACAAAATGGCAACTTTACTGAGGAGTTGTCCAACACATGTGTGAGAAGTACTGCAGTTTCTTTGGTCTTTTTGTGTGCATGATTGTTAGATTTTTATTAGTACTACTCATGGTTATAGTGGACATATTTTAGTGACAAAACTTGAGAATTTAAAGAAAAGGAAAAAAGAAAACCAAATGACATAGATGTACACTAACATACACAGCCCTTCAAAGTGTCTTGTTTGTCAAGTAAGAGTTGCAGTCTTATGATCTTAATTGATTGGTTCATCTATATGTCAAATATTTCTATACTATCTTGTGTCCTTTCCTTAAAGTTGGGAGTAATTTTAATTGTTGTATTTTCCCTTGAATAGGGTGGCAACTCAGTTAAGGTTTTGAAGCTAGTGCTTACTTGATAAATAATAAATATGGCTGACAACAGAAAAAACACAAGAGCTTACAGAAGAGCCAATCCTGATTTACCAATGTATACTGATTTACCTCAAGGTGCTAGGAAGAACCTAAATAAGAAAAAGGTAGAACCAAACCACACCTAGAAACCAAGAGGTAGTGTATCAATTAATTCTCAATACCAACTAGTCGTAGGGAGAGAGTCCTCTTCACTCAGCTCTAAATCAGAAACCACAAGAATTTTAGGAGGAATATTTAGTACCCCATTACCAGATGAAAGAACATATCAAGACAAAGATATGTCACCATTAGGGAATGCATCCCCTAGGCTAGATCTGATAACTGAGATGAATCATAGGCTAGGACTGAGGAGTTCATTTGGGGATCCTTTTAATCCTAGAGTGGTCCCATACATGGAAACTAATCTTATAGACTTGGATGATCCTGCTGATTCAAAAGCCACTTTTGTAGATCTTAAGGAAGTATGATCAGAGATAGGAGTTTTGAAGAATTGGGTTGCTAAGGAAGAAGCCAAACATGCTCATCTAGAAAAGGAAAGAGAGCAAGCCACCCTAGATGCCATTGTTGAAAGAGATAATTTACTTCAAAACATGGCTGCTTAAAAGAATGAAACAAGAAGTTAGAAGAAAGAACTTTAATCCTTCATGTTGATGTGTTTGGAGATGTAGATAGCTTGAGAGCCAAAGTTCAGGAGCAAGGAAAACTCTTAAGCCAAAAACATGAATCTATTATTTCCCAGGTGCAACCCTATAAGTTTTTCTAGAATAACTAGGTAGAACCTACTGTCAAGAAGATAGATAAAGGAAAAGGAAAAGCTATAGGGATCTAGATAAATGAGCCTCAACTAGCACCAAGTAAATATGTAAAGTCCTCTTTGTCAAAATTAGATCTAGATCTAGAAAAAGCTAGGAAAGAGAAAGAAGATCTTGTAAAAGAACTCAAGAAGGTTAAGAATGAAGCCCAAGCTATAGAAACTAGGAGGAAAATCTAGTTTATAAAGTCTAATTTTGCATTGGCTTCATGGCCAAACTTGTCTACCTTGGTTGTACCTTTTGTACCTATTTTTGGACGAGTAATATCAACTCAAGGAATATCTCAATCTACCCCTGGCTCATCATCCACCATTAGTACTCAAGCACCTATTATCCAACTTCAACAATCTCAAAGTATTGTTCTCAACAAAGCCAATGTAGTAAGTGTTGAGCTGTCATTTTACATGATGCTAAATGGCAAGAATTCTTGCAAACTCCTCTCTTAAAAAGATGATCTTGTGAATCGACTCCAAGGTTCTAGGTGATCTTGCAACCTACTAGAACCCACCTAGTTGAAGATAAATTTGAATGTTCACAAGGAAGCCTTTGTTGGCTCATTTTGATTTCAGATGAAATGTATAATCTACACACTATTTCAAAATAAACACTAAAAGAAAACTATGTTTTTGTATTTTATGTTTTTTATGAATGCAATCTAACCATGCAACTAGTATGAAATCCTATTCTAACAAGGAGGTTAATAAATAAAATAACAAGAACTTTAAAACAAATAACATGAAATTGAAATCCTAATGGACATAAGGTATAGAAGAAAAACACACTATGATTTAAGCTTTTGAAGAGATTAGTAGGTAACCAATGAAAACATGAGCAATGCTTCCTAGATTCCACTAATGCAATTATCAATGGAAAATTTCAATAGCGGAATGATGTTTCACTCTTCATCAAATCAAAAGGCCACAAAAAGTGCGCTCATGTGAGACAAAGAGTTATATAGGCACAATTTGGTGATTTCTTCTTGAGTTTGATATGTCAGTGGAATTCATAAATTGGTACCAAACACCAGATCTAAAAGATAACACAACCAGAAATAATGCAATAAACCTTTGGCTCAATCACAATCTCATGAACAAAATTCACAAAACAATGACATATTTAGGCAAGAATGACTACACTCCAAATGTGAGCACCAAAAGCATAACTTTATTACATAATAATGATGGCCCTTGTTACATATTACAATGGAGTATTTTTAAGAAATCATCTCCTCAATTTGTGTTGAGAGTGAGAGATATTCTTCATGCAGTAAAATGCTTTTTAACTAATAAAACTAACTAATTATATACAAACTACTTTCCTAACTGGTGCTTAGTAGGACTCCATCCATATTTTATTCATTAATTTGATGCATGAGCCTTTACATGTAAAAAATAAAGAAATTATGAGAGAAGAAAGAAGAGGAAGCTCCAAGTCGAAGTGGAAGTGTCAGGAAGTGCCAAAAATAGAAGTTGATCCTTCACAGGGCATTTGTCAAAGTTAACCTACTATGAGAATGTGTTCCCGATGCATGGAAAGCACTATTTTTGAAACAAGTAGTTAACTGTTAGCATACCTTTGAATTGCAAAGCTATGTACCTATAGACCTACAAACTCGTGGAGTTGTGAACCTCAACTGGGTGAAAAATTTTACTGAGTGTCAAAATTGAAATTCTGGCATTTGGGTTTTATTCTTCTTCATCCCAAAGCTATGCTTGGATATTTTCCCTTGAATTTCTCTATCATCTCAGTAATATTAGTCACATTTAGTAGATCTAAAGCCTCATATTTGTCTTTGACCTTGTGTCTATAATTGTCTACCTCAATTCGGGTATTAGTAAAATCCCCAAGTTTGGTATCCAATTCTAACAAGGTTTCTTCTATCCTGAAGGCTTGTTGGATGTCTTCATCATTAGCAGCCTCCACAAAAATATTCCTAAAATTCTCAACTACTATCTCTATAGGTATAAACTTTTCTCATTCCTCATCTTCAAAAATATCCAAGCATGCATCACTGTAGTGTCTCCCTACTTCCAAAATTTGCTCCCAGGCTTGGTCCTTAAGTTGATGAATCTCCTCGTGTAATGTTCCCATTACCTTATTGCTATCTGCTATCTTTTTGATGAAGGTATGCTATGATACCACTTGATGAAGGTATGCTCTAATATCACTTGAGGAAGGGCTTCTTTGATTCCACTTCATGAAGGGCCTCACCACCCTACCAACTCATAACCAAAAATGCAACAATACGGAGACAAAGATAGAAAAAATTCTTCCCAAGCAATTTTATTATGCTTAAAAATATAATAGCAACTACAATAACATTTTTTACAAGATCTTTCAAGATCTAATCTAAACCCAAGCTAGTCGAGATCCATGCTCTAGTAAAAACCTCCAAGATCTCAACTTGTTCTTGCAAGCCACCAAGCAACCTCCTTGTTTCTAAACCATAGCCACTAGCTCTTCTCCAACTTTATCCTAGATCCAAGTGTAAACTACCTCACATTTGGCGCTCTATCTACACTCACAAAGCCATCATAATCCTATTGTAAAATACCTCACATTCGGCACTCTGTCCACACGCTCATGAAAACTCACTCTTCACTTCCTCCTTCTCTTTCACACCTTGAATCCTTCACACCTTCTAGTTTTCATACCTTGAAGCTTTTTCTTCCAAAGTTTCTACTTCTCAAACTTTCACACCTTTTAGCTTTTCCTCCCAAAGCTTTACCTTCCCAAGCTTCACCTTCTACAACTTTCACACCTTGAAGCTTTCACCTTCCAAAGCTTCTACTTCTTGAGCTTTCACGTTCCAAAGCTTTCCAAGCTTCACCTTCCATAACTTTCACCTTTCCAAGCTTCTACTTCCCAAACTTTCACACCTTGAAGCTTTTCCTTCCAAAGCTTGATTAGAAATTCTCATATGCCTTGCTTAAATAAGCACTTACCACCCAATGCATGACTTATCCACAACCTTCTATAATTCCACCTACACAATATCCACAACCTTCTACAACATCCATAACCTTCTACAATATCCACAACTTTCTACAATATCCATAACTTTCTAGAATTCTACCCACACACCTCGATAAATGGAATGACAACCATTTTTATTTTTATTTTTTATTATGCCACCTATGCACCTCGAAAATAGAAATTCCTCTTTTCTCCTTATTTTCTATTTTCTATTTTTTTCTTTCTATTTTTGTCACTTTTTCTCTCCTCCAGAATTTATTTATTTATTTATTTTCAAATAATTTTCCCATGTAAGATGCTCCTGCATCAGATTCTCCAGGCAGCTAGAAAAGTGTGTCCCACACTTTAATGACAAAAGAAAGATCTACAACCATCTTCATCTTCACCAAAGGCTTCCACCTCAATAGGGAGAAGAAAAACACCATGCAAATCTTCCACATCTACATCACTCTATCAAACACTAGAATCTCAACCATCCAATCAGCATGCTCACTCCCAGGAACAAACTGAACATAATTCTTCATCAACAAACCCTCATCCACACCAACAACTAGTGAATCAATACCAGCAATAACAAACTCTGCATCAGTAGAAACATGTAGATCTCCATCAACACATTCCAAACTCACAACACTAGCAGTCTCATTTCTCACAACAAGATGCTCTAGAACATACAAGCCAGCACCAACAACAACTAGATCATCCACAACTGAGTGTTCTACAAGTTTTGTATCAGACTGCACAAGCTAATCAACACAACCAACCTCTTTCACCTCAACCTTGTAATGCCATCTTCTCTCACGAACCTCCTTAACTCGATCAGCCAAGCTAGCTTCAAGCTAAGTAGACATGTTCAAAAAATTCCTCTCCACTATATCATGGAGTTTTGCAATCATCTTAGGGTGCAATCCTCTCAAAGCCATCTTCCAAGATCTTCGTAAACCCTCTACAAAAAATCCTACCCATGCTCCTTATGACAACCTTGAATTGTTTGCAAGTTAGATCAAAACCTGCCACCTTGCACAAACAATTAGGAACCACAACACACGTCTAGGACAATGGATTTGCAATCCACAAGCTCTCTACAGTCTTCCTCAACAAGTTCATTCTTCCATCTCGACATCCATCAATCATGTCCTCCCAAGGTTTTCATGCAAACTGCCTCAACTTCAGTGATCTATCTACACGATTAAGAACTCCTGCTCTGATAAACTTCACCCAACCAAGGTCTTGGTACAAACTGCCTCACACTTCGGCGATCTACTTGTAAACTCTAGAACTCCCACTCTGATACCACTTGATGAAGGTATGCTTTGATACCACTTGATGAAGGGCCGCTCTGATTCTACTTGATGAAGGGCCTCTCCACCCTACCAATTCATAACAAAAAAATGCAACAGTATGGAGACAACGATAGAAAAAATGCTTCCCAAGGAATTTTATTATACTTAAAAATTTGATAGCAATTACAATAACATTTTTTGCAACATCTCTCAAGATCCAATCCAAACCCAAGCTAGTCTAGATCCATGCTCTAGTAGAAACCTCCAAGATCTCAACTTGTTCTCGCAAGCCACCAAGAAATCTCTTTATTTCTAAACCGCAGCCACCAGCTCTTCTCCAACTTTATCCAAGATCCAAGTGTAAACTACCTCACATTCGGTGCTCTATCTATACACTCACAACTCCATCACAATCCTTCTGTAAACTACCTCACATTTAGCACTCTATCCATAGACTTAGGGAAACTCACTCTTCACTTACTCCTCTTTCACACCTTAAAGCCTTTACACCTTGAAGCCTTCACACCTTCCAGTTTTCACACCTTGGAGTTTTTCCTTCCAAAGCTTCTACTTCCCAAACTTTCACACCTTGAAGCTTTTCCTCCCAAAGCTTTACCTTCCCAAGCTTCACTTGCTATAGCTTTCACACCTTGAAGCTTTCACCTTTCCAAGATTCTACTTCCCAAACTTTCACACCTTGAAGCTTTTCCTTCCAAAGCTTGATTAGAAATGCTCATATGCCTTGCTTAAATAGGCACTTACCACCCAATGCATAACTTATCCAAAACCTTCTAGAATTCCAGCTACACAATATCCGTAACCTTCTAAAACATCCATAACCTTCTACAATATCCACAACTTTCTACAATATCTATAAATTTCTAGAATTCTACCCACACACCTCAATAAATGGAATGACAACCATTTTTTATTTTATTTTTTTATTATGCCACCTATGCACCTCGAAAATAGAAATTCATCTTTTCTCCTTTTTTCTATTTTCTATTTTTTTCTTTCTATTTTCATCACTTTCTCTCTCCTCAATAATTTTTTAAAAATAATAATAATATTTTTTTTCCCATGCAAGATGCTCCTGCATCACTTTTATGTCCAATCATTAATCATATCTAGCTCTTCTCTAATATATACATCAATCAAAACCTAGTAACTTTTCTCCTTTATGGCTTCTAAAGTTTGCAAATCCTTACTTTACATCTATACTCCATCCATAATAGTGAAGTCCTTCTTCAAAATTGCTACGATCTTATTCACGGTTTCTTGTGTAGCATGCAACAACTTCAAATTCCTTGTAAGAATCTGGATAACTTTCTCCTCAAAAGTTTCCCACCACTGCTGATAGGCTTTCAAAAATGGGTCCAGTTGTACACCTTCCCCTTCTCTAAGTATAGTGTTCAAAGTTTTCTCAAGGTGCTCAGAATCCAAGGGACCAACTACTTTGACTAGATATATCTTTAGGATCTCAACCTACCTTCGAAGTGTTTGAAGTTTGGCCTCATCCCGTTCCATGTTCTTGACGACCTCTTTGACTCCTAGGGTCATCATCAATTGAGATTAATCTCGTGTAGGCCTCCCCAACATAAAATCCTTCAATTCGTAATCCTCAAGACCAAGGCCTTCCACATCTATGTCTTCCAGAGGGATAGCCAGTTGTGCAAACAATTCTTGGCTCCATGTACTGGTGAAAAATGCCAATGGCATTGCCTCATGTGATGGAGACTCTAGTTTATTCAAAATCTTTGCAATGTCACAAATGTCTTCCTTTGAAGCACAAAATTGAGGCTTAGTACTCTTCATTATTTCCTTCTAGATCCATCTAGGGATGCATCCTATTGAGGACCTAGCTCTTGAATATGAAGGGGTATGTTCTACAATTTCCTTCCCTTTGTCTCTCCTACTAAAATTTTTATCATGTTGGGAGGAATCTTCTTCTATAGGCTCAATCTCAATAGACCCTTTTTCTTGAACCTCAGTGTCTTTGGAAGCTGGTTGAGAATATTTGACCATTTGTCCCTCCTTCGACACTTCATCGATTGCCATTTGTTCTGGTTCTTCCTCTTTTGCTTGTTCCTTCTGAATCTGCTCTTCTTTTGAAAATGAAGGTGGAGGAGTAACCGAACCCTTATCTACCACCATAAATTGTGGTGGAGATGGGGAAGTAAGATCAAGACCTTGTGTATCTGGAGGCATCTATGTCCAATCTTCTTGTTGAGGTTTACCTGTAGGAGTGTCCCTGATCTTATCCTCGATCAACTCTGTACCCATGGGCATAAAATCAAAATTTGACATTGAAAAAATGTCATTTCCCTCATCACTCTACTCATCCACCCACAACTATAGTTCATCTTTTGAAGAAGAGAGTTCTAAAGGTTCTTCTTGGGTGGATGGTGAGGCACCTATGGCACACTTTCTCCTTTGTAACTCTGTGGCTTTTGCTAGCTGAGTACTTCCCTATAGGGGCACTTATTCCTCTTCCTCTTCTGACTCTTCTTCTTCTTCCTCTTCATCCCCTTCCATAATAGTTTCAGGAATAGATGGAGAAGGCACCAATCTTCTATTGATCATTTACCTCTTTTTCATCCAAATCTTAATCCTCTTCTTTTGCTTCTTGGGAATAGAAGGGGATTCTGGCTCTTACGTGGGAGGAATGGAAACCTGTGGAATCTCTCCCTCTTCTGGTTGGCTAAGCACAACCAGAAGTAATTGAAGTTCATCTAGGACTTGAGTAGCTCCAGTATCTTTAGACCCTACTACACTCTCTTCTTGCTACTATGGAGGCACCTATTCTTCAGCTTGTTTTGTTTGAATCCTCTAAGGGAAGGTCCTCTTTCTTTTGTTCTTTCCCCTCCTCTCTGGAGGGTGATACTATCCAAATGGGTGATCAAGCTAGTATACTATCTTTGGCCTAATAGGAGATTGGGCCACAAAGGTAGGAATTGTTACTTTCTTCCCTCTACCTCTTTCTAGGAGGGCATGCACATGGGAGATCACTGTGTCGAGTATTGGATCAAGTGGAAAAGACTTCTTGATCCAATCCTTTGTCATTCTAATGACATGCCTCACCTGATGATTAATATCATCAACCTCATCCCTATCAACCTTAGCATTCATAATGGGCCTTTCTCCTATTTTTTCTGAGTTGAGTAGAGGGTCCAGTAGCTCCTTTGAATCCTATTGCCTTATCTCCTTCGAGATGTTCAATTGAGAGCCTTCTTTGCTAGATACAAAGTCATCCTACAATAGTCCCTTATGTAGACATCATAGTCATTTGTTGCATTCATCTAGTGATCTTCAACAACATCCTCATGGTGAAACTCCTTTCCTGCCAAATTTTGCACTCTCCTAATATTATCAAAATATGGCTAGGGAGAGTTGTATTCTTCGAGGGGATAATTCTCTCGCTCCCATTTGAAGGATGAAATATCGTGCTTCCACTTCACCTAGTATGGTCCAATGACCAAGGGACATGCCCAGCAAGGTCTCTATTGTCTCTTTATCTTCTAATATGCTGAATTAATTTGATAGGAAATCTCTTATAGCACCAATTTGTCACTTGGGTATCTTGGGAGCTTCTTAGGATTGATGGAGACACCAACTACCCAAAGATATGTGAATATATTGAACTGGATGAAGTAGGTTCTAAGAACTATAATCCATGCTTTGGCTTCATCAAATAGCCTCTTCTCATAATCTCCCTCAATGAATTGAATAATCACAAAAATGAATGCATCATTCACAATTCTGTACTCCTTGCTCTATGTCGAGAGCTTCTTCTTTACTGAGGGTAGACTATGTAGGCCCAGGCATTTGGATCTTGCATATTGCCTCTCTTGTACAAACTGGGATAGTTTGTCACCCTTGCTGCAAGCAGGTATACCATGTAAGAAGTCATCTAAAACTTCTTCTTGTCCCTTACTACCCTCAATTGCTCACACAAGTTTTTACTTAGTGTGGTGGTCCAGTACAATGGTATCTTTGCTGCTCTGATGGTCTCAATGAAGTTGACCGTAAAAGTGCTAAGGTGGTCTACTGTGGGTAGTCCCATGACTCTACCCAAAAGAATAATAGAATAACCAATATCCTCCTTCATATATCCTTGAGTCATATGAACTTTTCATGTTATCCTTCCTGAGGAGGTTTCTCAATAAGACAAGAGGATTGTATGATGTAAGTTACCTCTTGCTAGTGCTCCCTGTACCATCTCTTAGTTGCTTCGTATGAGAGACTAATGAATTGATCCACTCTTGGGAGATGGAAGACCCACTCAATGTTGTCAGGTCATAAGTCCAAAAAAACTTCTCTTGTGAGACTCTTGACCACCCTTTCTTTAGAAACAAAATGTTGTGCCAGTGTCATGATTAATTTTGTTGATTGCACTGATATGGGATGTGAAGCTGCATTCACCAACCTAGAATGAATTAGTGAGGAAACTAGAGCTGATCTCTTAGTTGGTTTGTTATAGATTCTAAGAAATTCTCCTAGATCAGTGTGCCCTAAATTAGTATCCCTGATTTCTGCGTGGTCATCATGAAATCTTGATTTGGATGGCATGCCTTAAAATTTGAAAACTATGGGCTTGGGGGCCATTCCATATGTGAATGCAATTTAATCTTCGATCTACATGATGTGGTAAAAAAATGTTTATTAGTTCAAAATAATAAAGACTTGGAAATAAAATACAAAAACCTTAATTTTAACACAAAATGAACATAAAGAACAAAAATGCACAATTTGGGTACTTTTATTTATTTATTTCAATCTATTCTCACTCTATTATATATATATATATAAATAAAAAAAATTTAAAATTAATGTGAGATGGAGAAATGTGTGAGTGCATAGTAGAAACGAAGTGTGCACATGCATTGGAAGGCATGATGTGTGGCACATTGTTTTGGTTACAGTGCTGAAATGTGGAGCAAGGCATGTGTGATGTGGCCCATGCTCAAACATGACATAAGACATGTGTGAACTCGGTGCACGCTCAAAGCCTGATGCAAGATGCGTATGCAAGCATGGTGCATGCTCAAGCTTGGCCTACAAGATGTGTATGTGAGCACAATGTGCACTCAAGCCCAACCAACAAGATGTACGTGTGAGCATGGTGCATGCTCAAGCGCAACCCATAAGGCATGCATGTGAGCGTGGCATGCACTCAAGTGCATCCTGTAAGGCACATGTGAGCATGACATGTGCTCAAGAATAGCCTGGGAGACATGCACATGAGTGTGATGGGAACTCAAATGTAGCTTGTGCTCGAGTGCAACCTAGAAGATGTGCACACGAACATGGTGCATGCTCAAGCATGGCTTGTTGCTCGTGCGCAAGCGCAACATGAGATGAAAGTGCGAAACAAAATCAAACAAGGGTTTGTACCTCATAAAGTACCAATGAAAAAAATGATAATGTAAAATGATAATGTTAAGGCAGGGAGTGAGGGGTTTTATAACCCCTTTGCCGACTCATGACCTTGCGTAGGCGCAAACCTCCCATGGGCACGTGCACTTTTGTTGTTTTTTTTTTTTTTTAATTAAATTTTTTTTTTACTACAATTTTTTTAGGTTTTTTGACTATTTCAATTTTTTAGTTTTTTGGCTCTAACACTTTTTCCCAATCTCAAACTGTGAGTTCAAAAGTCTGAAAAAACTAGCGGCTCTACATTCTTAACAAGGAATGGGGCATGTGTTTGCGGGACCACATCAACAAGCACCTCAAATATCATTGGTTTTCAAAAGAAACCCATTTCTACATAGAAAAATATAGACAAATGTCATTTGTGGGTATCCTTGGTGCTCCACACCCTATATCTTTTGATTTAAGAGATAAAGTTATCAAGTTCTCTAGAAATAATGCTACTACTAGTGAAGAGCACTTGAGAATTTTCATAGATATGTTGAATGACTTTGAAGTTGAACATGAGGATGTGGTGATGAAGTTATTTGTTCATTCACTAATTGAAGATGCAAGAGATTGGTTCAGAAGACTACTTGATGACAACATTAGTTCATGGAGTGATTTGGAGAAATTATTCAAAGAATAGTATGGATATAATACTAATGTTGGGTTTATGTTGAATGATTTCAATAATATCAAGAAGAACCTTAATGAGTCTACATTTGATTTCAATGTAAGTGTAGCACCAGAAAATGGGTTAAAATGCATAACATACTATGAGCAAATCACAAAACTCAATAATCATATATAAGCACTCACTAGTCTACCATGAAAGCCAAACTAATAAAGAAAGCAATAGAAACCCCCTTTTTTGTTTGTAGCTCCCATGTCCTTCTTTCTTCTCCAAATGATTGTAGCTCCAATTTGCCTATAGCGCACACAAGATTGAAGCCAAAGACCATGATATGGATAATGCCATGAGAATAATAGAAGTGTGATTTTAGTGTGGGAGCAAGAAGTGTAAATGCAAAGAAGTGGGGACTCAAAGACTCAAGAATTTGGATGTTCAAGACTTAAGCATTAATATTCGAAATGAGAGAAAGAGTGTCCATTTTATAATTGGCATGGAGGATGAGAGCATTGGATTTTTCACCCATAGATATGTGATGTAGCAAGAGATTCCTTTAAGAATCCATGACGCATATGACAAAATATACCAATTGTAAGATTCTATGACACATGAAAGTCAAACTTGGCTAAATGTGGAAGAGAATCTATGACACGTCATAAGACACCTCAACCCACTTAAAGCCAAGAATCTATGATGAATAAGGAAAATAGGGATGTGTGTAAGAGGTAAAAATATTTGATTATGAAAAATCTTAGCCAAGTGTCAAAGGACAATCCATGAGGTGTCATATCCAAGTGTCACTATGATGCAATATTTTATGGAATATTTGAATTAAAAATCCTTTTATTTCACAAAATAAGAATTAGTAGAAAATGGAATTAATGATGGAAAATAGAACTTAGGAAATTGTTAATTTCCATGGTTTGCAGATGATGAACCAATTAATTCATACAATTAATTAATTGAGGATGATAATTAGGAAGAATAACTAGAAGGAATAATAGAATTAAATTATGAGTTATTTAATCCTATAGAGAAAATTAGTAGATGATTGGCCAAATTGATTAAATGAATGCGACAGTATCCTTTGATGAAAATGTGATGATGATGGATATCGAATAAGATGATGAAAAGGTAGACCAAAGCCATGGTCAAATTGATTGATAGATTGAAATTGATAACATGCCAAGGACACATGACATGAATTGGTTGATATGTAACATTTAACCGACAGTGTAAATGCTACAGGATTGAAATTGATTGATAAGGTTTGATCATAATAAAATCAACGAACATTGTCAATGTTATTAAAATGGTTAATGGTGCCATGATTTGACATTGAAAGCCTCCACAACATCAAAGATTGAATGACATGAATGATAGTTTGACCTAGCACAGAGAGCCACGATAGTACTAAGGTCAGATTGATAAGATTGATAGGTTAATAGGTTTCCAAGGCACTAAAAGCCACAAAAATACCTAGGATAAGATAAATGATGATTGATTTGAGATGTTTGATATGTTTTAGGTTGATTAGGATTGATTCTGAGTGATTTTGGGTTGATTTGGGGTGATTCTGAGTTGATTTGATATGATTCTGAGTTGATATGAAATTGATGTGAAAGGGGATACAAATGATGAAATATGGTCAATCTGGCCAAAAGATTAGAGTGAGTAGAATGAGAAAATGGAAAAAATTAGTATGAAGAAGTGATGAAACTATAGATGTGAACCATTTTTGAGCATCTACATTTTGCCCCTCTTTGATACAATGTGATTTAGAGTGTTGTATCAAAGAATAACTGATGAGAAAGCCATAACATACCCCAATAGGGATGATATATATGGGTGCCCCCTCGAGAAATTGACTAAGATAAGCATATGATAAGTCAATTTTTCAACAAGAAGAAGACAAAACCATAACAACAGATGGAATGAAAATAAGAGCTAAAATGTGAAAGTTATGAGGCCTAGAGTGTAGAACACGATCAATACAGAGCCCGACAATAATTGCATGGGTTACCAAAAAAGAAAGACACAAAATGATGAAAATGATAGTTCATGTTGTCTAAAATGAAGATATTAATCTAACACAACTAAGGGATTGCAAATCTAAGTTAAAATGCAAAAGTTATGGGCTCCGGAGTGCAACATAGGGGCTCTGAGAGCAGTTCTAGGTATCCTAGGTCCCCAACTATGCCCAAAACTCAACCAAGTCCATAATTTATGCACTTGGTAAGCCCAAGTTTGTCATGATAGTACCAAGTGCATCAATGACACACTTGGGAAGCCCAAGTGGTCTCAAAAAGTGCAAAATGTGCCCGAGAAGGCCCTAGGGGCCAAAATCAACATGATGGGGGCAACTAGGAGCCCAAGAGTAATTTCAAGGATTAAAACTCCATAAAATGACCAAATAATTAAAATTATAGCTCATTTTGTTCACAAGAAAAATATGAGTCCAATGCAACTGACGGTTTGTAAATCAAAGTTGAAATGCAAAAGTTATGGCCTCTCGAGTGCAACCTGGGGGTTCCAGGAGCAGTTATGGATAACCTAGGTTCCCAAGTGTGTCCAAACTCTACCAAGTGCATCAATGACATAGTTGGCATGACCAAGTGAATCAATGATGTAGTTGGGAACCCCAAATATGCCCTGAAAGTGTAGATTGTGCCCTAAAAGGCTCTAGGGCCCATAATCAGCCCGATTGGACTCAGAATGACCCGAAACTATGCGTGCATGCCCAAAATAATGGAAAGATATCATAACATGAGGGAAATAATAAAAAATGGTTGTATTTGGTCAAAGATGATGAGACAATGTCATTCTAAGGTTCAACTAGGTGGAAAGCCACAAAAAGTTGATTGATAGTATAGGATGATGCAAGAATGCATGAATGCAAGATGAAGATGATCTGGTGAATCAGAAGACATGATCATGGTGATGGAGAATGAGATGAAAAAGAAAGATGATATGAGGAGATGTTAGTATGATGCAAAAAATTTTCTTTTAGAAAGTGCACTATATGTCAAATGGGGCTTTATTTTGATATGGCAAATGGAATGCAACGCATCATGGCATAGAGGGCCAGAGCGCAAATGCAAGCCTTTTGCATAAACAAGCACGATGCAAACAAAGAATGACCTTGTCCTTCATGAGGCATATGTACATGCCCTAGACTCTCAAAGGTACATTGTAAAAGACATAAATATTAAAAGATGATCATGAACCATCCCGACCACTCTCTTAGACTAGTTGATATCATCGAGTAGCATAGGGACATGATCAAAGAAAAACAAAGCAAAAATAAATCGCTCACTAAATAGCATGAGCCAACAGCTATTATTGTCCATTATTACATTCTTGTTAATGTTTTAGGTGTTTAGATGGTGTTTGACATGTTGATGATGTGATAGCTCTATTTATGGATTCAGTTGATAGGTTCGTAGTGACATGTTGGATTGATTATTGGTTGATGTTGCTCAAATATTTGTGATTGGCATTGAACTGTAGTGCTATGAGTTTTAGTCTACAAAGTACAAGTGTTTATGAAAAAGCGGTGGTTATCAACAATGAATATGTACAAGGTTTATTGCAAATTTTTGATGGGTTTTGTAATTTTTAGGGTTTTTGGGGATATTTGATTTTTTTGCGTGACTAGTTTCTTCCAGACATTTTATGATTTTTAGGGTTTTTTCTAGGATCGTATTTGAATTTTTTAGTGACTTTTTTCAAGATCATTTTATGATTTTCAGTGTTTTTTTCAAGATCATATTTGAATGTTTAGGATTTTTTTAGGACATTATGTGATTTTTAGTGATTTTTTCAGGATCATAAAAGCATATACAAGTGTTAGCTCCAATTCGTTATGCGATAGGTCCGATGGATAAAAAGCACTTAGGGATATGCCCCTAGTTCAAATTCAAACTCATGCACCATGTAGGTAATATGCCCCCAGAGAAGACGCAAACTATGTACAAAGGCCAATGACAGAGTGTGTACAGACTGGTAATGCTTGGTAAGATAACAAAGGACATTAACCAATTCATGAGCCATGGTCAAGGAGCCAAGGATGTCTTTCAATAGGAAGAATATGATCAAGGAATGATAGAGGTCAAAAAGACTAGATGGAATCTTGATAGATGGAGGAGCAACAACTGATTACACATGGTGCCTGTTTGCCAGGTTTTCACCATGGTACTTGCCCAAAGTGCCTGTTTGCTAGGTTTTCACTTTTGGACAAAATTTTTCTCTTGACTCAAATTTTTGTTCCAAGATGCCTGTTTGCCAGGTTTTCACCAAGGCATCCATTTTTTCATGACTTTTTGTTATTTTTTGATATTTTTTCAGGACTTTTAGATGGAATCAAGAATGTCACTGAAAAATGCTAAGAAGATATTTGTTGTTGGTGTTGCTAGGTAATGAGCTCTAGATCCATGACTGACCATAACTATGCAGGAGTCTTTCTGAGTCTGTAGCTAAGATCAAACCACTAGAAAGGTGTCAAGATATACCATCATGTACCATATGTAAGACAGTGTATATCTCTTGCAAATCAAGGCATTTGAGGATAAATGGGTCAATAGATGTGTCATGTGGGATGTTACTGATGATGACATATGCAAAGGCTTGTGGGATAAAGATTTGATCTTGGGTGTTGGGAAAATTAGGCAGCTAGATTCGGGGATAAACAATAAGATATAAGGGAGGGTGGGGAGGGTTGAGACTAATGACCTTCCACATGAATGCTGATCAAGGGAGCTCCAAAAGACTTTGTGGCATGTTGAACACTAGAACACTAATATTCATGGCATCATCTTTTTCATCTTGTATCCTTGGGAGCTGCTTAGCTTTTGATTTTTCCAAAGCTAATGGTGCCTTTCATTTTTCACCAAGAGACCTATGCTCATTATTTTTTTCTTTGCTATCAAATGGAGTTGACTCCCAACAATATGCCAATGTGTTCTCTTCAGGAGAAATTTCTTCGTTATGAATATTGTCCATAATGCCTTCAAAGTCTATTATAAGAGTGTCATCATTTTCAAATCAAACAAAAATTGGTGGTCCATGTTGGTCCCAATCCAAAGGTTTAGGATAAATTGAGGCGGTGTCATCATCAGTGCTGAATGGGCTTTCATTAAAGCTATGGGCATGGGCATTAGGTTCCATTGTATCATTGCATTTATGCTTATAAGTCAAAGGATTTTTGGTTTTAGGTGAGATATCCTCAGATGCCTTTTCATCATTCAAAACATCCATATTCTTACACGTAGGTAATGTAGTATTAGGAGGACCTATTCAAATTGGTTTAAATCCAAGCCCCAAACTAGGAGCTCATCCTTTTGTAGTGATGGGTTCAATTATACCTTATTTCTGAGATCTGAGACCACTATAGCCATCATAGCCTTGTTTACATATAGATGTATTCTCATTGATAGAAGTATCATTCTGTGTACTGATCTTTGAATGTTGTGCTTGAAGTGGTTGTGATTTACGATGAGATTGGGGAGAGACTAGTGACTCCCTAATGTGGGATACATGAGACAAAAAGTATTCTCCACACTCATTGTCTTCAATCTTCATCTTTTCCTTGGATTTACTAAGCAGTATATTAGCATCCACATACTTAGAGGAATTTGTGGGTTGTGCTTCATTGTTTGTTGGGATTTGGAATGCAGTAGCATCTCTTAGATTAGCAAAAAACTAGAAAGGATCTGGATCACCGGGGATGGTAACCTCTATGTTGTGATAGGAAAACCTTAGAAATTGATGATATGTAGAAGGGATAGCTTTCATAGCTTGAAGCCAAGGGCATCCTAGTATCATGTTGTAGTTCATTTCTATATCTAGGACATGGAATAATGTGTCTTCAGTAGCTGGACCAACTCTGACAGGTAGTGTGATGACGCCCTTGGAGAAGCGTTCACCATCATCATAAGATTTTATTGTGATTCTTCAAGAGGGATCCAAATCATCTTTAGAATAACCCAAACTATTGACAACCTTAAAAGTATAGATGTTAAGTCCTACTTGTCCATCTATTAAGACATGTCTGACTTTGGCATTATGGATGAAGACTTCGAGATAGAGTGGATCATTATGGTTAGGTTTTTCCTTAGGAATATCTCAAGGGGAAAAAGTAATATGTTGTGATGTGGATAGGTTCCCAACCATGGCTTGGAACTGGGCAACATCAATGTTATCTGGGACAACTGACTCTTTAAGGGCTTGATCCAAGATCTTCTGATGTTGGGGAGATGGACGCAGTAGGTCCAAAATGGATATTTGTGCAAGGTTTTTTCTGAGTTGTTCAACAAGGCTATAATCAGATGAAGTAGGAGTATTAGGTCTACTTGGGGGTGTAGGTCTAGTAGAAGCAGTAGGTCTAGATGGGGCTCTAGGTAGGGTGATCTTGCTATGGTGTGTAGTGATAGCACAACGAGGGTCTTTAGCCTTCAATGTGAATGTGGATATGTGGAAGTCAGACTCATTAAAGCAATTGATGGTGTAGTCATAGCCAGTGCATGTGTAATTCACATTACCTTGTGAGTTTGAGTTTTAACTTGAGGGTTTCTCTTTGTCATGATTACCTAAAGGATCTTTGAAAATAGTGTGATTAGAGTTGGATGCTAACAATGATGGATCAACTATGATTACACCATCATCAATAAGGTCTTGTATTGCATGTTTCAATTGGAAGCATGATGAAGTCTTGTGGCCTTTGGTGCGATGGTAATCACAATACTTGTTGTCATCCCACCAATCTGCTTTAGTTAATGGTTCATCTTTGATTGGGGGAAGTTGCAGGAAGTTATTACTCGATAACTGTTGTAATGCAGTCTCAAGTGGTATTCCCAATGGTGTGAATTTCATGTCTTTAGTTCTAGGATGTCTTCGATGTTTGTCTTGCATGGAGCTGATGTTTAATTAGAGGTTTGTGAATTTGTAGGGTTTACACCTTTCAAATTTAGTTGAGATTGTGCTATGCTAATCATGCAGGCATCCACAATGCCATCATTAGTCTCATTCTTATTTTTGGAGAAAAATTTTTCCTTCTCATTAGACGAGTTGGTGTTTGTGTTTTCTTTGTTTATCTTGAGGATTCCCTTTCGGATAAGAGCATCTTCAATACTAGCCCCTGTTTTCATCAGTTTAGAAATGGTGCTTGGACTCTTGATTTTGAGTTCATACATTAAGTCTAGGACTAAGTTTTCAATGCACAAGTTTACTTGTTCTTGAGGAATGTCTAGTGAGCATTGACTAACTGAGCTTCTCCAACGCAATAAGAATGTGATGAATGATTCTCCCATCTTCTATTTAGTTGAGCACAAATTAGAAAGTGTCACCTCATTTGTAATGTTAAATGCAAAGTGGGAGATAAACTTGTCTGCTAGCTTTGACCAAGATTTGATATTACCAGGAAGTTTGGAGTACCATTCAAGTGCAGGCCCACCTCAAGAACGAGGGAAAAATCTCATAAGGTAAGTGGGCTCATCATTGAGTTCAGTACATGAAGCACAAAATTCTCAAATTTGATCAGTTTCCTTTTCCTCAGTATTTTTCAAACCCTAGAGCCTCAAAGTGTCTTGGGAGTGGAGGCATATATAGACTTTTATTGAATGGGTTATGACGTAGGTCCATTTCTATATATAGAGTCTTTTTCTTTTGGACTCCCAATTCCTCAACTTGTTTGGAAAGTTGTTTGAATTGTTGTAATAGTTCTTTATTAGGGTTTTGCATGATGGTCTTTCCTTCAAGTCTTTTGTGTCTATGAGTAGACCATTTTCTGTGGCAAGAACTATGTCTACTTGGTTCTGACATTTCTGTGTCTAATGAGTCTAATGGAGTGTTGCTAGGTGGTGGAGGTATGTTGGCACTTTGAAGATAGAAGGGTCCTTATTGTTGGGGTACTTGTTGTGGTATTTGATGTGGCACTTTTTGTGGGATTGACTATGATTGTTGTACCATGTGTTGTTGTTGTGCCATGTGTTGTGTTTGTTGTTGGGATACCTCTGTTGGTTGTATGTGAGACCATGTGCGTGCTTGTTGTTGTAGAGGTATTTGTTGAGGTTGTTGTGGCACATGTTGTTGTTGTAACAAATGTTGCTGGTATGCGATTTGTTGCTCAAGGCATCTTTGGTATTCCAACTATTGCTTGAGTTGCTCTTGTTGTTTAGCAAACATCGTTTGTTGTTGTGGAATTGCTGCTGAAATTGTTGTTGATAAATTGTATGTGAGTCAAGTGGAATCACATGGGATTGCGTATTAGGAATGTTGGATGTTTTCCCCACTTGAGATTGTTGTCATTGTGGTTGATGTTGTTGTTGATATGGGGGATGTGTGTTAAGTGGATGTAGACTTGGTTGCACCTTGGAAGTGTGGAGTCCTTGTACCACTGTAGGTTGTTGTTGTCATGGGGGTTGAATAAGTCCTTGAGAATTGAATGTCATGTTTGGATTGTGGTTTTGGTACTTTTGTGTGTTAGATGTTCCTACTTGTGACATCATATTGACTTGACTATGAGATGTGTCCCTATTGGGAATGGGCATAATGTCAATAAGAATTTTCCTTTGTGTTTCCATAGGGATGGTTGCACTTGATGTTTGACATGTTGTACTTATGAGAGGCTCCATAGTGTTTGATGCCATAGCACTTGGTAAAGTTAGGAGCAAAGGTGTACTTTGTTGATTTGCCTCCAGAGAAGGTATGTCAGGCATCCCTAGAGCAAGTCTCTTTAGGTGCATCTTGTTGTTGCAACATGTGACTACAATCATGTCTTAATGTCCTTTTGGGGTGTTTAGGGATTGGTGTTATTTCATCGAACAATGGGTTAACATTGATGTGTTCAAATGTACTTTGGAGGATTTTGATGGTTGACTCTTGATGGGACCTTATAGGTGCCATTATCATGTTTGAAAGCTCCAAAGGTTGTTTTCCCTTATCTAAGTTCAAATTGATCATGGGTCGTATGTTTTCAATAGTTGAGTTGGTTTGATGTTTGGACTTGGGTCCTTCCACGTTTGGGTTGAATTTGACAACTTCTTGGGCTACCAAAAGCTTGAATTTTTTATGGAATTTTTTCTCTTGACATGCTCTAGCCATTTCTTCGTTAGTGATGCCATAGTTAGTGTCAGAGTCATCACTATGTTGTATAGTACCTTGTTGTATGTTTGATGTGTTATAGTTGGAGATACTTGTGTTAGGTTGGCTAAATTCAAAGGAGTTTGATTGTTCATCTTCAGGTGTGGTTGGTACACTTCCTCCACCTGGTGGTGTTGGCATGAATATAGGTCCAAAGTCAGGACTCCATTGAGCCATCCCATGTGTGGGGGAAGTGTTTGGAGGAAATCTCATGGTAGGTGCATTGTTTAAGGTTTGTTGTGTCATAGCTTGATTATGAGGATCTTGTGGATACATGTTCAAGGGGTCTGCGAGTAATATTTGTGATGCCTGAATTTGGTCTTCGTCAAAGGTTTGTTGGGTTTTCTTGCTCTTTCTTTGTCTTGGAAGAGGTTTTGGTTGTGCTTATGCCTCAGAAAATAAAGGTTGATAGAGTTCCTCAGGTCTCTGAGATGATTGTGTCCTAGTAAGTGCTGGCATGATACCTAAGAATGCAGATACAACATAAATTTTAAGTGTTTTGAGTGATTTAGAGTGGTGGATATGCAAGATATGAGCATTTTTGGGATTTTTAAGTGTTTAGGGATGTTATGCAATGTGAGGAAATGCTAAATGAATTAGGGTTTTGATGTGCAAAGTGAAAATGTCCTAGGGATGTTATGCAAATGCAAATGCAAGGTGATGTTTTGAGGTTATGGAAAATGAAGGTTAGGGCTATGTTTTGGACTTGGTAATGACACTAAAGGTAGGTGTATGCAAGGTAGACTATGAAAAGGATGGTTTCCAAGGGTTGATAATGACATTTTATGATATGTAAAATGAGGGTAAATGATCTAGAAGGCAATTTGGTTGATAGATAATCTAATAGGGTTTGGTAGTGAGAATGATGCTAAGGTTTGGACCATGCAAGATGAAGGGGATATACCACTAGGGTAAGTCAAAATGACATTTGGGGATGCTAGGGATATGATTATGCTATGAAAAGGGTATAGGGAAATTTTTGAATTTAGGTAAAACCTTTAGAAAGTAATTTTCCTATGAGTTTAACCTTGTGATAAAGGACTTTGGATCTTGACCAAAAAGTGACAAAAGATGAAAAAGATCAATTAGATAAAAGATGACAAGCTCAAATATATAAATACATAGATAGATTTTGACCCAAGAAAAGTGATAAGAAAAGATAAAAAGACTAGTCAAGATCCATTATCTGTCAACACTAGGAGATACTCTAAGACTCATACTTTGTCTAGATTTTTGACTAAATTCAAAGGTTTTGGGGGCAAAATGATGTTTTGGGGACTCAAAATGGTGGTGATGCTGAGAGGATATGTGATATGGACAACTATTATGCTGAAAAAGGGGATTTTGGGTGCAAGATATAGTTTTGGGTCAAGTGCAGAACAGGGAGGTCTAGAGGCTCCTAGATGCAGTTTTGGGGTCCTAAAGTGCAGTTCAGAGGCCCAAAATGGTCATGTAGGTACCCAAGTGTATCCTAACACTACCAAATATGTCATTGATGCACTTGGATCTAGTTCAGGTGTAGTTGGTAGTTTCTGGGCACAGTTGGTAAGTCAAAATGAAGGTTTGTTGATTTTGAAAGGTATGGTTGCCACACCGATATGCTAGGAAGCTAAGATGCTAGTGTTGATATTAGGATGGGTTGGGAGATGTAGAAAAGAGGTTATGACCTATAGAATGATGTCCTAAGTGAAGGTACTAAAGACTAGGTGATGTAAAATGCAAATCTAAGCAAGCTGGTGCAAGGGGAGCTAACCAAGTACCTAAAGACACAGTTGAAGCCCCAAAATGTTATCTGGAACCCAAAACTAGGTCTCAGGACCACCAAGTGCACCCAAATAGTGTAGAATATGTCAATGATGTAGTTTTTAGTTTCTAGGAATAGTTGGTAGTTTTTGGGCGCAGTTGGTCAACTGGGCTGGAATTGAGTCAATTCTGGGAGCTATGGTTTTAGAATTGATGTCATAGAGAGGTAAATTGTAGGGGACAGTGTTAGGGCTAGTATGCATGATCAAAATGATGGTTAGGAAACCTAGAATAATGAATAAAGTGGTCAAGATGATGAATAGGTATGAAAAGATGCAAGGTGGTGAATGCAAAGTGCTAATTTTGAGATGGGAATGCAAAAACTAAGGGAGGTAAACTAAACATAAATGTATGCAATATGAAAGGTAATAGATGTTAAATGAGGACTAAAAGGTGCAATATGAAGTTTATATGATGTATGAATGAGGCCTATACTAGGGTGAATGAAAGTGAAGTCTATGCAAGTGTGAGATCTACATTTTGCCAAGCACGTTTAAGAGTACAAGTCGCCATGTTTTCTAAGGTTTGAGTGTGTTGAACCAAAGTTTGCAAAGTTTGATAAAGGTTGAAATGTTTTGGCAAAGTGTGATGTTTTGACAAGTTAAAATGTGATCCAAGGTGTAAATTTAAAAGTTTTTCTTTTATCTTGATTATGTTTTACACACATGCAAGACACATTAAGACAAGAATATCTATTGTTAAAAGTTAACAAACACACCACAACCTAGGGTTTTAGGGCTGTATCCACTGAATTCCTACTTGAACCAAAGTTCAGCCATGCTTATCCAGAGTGGACAACCTAGGATCTTGGCACCACAGGCTCCCCCTTATAGTGCACTCACTTCTCGGGGCTACCAAGATCTGCTTCCCAAGGGGCATGAATTCCCAAGGGACTGTTGCCTCTACTAAGGACCACAAGAATGTAGGATGTCTTCACAAGCATGGGTGACCCCTTGAGCTAGTAGATAGAAAGGATTTTGGCCACTAAAACATGGTTTTTAGTAAGGGCATTCTATTTGGCAAGAGAATTATAAACTTTTGCAGAAGGTCTCCCAGCCCCGAGAACCAGGGTTTGACGCACCACAAGGGTACTGCAAGAGAGCTATCACGCAACATTACTGTCAACATAGCTTTCATCGTAATCAAATTTTATATAGTGGCTAGAATGTTGACCTATCTTTTGGCTTATTACCGCTCTGAGGTCGTCCCTTGGCATACCCAATATCGAGTATCTTGGTCCAAGGTAGGCCTCCTATAGAAGTTACATGGATTTCTCTTACACCCAAGATCCACGAATGGCGAGGGGAGAGGATACGTCCAATGCAACTCCTAGGGATTTAACACTATAGACACACTAGGCAGAAAAGAAAAAGGTTCATTTTAAGCACCAAACAAAATTTTATCTAATCTAGGAAATCCACACACATAGTTTGGAAAGACACACAAATTCTTCGACAACGTCTTGCAAAGCATATATTAGTAGTTTCTTATGATCACGTCTTCATCCAATGATCACCACATGCTATAAATAGACCATCAGTAACACAAAATTACCTAATCTATGTCCTAGAGAGTGATAGGAACCTTAGATGCAGATCCTGATTGATGCATGTGCTTACTGTGAACCCAGGTGTGCTCTGACAGAGCAGATTGCTCCCTAGAAGGTCAAAATGGCTTTGAACACCCCCAAGTGTGCCTAGATAGTGCAAACTATGTCAATGACATAGTTGGGGTCTAGTTGGGTGCCGTTGGTAGTTTTAGGGCATAGTTGGGAAGTCAAGTGCAAAGTGTGGGGAAATGGTGCTTAGACAAGACCCAGAAACTAAAATTTTCAAGACTACACTCCCAAGTGCACCCAAATAGTGTTGATTATAGAAATGACATAGTTGGGGCCCATTTGGGTGTAGTTGGTAAGTCAGAAATAATAGAAAGAGATTTTGGTGGCTTCTGGACTCTTAAAACTGCTCCTAGGGGTCCCAAGTGTGCCCTGACATAGCAGAGTGCACCCTAGGACAACAAGCTAATAGAATGCATGAAACAAGAGCATACAAGCATTTTACTAGACCTCCTATTTAATCTAGGTGTGAAAAGGAAGAGTAGATAGTCATTATACCCTTCCAAGTGAGCTCCTTCCTTGCACCTACAAGCACAAAACAAGAAAACCCAAGTTAGATATGCATGTTCATTTTGGGTTCACCAAATGTAGCACCAGAAAATAGGTTAAAATGTGTAACATACTATGAGAAATTCACAAAACTCAATAATCATATATTAGCACCCACTAGTCTACCCTGAAAGCCAAACTAATAAAGAAAGCAATAGAAACCCCCTTTTTTGTTTGTAGCTCCCATGTCCTTCTTTCTTCTCCAAATGATTTTAGCTCCAATTTTCCTATACACACAAGATTGAAGCCAAAGCCCATGATATGGGGACTCAAATGCAAAGAAGTGGGGACTCAAAGACTCAAGAATTTGGATTTTCAAGACTTAAGCATTAAGATTCAAAATGAGAGAAAGAGTGTCTATTTAATAATTGACATGGAGGATGAGAGCATTGGATTTTTCACCCATAGATATGCGATGTGGCAAGAGATTACTTTGAGAATCCATGATGCATATGACAAAATATGTCAATTGTAAGATTCTATGACACATGAAAGTCAAACTTGGCTAAATGTGGAAGAGAATCTTTGATGCATCATAAGACACCTCAACCCACTTAAAGCCAAGAATCTATGATGAATAAGCCAAATAGGGACATGCATAAGAGGTAAGAATATTTGATTATGACAAATCTTAGCCAAGTTTCAAAGGAGAATCCATGAGGTGTCATATCCAAGTGTCACTATGATGCAATATTTTAAGGAATATTTGAATTAAAAATCCTTTTATTCCACAAAATAAGAATTAGTAGAAAATGGAATTAATGATGGAAAATGGAACTTAGGAAATTGTAAATTTCCATGGTTTGTTGATGGTGAACCAATTAATTAATATAATTAATTAATTGAGGATGATAATTAAGAAGAATAATTAGAAGGAATAATAGAATTAAATTATGGGTTATTTAATCCTATAGAGAAAATTAGTAGATGATTGGCCAAATTGATTAAATGAATGTGATAGTATCCTTTGATGAAAATGTGACGATGATGGATATCGAATAAGATGATGAAAAGGTAGACCAAAGCCATGGTCAAATTGATTGATAGATTGAAATTGATATCATGCCAAGGACAAATGACATGAATTGGTTGATATGTAACATTTAACCGACATTGTAAATGCTACAGGATTGAAATTGATTGATAAGGTTTGATCATAATAACATCGATGAACATTGTCAATGTTATTAAAATGGTTATTGATGCCATGATCTGACATTGAAAGTCTCCACAACATCAAAGATTGAATGACATGAATGATAGTTTGACCTAGCACTGAGAGCCATGATAGTACTAAGGTTTGATTGATAAGATTGAAAGGCTAATAGGTTTCCAAGGCACTAAAAGCCACAACGATACCTAGGATAAGATAAATGATGATTTATTTGAGATGTTTGATATGTTTTAGGTTGATTAGGATTGATTTTGAGTGACTCTAGGTTGATTTGGGGTGATTCTGAGTTGATTTAATATGATTCTAAGTTGATATGAAATTGATGTGAAAGCGGATACTAATGATGAAATATGGTCAATTTAGCCAAAAGATCAGAGTTGGTAGAATGAGACAATGGGACAAATTAGTATGAAGAAGTGATGAAACTATAGATGTGAACCATTTTTGAGCATCTACAGTAAGATTCCAAAAGGATATGTATGAATTTTTCCAAGTTATAAGGTTGAATGAGGATGTTTGTATTACAACCTATTTTAATGCTTTTGATAGCAAGATGGCTTACCAATTGAAGGATAAAAATCCTAAAACTTTGAAGGATGCTTATAAGATTGTAGTGAATATTGAAAATAGTGGGAAAGCATTTGGCAAGCTTGGTCGAAGAGATGAACCAAAGTTGTTCAATTCCAGGAATAAAATAAGAAGGAGATTGACCCAACTACTTTCAATACACATAAGCCAAGTGTTGACGAGAAAGTCCTAGTGAACACCATCAATTTCAATAGACAACCTAGAATGTAGAACTATCCTTATTCCACTCAATGGAAGGATGGTAAGCCAATCTCTAGCCAAACCTAGAATGTAAAAGATAAGGGTACACTAGGTTCTCTATAAAAGGGTTCTGTTAATATGAGTGATAATGTGCCATGGTGTATCATTTGTCAATCACCTCACTCTTCAGAGTATTGTGTTGTTGCTTAGTCATTTGTCTCAAATCATAGTGCACAAAATGACGAGGAAGAAGAACAAAAAAGCCATGATGATATAAGTTGTATTATGGTGAGGATGTGCAATGATGTTGGGGATTTTGATTTGGAAGAAACTAAAATTGATCTCAAAAATAAGAAAATTGCCTATCAGTTGCATCACCAACAAGTATTTTTAGACAATGAAGGGTATGATGAAGATCAGGTATGTGCTTAATCTTCTGAAGTTGGTCATGTAAACTTGAGAATACCCTCTAAAGAGGAAATCAATAGGATCACTACAATTATGATCTTCCAAGTACATAGCAATTAAAATTTGAGAAGAAGGAAAATTAATAATACTATTGGGAAGCCTTCTAGTATATTCATCAAGGATATTACAAATAAGATGAAGGACTAAAATAAGGAGGCTAATGTAGAGACAATTAAAGTTAAAGATATTAAAAAACCAAGAAGTGGGAACCCAAGAAGAAAGTTCAATTCCAAACAAATGAGACAACAAAAGAAATTTTGAAGGAAACATGATCAGGATCTGATACTATTAAGAAAATGATAGTGCTTGCTATTCAAAAGGTTCCTAATCCAATTATGATTGTGAAACCCACTATGTCTGATCCTATTGACATGATATTCATGTTTTCAAAAATTATTGTTAAAATTGTTTAGAATTGAGGAGCATAAGAGCAAAGCCTTGTCTTGGTTGGAAGGGATAGGAAATAATAACAATAGCGTAGAACAAAATGCCATTCAACAAACCCCATTGGTAGTAGAAGATAGTGGTATTACATCTCAAATTCCCTAAATGTTCTTGGATGATTCATCAGTAGCATATATAGAAGATATTGAACCATTTTTTCTTAGCTTGATTATAAAAGGAAAAACCTTAAAAAATTGCATGATAGATTTAGAAGCTTCTAACACCATCATGCCTTTCAAAGTAATGGAAGCCCTAGTATTGAAAGTAGATACTAAGAAAGGTAGATGTAGATGAATGGATGGTAGAGAAGTCCTAGCTATAGGCACTATTAATGCTTTACCATTTAAGCTAGCTATGTACCCTGAAGTAGAGTTGACCATGTCAGTCCTTGTTGTTGATATTCCTCCACATTATGAAATTTTTCTCTCTAAAAAATGGAGTGTTGCTATGTGAGGTAGCCTACAATGTGACCTAACCTATGCAAATTTTCACATAGGAGATAAGGTTTTTTAAAGTATATAGAGAGCCAAGGGTCAGTCATATTTTGGGGGAAGAAATTGACAAAGATGCTACTTGTTTTTTAGACACAGGTGTGAATGCATTTAGAACTGAGTTAATTATAAAATAAGTTGAGAAGTTGCCTGTTGTGATTGAACATGAAGTTGAGTGTTTTATGGGCTCACAAATATTATGGACCATGTTCTTTGATGGGGCTAGCTCTAAAGAAGGTGTAGGGGTAAGGGTAGTTTTTGTTTCTCCTGAAAAGAATACTTTTAGATATTACTTCATCTTAAAGTTTTCATGCACCAATAAGTTAGTTGAATATGAAGCCCTACAGTTAGGGTTGAAAGTTGCTGCTCACCATGGAATTAAAAAGTTGCATTCTATAGGTGATTCATAATTGGTTATCTTGCAGATAAAGGGGACATATGCATCTAAAAATAAAAGATTGAAATAGTATACGAATGCTATCTAGGATCAGATAGAATTCTTTGATGCATTTGGTATTTCATGCAGAGATAGAACTCATAATAAGATGGCTAAGTTATTAGCAAATATAGCAATTAAACCATAGGAGGTATCATTTCTAGGAGTTTCACAGATTGAGGTCCAGAATAGACCCTCAATACTTGATAATATTGAACATTGGAAAGTATTCAAAGATGACAAAGACATTGTGAATTTCTTGTTGAATGAATATAAATACCATGGTCAAGAGTTGGACTATAGTTATTTGGTTGAAACTATAGATGGGAAGGAAACAATCTCTGGTCAAGAGGTCATACAATTAAAGACTAATAAAGTACCTAAAGGTTTGGTTGTTTTGGAGAACATGTTTCATAACCAAGATAGGGTAAGGCCTAGGGATAAAAATTGTAAATCTCAAAAGCTAGAGGAGATAAATCTGGGTACTAATGAGGCCCCTAAGAAAGTTTATATTGGTCAAAATTTGTCAACTAAAATTAGAAAGCCTTTGATTGACCTACTGAGAAAATATAGACATGTTTTTGCATGGTCATATGATGACCTAAATGGTTATAGAGAAGATATTTTCCAAGATGTCATACCATTGAAGGACAATGTAAAACCTTTTAGGCAAAAACAAAGACTAGTCAATCCCACTCTAGCCTCTAAAATGCAAGATGAATTGATGAAGTTAAGGGATGGAGGGATAATTAAACCTATTAGACATTCCACTTGGGCCTCAAATCTAGTACATATCAGGAAATAGAATTGAGATATCATATTGTGTGTGTATTTTAGAAATATGAACATTTCTTCCCTAAAAGATAATTATGGGTTGCCAAACATGAAAGCTATGTTACAACAAGTGACTAGTTCTGAGTTGATGTCCATGATCGATGGGTTCTCAGGGTATAACTAGGTCCTAGTAAAAGAAGAAGAGAAATTTAAGACAACATTTACAACTCCATGGGAGACTTATGTGTATGTGAGAATGCATTTTGGATTGATTAATGTTGGTGCCACTTTTCAAAGAGCTATGGATGTAGCTTTCCATGAGTTTATCAATAAGTTCATGGTTATATACCAAGATAACCTTATAGCTTATTCCAAAAAGGATGAAGAACACTATAGACATTTGGAGAAGATTTTCATCAAAGCCTTAGAATATGGAGTGTCATTAAATCCTAAGAAGTGTACATTTGGGGTAACTGAAGGAAAACTATTGGGACATATAGTATCAAAGTATGGAGTGAAAATAAATCCTAAAAGAGTGGCAGCTATTGAGAAGGTACTTAGACCAAAAAACATGAAAGATATACAATCTTTCTTTGGGAAAGTACACTTCCTAAGGAGATTTGTCACAATTTTTGTTGAGATCAGTAGGGCTATTTCAAAAGTGCTTAAGAAAGGAGCTACTATTAACTAGGATGGTGAACTTTCACAAGCATTTCAAGACATTAAGACTGCTATAAAAAATGTTCTAGTCCTTAGGACCCCTAACTACACAAAACCTATGCACATATTTTCTCTTGCATCTTTCCATACTATAGTTGTAGTTTTGTTACAGAAAAATGAGAAAGGATATGAGCAACCTAGTACTTTCTTCAGTAAGTCAGTACAACCTACTGAACTAAAATATGAGATAAATGAGAAACAAGCATATGCTTTGGTAAAACATGTTAAGGCTTTTAGATGCTACTTGGTAGTGCTATTGTTATTAAATTTTTACCTAGTGCTACTATGAAAGACATATTTTCTCAACAAGAAGTGTTAGGTATAAAGTGCAGATGGATTAAGAGGATCCAAGAATTTAACATTGAAACACAGATAACAAAACTAGTAAGAGGTCAAGGTTTAGCAAAGCCTATGGCTCAGTCTAATTTAGATGCTAATCAGCTAAATATGGCAATAGATGACCTAAGATCTGATTTATGTGACATGGATCATTATGAGTGGTATGCTAATGTTATATATTATCTAGAACACATGGATGCTCCTTCCTATCTAACTAAAAATGAGAAAAGAAGTATTAAGTTACAAACTATTGGATATATTATTGTTAGTAACAATTTATGGTGGAGAAACTTTGAGGGGGTACTACTAAAGTGTGTTGATCAAGAAAAATCAAAGGAAATGTTGAGTCAAATGCATGCTAGAGTTTGTGGAGGACATTATATGGCCAAGACTACTGCCCACAATGTAATGAGAGTTGGTTTTTGGTGGCCTTCTCTTTTTAAAGATGCTCAGGTGATAGTTAGAGAATGCAATGCCTATTAGAGATTCACACGCAAATTGAAATTCTTAGGAAATACCCCATTGAAGTCAATAGAGGTTCAAGCACCATTTCAACAATGGGGAATGGATTTCATAGGAGAAATTTCTCATATGTCTAGTACTTGGTATTCTATTCATGGATACTGGTTGCCATTGATTATTTCACAAAGTGGGTGGAGGCAATCCCTACAAGAAATGCAACTAGTAAAACTGTCAATAATTTCTTGCTAAATAACATTATTTCTAGATTTGGTTGTCCTCAAAAAATTGTAATAGATAATGCAATATGCTTTAAGTCTGAGGAGTTCATGAAATTTTGTGACAAGTATGGAATTACAAGATCAACTTCTTCCCCTTATCATCCACAAGGGAATGGACAAGCCTAGTCTGCAAATAAGAGTTTCTTTAAAATAATAAAAAGGACACTGGATGATAATAAGAAATATTGGGATTCTAAGTTGCAATTAGCCATATGGGCTGATAGGGTGATTGTGAAGAAAGCCATTGGTCTAGCACCTTTTGATATTGTGTATGGAATTTAGGCAAGGATGCCTCAAAATAACTTGGTAGGAATTTATAATTAGATCTAGTTGTATGATGAATATATTATAGATGACATGCAAGAAAGGTTGGATGAGCTTGTAGGATTGGCAGAAACCTAGAGAGAAGCATCTCGTAGGAACCAAAAGTTGCAACTACAAGTCAAGACATTATATGACAAAAGAACAATGAGTAAGAAATTTGAACCTGAAGATTTGGTCCTTATGTGTAACACAAGAATTGAAGAAAAGGGAAAACATGGAAAATTTGACCCTATATGGATGGGTCCCTACTTAATTAAAATTCCATGGGGAGAGGGTTCTAATTTACTAAAAGATCTATCAGGTAATATTTTTGAGCTGCCAATTCATGGATAGTTCTTGAAGAGGTATTTCTGCTGATATACTTGTTTATCCATGAACAATAGTTCTAGGTCTTCTTGTTTCCTTGTATATTTTGTATATTTTTGTAAGTCCTTGTAAATACCTTTGTACAGTGGTGTTCTATGTCTATTGTTTTGTATCTATGCTCTCTAAAGAAGTTGTCATTATTTATCAAGTGTGTGGTCTGCTCTACCATAGATTCTAAATTCTTGCATAGACTTGGTTTGTCTTTCATCCCTAGACAAAGCCACTGTTGGTCTAATTTTTTACAAAATAAAATTCTTCTAGTCTAGGTATGAAAAATCAGAATTGAATCCATTGCATGCCTAGTAGGGTTTTTGGTTTTTTGGCCTTGTAATTTTAATAACCTTTGAAAAACCCTATCAAACCCTAAGTCTTGCATTCTTTTTTAATTTATTCGAGTGCAAATCTTTTCAAATGTTGAATATTCCTTGACCCATTTAAATCTTGTGTTGTACCAAGTGCCTTTTACCCATTTTGTTCCCACCATTTGATCTTTATAAGATCTACGACTATCACGTTGTTGCTATGTGAAAATAAGAGTGTTTTAATGATAGAGACATAGTGACTACCATGAAATTAACTAGCGGTGTCATAAAATGGAGGGTCAACACTGAAAAATTGCATTTTTTCAAAAAGGTTCAATCACATGTTTCACCTTAGAATTGTCAAAACTAGAAAAGGAACCAAGTATAATGAATTATAAGTGGCATCACTGGAGTCTAGTTCTTTCGATGAGTCGCTATGCCATGATAAAAAAAAGTTTGCACCCTGCCAGTAGCAACATAGCACCTTAATGGAGAATATAGAAGATGACAAGGTTTTAAAAAAATCGATGACCATGAAAGTTCCCAAGTGCTATTATGAATGTGCGACTTTGTTACTTTGTTAGTGGTGTTGATTACAATAATCATGCTTGAAAAGTATATATCTTCCTGGCACCAAATTTCAACTATATTTGTGAGGTCACTATGTTGTGACCAAAATAATAATAAATCTCACGGGTAGTGACATAGCGACTCAACAAGAAATGGTTTTTTGGTGGCAATTTTTGAATGTGAGTCCCAGCATCTACTTTGTCAGACATGAAACACATAATCTTTTGGACATGGTGGCATCCTACTAGAAACATGTATGCACCAAAAGTTTTAAGAACACTAGAGGTTGCTATGTCATGACAAAAAAATCTTTGCACCTCACCAGTAGCAACATAGTACGTAGCCTAAAAATGTGCATGCGACAGGATCCAAACCACGTGATGTCACAACAAGGATTAGAATATTAAAATATATGCTAGTTGGATAGGACATTTTCACATCATTAGTAACATGGACCCACACACATAGAAGTCAGATGAAAGATTGTGATCGTTCAATCAAATCAGATGAATGATCATCACTGATTTGCTATGAGAAGTTGTACACTATTTACCCAACATGACATGGCGACTAAGGGACCCACCATAGTTTATATAACTCTAATGCATTTTCCTCAACTTTACATCAAGGTTAGATCTATGGTTGTCGCTTTGTCGCTATGGAGAGTTGCTCGAGGTTTAAGGATAGTGATATAGTGAGTAATACAAATGGATAGTGGACCCACCACATTTGTATCAAGTAATGAATCAAATGTCCTCTACTCGATCAAGATGAAATCAATTGTTGTCGCTATATTGTATAGGCAATATGCCCACTATTTATGTATAGCAAGATAGCGACTCCATGACATGTGTACTCAAGGATTAGTGGGTCCAGTTTGAAACACCAGCAGTGAAGGAAATGTATAGTTGGAGAATTCTCATTGGATTGATTGCTAGCATGTCAAGTGGAAAATGAGTCATCCTTGTTTTCACTCCTAGATCATAGGATTTTTTGACATTAATGGTGTGAATTTAAACATAGAAGCTAGTGCCACTCTATTTCCCTTATAGCTCATTTATGAGCAATGAAAGCTTCGTGTGCGAGAAAAAAATAAAGTATATTGAAAAAGGTCTAGCCATTTCCATCCCACACAAACAAGATTTCAATCTTCCAAAGCAGAAGAAATTAGTGTGAATTTGTGCTGAGCTTGATCAAAAAGTGAAGCAGTTTCCCATTGTTTGTGAGACATTATAGGATTATAGAGAAGAGCAAGCAAGAAAATCAAGTAAGTTCCCATATACTATAACTATTGTAGATATTTAGTTTTCTACAAACTATATCCAGTATGCCTCCCAAGAAGGTATTCTCTAGGCAAGAAGAGTATTTGGCTAGGAATATCCATGATGATCTGCTTGAATTGCTCCCCAGGTCTACCACTGAAATTGAACAAGTGAAAAAGTTAACCTTGTTAAACCCTAGGCTCAAAATCATAGATGGGTTATATGATAAGGGGAATTGGGTCTGAGATGCCAAAACTTCTCAAACTGGTGTTTTTTTATTTAAGAAATGGTTTTTAGAAATGAATTTATTTTCCCCACATGCCAATATTTGGAACTTTGACTTAGGAAAATTAGTAGTTCCAAGTGTTTTTATGGATTATGACCTTCTCGAAGCTGTTGCAAAAAAATTATGATCAAGCAATCAGAGTAGTGAGAAGAATTTATGGCAAAATTCTAATCACAATCACCCCAGAGGAAATTTCAAAGGTATTTGGTTTAGGGCCTCTAATAGACTATCATGTGCCTATTGACCTACAAGAATTAAAGAAAGAATATGTGTCAAAGAAGGATGCAATTAGGCAGGGTGCACTAAGGACACATATAGGAAAAATTGGAAACTTTCCAGTGATTACATCATCCTCCAGTGAACCTTTCAAATGGGAATATTTCAATACCAAGGTTGTGGAGGCATAAAGGACTCTATGTAAAGTTTTTAGGGAAGATGAAGAGGATTTAATGCCCATAGGTTTTATGTATATGATTACTTAGATTTTCTCTTTTGGTGTGGATATTATTTTTTATTTTGCCTCCTATTTAGTAGGACTAATTCACAATGGCCTAGTTGGGATTGCAAGAGGCAAGGTGGAGACTATTTTTTGGTCACTATTCCTTGTTGATGCATATGTTTTTGTTCAAAAGAGTAACATATTTTGGTAAGGAAATGAAATTGAATAGAGAATAGGATGGGGAAGCACTACTAGTCTAGTTATGGAGTGTAAATATGACCTAGGAAGTAGAAAAGGCTAGTTTTGTCAAGTTTGATAGGTAGTTTGCTTCAAAGTTGAGGTGCCTATTATTGATTGATAATCCTAGAGTACCTAAGGAATTGGTAAGTCTTATTAGGCCCCTGGAAAATCCTATTGGTTTGAAAGTTTCACATAATTGGGGAGATATCATCCCATACTTAGTTTCAACTGTCTTTAGGATTTATGGTTTAAGAGGTACTCCTCATGTATTACCTTACTAGGTGCCATTAAAGGTAGGAGTAGCTAAATTTTTATGGTAGCTAGAAGGATTGGAGGAAACTTATTTGTTGAGAAGGAAAAGAGGGTCAATATTCCCCACTTGCACTATAGCCCACCAATTTGTGATCACAAAAGGGGGTTGGCTTTCTCTATATAAAATACTAGATATGTACAAAATGGCTATCTCTCATCCCCATTTTTGTGACATGGAAGGATTCTATAACTTAGCCTTTAGGCACAAAATCAAGCTTGGAAAAATTGATCATGAGTCATGTTTTCTTGAAGACATAATAAGAAATGAGTTATCCTTGGAAGAATAGGAAACCAAGAAAGAAAAATGTAGAGTGTTCTCAAGGGTTTTGGATTTTATTCATTGTTTTGATTCAAATTATAGTCCTCTGGGTAATGCCATCATAGAGGCAAATAGGATAAATAAGCTCATGATTAATTTCCCTAAAACAATGGAAAATATGAATCAGGAAAAATAAACTTTTATTAATACTTATCCAGATAAGGCTAAGGAGGTAATGAGGGGACTAGGATTCACTCCCAATCTAGGGGCAGGACAATTAATTGTCCAAAATAGGTCTGGTTACAATGTAATTCAAAATAAGAAAACCATTATGGATAAAGGTACACAAATAGTAGGATCCACTAGTGTTGTCTTAGAAGATAGACCTACTAAGCCATCCACCTCTAAGAGGCAAAAAATAACAAAAGATCAATTTCCTCACATTAAGGAATATTCACCTAGACAATCCCCTCTGCAGATTGAAGAGGAACAACTTTTTGGAGAGAAAATTGAACAATTGGGGTCACAAGGAGGAATTTTTATTACCCAGGTAGAATCAGATTAAGGAAACCCCCAAGAGGCTCCCATGGCAAGCCTAGAGTTAATAGTAGCATATTTTAAAGGAAGGGAATTTGACCTTGTGATAGAGAAAGCTAGTCAACAATTTATGTCAGATGATAGTTTTGTTAAGTCCAGAGCTTTCCACCAGTTCACATGGAGAAAAAACATAGGAAAGTATGAAGAAAGATGTAATAAGATAAGAATAGACCATCTAGAGATGGAGGAGGCAACCTTGCAAAATCAAGTAAAAGAAAAGATGATGTAGGAATTCCAAAGTATAACTCTTGAAGAGGGGAGGTAGATGGTGAGAGCATCAAATATTTTACTGCAACCCAATTTGGACATAGTAGATGCTCTAATTTTTAATTTTGTTTCAAATAAATTGGACCTATAGGACCAAAATAAGAAATAATTCAAAGATACTACTTTTAGTGAGGACTAGACTACTTTGGTTATATGGTCATTAAGGAAGGGATCAAGGGCTATTTCATCATAGCTAGATGACTTTGGGTTAATGGAAAATATCATTGTAAAAAGAGTAGCATATACCTCCCAGGTGGAGGCAACTCACATGGGTTTTCGAACATCTCATTTTGTTTTGGCTACTACAGAAGGCAATGTTTGAACTATAGAGTAAGTATGGGAGAGTTTTGGAGGCTTCTAATAAAGAAGTTTAGAAAAGACTTGAACTTGAGAATAAGGTAATGGGGATGTTTTCTAGACCAAGAATCACATATCCTGGTCCTCTAGTGGAACCTTTTAAATCCACTTCTCTCGTAGAAATTCTAGATACTCCAAAAAGCCCACAATATTACACAACTGAAGACTTTGAAGAAGAAAAAACCAAACTATGGGCATTGCATGTAGAGCTGAATGTGGAATATAAAGACAAATTAGGAAAGTTTCTCATGTACCTCAGAGATAAAATTGAATGACCATTATTTTATGATCAACTAGCAAGAACAATAAACATATGGGATGAAATAAAAGCCCATGATGAGGCCTTAAAGCCTATTGTGAATAAGTGGGGAAAGAGGAGGAAAGAAATTACATTCTTGTGCTACTTTATCATAAGGTCTTCATGTGATTAGATTGAAATAATTTATGATCTTGCTCATGATCTCACAGAATTTGATGACAGGAGAGTTGAGTTGGAAAGCAGAATTCTTAGCTACTTGGGTAAGGATAAGAACCAAAAATTTAATTTATTCTCACATGCTTTAGATAAAACAAATAAATTTAAAACTAAAGATGAATGTGCTAAAAAATTAGATGATCTGTTTTGTCTAAGAGTGAATAAAATCATTAGTGAGATAGGGTATGCATGGTGGGCCACCACAATAGATGAATTAGTGAAGGTCTAGATATTCTTTGATTCTTTAAAGTAAGATTTCTTTTAATATTGAAAAAAAGGGTGAATATGTTATCAGGAAGCAACATGATATTTTGCAATTCAATTGTCTAGATGACACACATTTTGACAAGTGGATGGAAGATATTGCTTCTAATGAACAATTTGAAGAAGCTAAAACTGATGATGACAAGGTGTAGGAAGATGAAGTACATATCATTGATACAACTACACAAGACCAAAGGGAAGAAGAAAATAAAGGCAAGCAACCAATTTTAGTTGCAAATCCAGAGGTCCAAGATGTTGACATGATCGAGGAAGAGAGAAGGGTAAAAGTAATTTTTCTAGCACATGATGAGAATAATGAAAACCCTCTAGTTGAGATTGATTTGCAATTTCCAAAACAAACTTCATCATTGGTCAGTCTAGCAACTACATATATTGAAGATTCAGAATAGCACCCAATCAAAAATTAGTAGCACGAGAAGATGTAATAGAAGTAGGACCTACAAAAAGAATAATATGATGTATTAAATTTCTGTTACATAAAATTTTATTATTAAGAAAAATGTAAATATCTTTTGTAAAAGGACACCTATCAATTCTTGATGCCTGAAGCTTGTTGCATCTCACTCTATATAAGTGAGATTCCAAGGCTAGAGAATGGTCTGATTTCTAATATAATTTTAGTTTCTATTGAGTATGATTCTATCCAGTAAAAATGATGAAAAACTTATGATGTATTCTCTCTAAAAATACTTGGAATACATTGTTATTACAAGGGTCTAATGTCTTGTCTAGAGTTATTCAGAGTTTTATTACAATTGTGCACAAATCTTCAAAGGAGATTAATATAAAATTGAACTATCCCCATATCTATTTTTGTTGAAGTTTGTCTCCTATGTTGTTACCTGGTTATTCTAATATTGTATGAGCAAAACTTATCCACTCGAATGCAATTCACTTAGGTTGTATGTCAATTCATTATTGCTATTGATTCAATGAATTAAGTAAATGCTTTAGTGAATTTGATAGGATTGCTATGGTAGTAGAAAGAATGTTTGCAAGAATTAATTCCATTAAGAATTGCTAATAATATTTGTTGTAATGTAACAAATTAGATCTATAAATTGGACTAGACTCTGAATCCCAATGGAATAGGCACTGATCTAATTAATCTAGTCTGCACATAGGTAGATCATGAATAATCATCAAGTCTAAAATAAAAAACAACTTTATTTTACTATTTGGAGAATTTCAAGTATGGTCAGCATTTGTTTGCATGTAACCTTTAAGCTTTACTTAATTACTATTGCTGGAAGCACTTGCAAATTTGAGAAGAATTGTGACCAAATATGCTTATAAGGGATGTATATTGTCTAAAAGTATCAAGGAATAGATAATCTATATATATGTTAGAGATAGAAGATGAGAATCAGAATGAAACTAATAAAATTCTCATACAATTGCATTCATTTTGAATCATCCCTTAGGTATACCCACCTTTGTTTTGCAAAGCCTAAAGAGTAGAAAGCCAATCCTAGTTTTGTTGAACTTGGTTCCAAATGATATGAAAACATAATTGTTAACGGGACATCGGTAGTCTTTAGATTTGTGAGTATTATTATCTTGGTATTGAGCTTTTGTTGTTCAATAGTTGAAAAACACCAATAGATTCATTGCTAACATCTAATGTGTCTTGTGATATCATGACCCCGGTTTTTAGAGTTGATCCTATGAATAATAAGGTGCATTGTGTTATTACCAAAGAAGTAAACCATCACTCTTGAGCCTGCATATTGGAAACAACATTGTGGGTGTGCAAATATGAAAAAAAAAAATTGTGGGTTTTGATACACTCGACCCACTAGTTATGACAAACATTGTGCAAATTGTGGGAAGTGTAGAGAATTCATGTCAATTTCTTGAGGCAAGACACTTGATGCCATCAATTTCTATTTTGACAAATGTGCTTACTTATTTGGTTGTTGTAAAGCATGAGCACCCAAATTCCTAAATGATAGTGACCAAATTGTTGTTATCAATCAAACTAAGAGGAGAGATATTGATGCACTATAATAGTGCCCAATTCATGAAGATGAGGTCTTGATATGTGCTTACTTATTTGGTTGTTGTAAAGCATGAGCACCAAAATTCCTAAATGATAGTGACCAAATTATTGTTATCAAACAAGCTAAGAGGAGAGATCTTGATGCACTATGATAGTGCCCAATTCATGAAGATGAGCTCCTGATATGGTCTTTGCCAAAGTAATGTCTGATTTGATATGGTAAGGGTGTTGATCCTTTACAAATAAAAATTGATTATTATGTTCATGTGGTTGGTCTTGAAATAAATTGAATTATCTCATGAAGGTAGATGCGCAAAAGTAAAAGCTTGAGTCAAAAGACTTTAGTATCAGAGTTTGGAAATATTTGCAGTTGCAATTCTTTGAGAAGAATTGAGGAATCATGATACATTGTGTTGTCCAAAGTAACTTTACAAGCTTAGTAAAAATGAAGAAAATAAGAAAGCTAAGAGCTTCATTAATTAGAGAAAGATTTGATGGAATGGTCATATACCCAAAATTACAAAGACTTAGATTGGAAACTCCAGAGTTTTCAAAACAATTGAGATGGCATTGCAGTTTTAACTAGAAGCATGGGAAAACAAATTTTAGAGCAGAGATTTTTGATATAGCTCTTAGAAAGAGTGGGTGTGGGAACCCACCAAACCTGAGATGCTCACCACCATGTTTCAGTGGTTCTACTCCAAGTCATGTAGAGAATCTACTTGTACATGATGTATAATTCATACATCAAAGAGAACCATCCTTGCCCTCACCTCTTTCAAAGCCCAAGTATTGTGTCATGCTCTCATATGGGTCTATTCCTGTTGTTCAGGTTGAATGGCAAGATATCTGAAGTCCTTGAGACATATAGTAAAGGTCATGGATTTTAGGTATCATGAGAATTTAATTTGGAGCCTGCATTTACCATCAAGCAATCCAATACATTTGGCTCGTGGATTCTAATACAGATATTTTGATGCTTGAAATGGTAAATGTGAGTTCAGGTTCCTTAACAGAAGGCACATGTGTGAGTGATCAGAGGTGGATTGAAGGTACAAAACAAAAACCATCACCATAGGCACAATAAATATTCATTAGGAATTCAATGAATCCTAAGGGTCCATTATATCATTTGCAAAAATTTTGGATGTATAAGGGTGTGTACAACAACCATTTTACATGAAAGGAGTTTGTGTGAGCACATTGATGTCCCGTGCTAGAGGAAAGGGAAAGGTTCATATTATGTCCCAAATGTTATTTAATTCTCCCTAATACTCCACTCATGGCCAACTCATGATAGATATCTATACTTACAAACAACACCACTTTAATGAATTCACCACATGGGACAGTGTCCAAAATCACCCTGCCTTGTTGAAGAAACTCGAAGGTTTTCAATGGATTGCAAGTGATGAAGAGACAAGGGTGAAAGTTCATGGATCCTCATTTATCTAAGGCACCAAAAATATATGTAAAATGTTTGATAGAATATTTGAGCTCAGTGAACATATGAGATTTGAGTGACAAAAAGAATATGCACAAACTATTTAGCAAAATGTCATAATCATGGTGCAGAAATCCAAAACAAATTGATACATATGGTAGTTGAATGAAGATTTTGGCAAACATGGAGCATGCAAAATGTGGAATCAACATGGGTGTCGAGAGATACAATTGAAAGCCTTCCTATTTTGACTTAGGCTAAATTATGCCCAAAATTATAAATAGATGCAAAGCTTCAGTTGGTATAACATTATTTTCTTAAGGGGATATGCCACCCATCCTCTTCTAATGACAAGTCATTATAAATGTCTAGTTAAATTTTCTAAAATAGAGGAATCCTTAAAAATAATATCAACAGGAATGAATGACAAAGATAAAGCAGATTGACCACCTTTCAAGAATTAGTTATTTTGTAACCGAAAGGTAGAGACGTTATTTAGTGGAGAACATTTTCCATTTAGGGGGTTCTTCTTTTTTTTTGGAGGAGGAAGATAGTGTGCTTCTTCTTTCGAGGTTGGAGAGTTTTTGAGGTTCCACTATTTTATTTTTTGCAGACATTGCTCTACATATTTGGGGATATTCAGATTGTGTATGGGGACAATTTTTTATTGTAGTAAAAATTGTTCAGTTTAGCTGTGTTTCTTTTTCCAATTTTTTGCACGATGTTTGAATCATCAGTAATATTTATAAATTGTATAATTTCTAAATGAATGAATATTTCATTGCTTCGAAGATAATATGCTTTGAATCAATCTTATTCTTGTTCATATGTGGATTAAGTTTGAATGATGCAGTTACTGTTCTATTACAAAATTCATTTATTGCAAGCGTTGTCTTTGCAAATTTAATCTTTTCTTAATGTACGTGCACGTAGAAGAACCATGTGTCTCCATTTTTGCATGTGGAAGAAATGTGCATCTCCATTGTCACATATGGAAGTCTTTTACTTTCTATTTAAAAAATAATAATTTTCCTCTCCAAGAATAGTGCAAGTAGCTTTCAATCTTAGGTTATAAGTGTTTCTTAAATCTTATTCATTGTATATCCAATCAACGAGCTATACCCTATAAAATTCAGAAGGTGCTTGTATAGTTCAATGGAAAAGTGACCTAACTATTGGCAAATAAGGGTTATTCTAATGATTTATTGTGTGAAGAAAAAATTTTTTACCAACACTTCTATAGTACTATCATCCCGAATTAATCTTCTCTTAACATATTCTCTCATTGTTTTCTTAATAAAACCCATTTCAAATAAAATTGAAGATATTTTTCTTCATTGAGTCATATTCTTATTTACAACATACATTAACATCACTTTCCTTTCCATGGACTTATCTTTAGTTCGAGACTACTTTCCTATGTTTCTCAAACCTTGTTTAACATTTTCAATCACATCAGTTTGCATGTTAGAAAATATTTTCTTCTTTGATGTTGCATCTACACCTAACAATTTCAATGCCTCTTGCAACTTTTTTTATGTAAGCAAAAGTGAAAGAAAACCGAGCTTGTTCAAGTATTTCAATGTCATCAAATTTAGTCATTATTTCTCTTATCGTCTTATTCATTGACCTTTTCTTAAACAAACTTAAGGGTTGAATAGTAGCTGCAAGTATTCTCAATTTATTCGCATCCATTTAAAGTAAATGATATACTTTTTATGAGAAATTCCATTCTTTATAGATTGAGCAATATTTATGATTTTGTCCATACTAGTAGGAGTACCTAATCCCAACCCTTCTCTAACTTTTATTACTTGAATTTCTATAGAGAGTGATCTTGAGCCTTCTCCAACATTCATTGTTTGAGATTCTACAGGGAAATATTTTGAACCTTCTCTGACTTTTGTTACTTTAACTTTTGTAGGGAGTGATCTTGAACCTTCTTCATTATTCATTGACTAAGATTCCATACGAAGCAATCTTGACCCTTCTCCCATATGCGCTTCTTGTACTTGTGTTGAGCCTCCATCAACATTTTCTTCACCTTCACCTTGTTGATTATCTGCAACACATTTATAAATGAATCAAATTGCATAAAAAATAATAATATTGATAAATTATTTAATTCAAGACCAAGAAAATAAATAGATTATATATATATATATACATATACATATATATATATATATACAGATATATATATATATATATATATATATATATATATGTATATGTATATATATATATGTGCATATATATATGTATATATATATACATATATATATATGTACATATATATACATATATATATGTGCATATATATATGTATATATATATACATATATATATATGTACATGTATATATATATACATATACATATATGTATATATATATACATGTATATATATATATATGTATATATATATGTATATATATGTACATATATATGTATATATGTATATATATATCTATATATATATATGTATATATATGTGTATATATACATATACATATATATATACATATATATATGTATATGTATATATATGTATATGTATATATACACATATATATACATATATATATAGAGATATATATATACATATATACATATATATATATATATACATATACATACATATATATATGTATATGTATATATATATATATATGTATATATATATATATATATATATGTATATGTATATATATATATATATATGTATATGTATATATATATATATGTATATGTATATACATATATATGTATATATATATGTATATGTATATACATATATATATATATATACATATATATATATATATATATGTATATACATATACATATATATATACATATATATGTATATATATATATATATATATATATATATATATATATATATATATATACATACATACATACCTCATTTATTTTGATGATAACATGCCAATTTTTTCTAAAGATTTCTTTCCTTTTTCTTCACGAGATCTCTTGCTTACATGTTTTCTTTTTCTTCCTTTCTTGTTGCCCATAAAAAATAATAATAATTTAAACTACCTTAAAAAATTCACATATACTTCATAAAATTTGGCTTCACTTTCAAACATTTTTCCTCAATGTGAAGGTGATGTCATCAGATATTTTTTGAATGTGTCCATACAAACATAAGCCTTTCTTACATGTTCATGTGAAAACCTGTAAATAATTTTTGGGTCACTAGATTGTTCTAGCTTGTGTGTTCATGTGTTAGAAATAGATAATACTAGAGGGGGGTGGGGGTTGGGTGAATCAATATTTTCTATCTTTTTACCCACAACTAAATTTTATTAATTACTTTACCACATGCATGAAAAATAATACTAATAGTGCTAAACAAGATAATCAACCATACAAGGAGAGAACTCATAACACCATAATTTGTTAACTAGGGAAACCCTAGCCAAGGGAAAACCATGGTGGGGATGAAACCTATAAGATGATTCACTATATAAAGGATCTAGTTAAGGATATTGACCCTGTTAGGAGTCTATGAAGTATGTATAGTGTCTCAAGTCCTTGTTTAGGAGACTAGGCCTTGTTAGAAGCCTCAAACCTATTAGGAGTTGCTTCAACCTTGTTAGGAGTTGTTAGATCATACAAATGTGTGCAAGAAGAGCTCACTACCCTAATATGCAACTATACAATAAGAAATAATTATACATACAATACTAAGATATTTGTTGTACTTTGCAAGTGTTTTGACTGACAATTCTTCATACAAGAGTGACTACAGACATATTAATCTACAACATATTTTGCATAAAAATGTTTTGCATCATATATCATAATATCACATTCAGTTGTTACTCTTATTTCACAAGATCATGTCAAGTTCACAATCACTGATTACACTTTTTCACACACTCTATCTGTAACACCCCACCAAGGGATCCAAAAGAATTAACCTATATTTTTACTAAGTTTTCCAACCAATTTTTTTTAAAAATCATGAAAGATAAACCATTCATATCAAACACATAGTAGCAGAAGCAATAACATACAATCAAATATAAGCATACAAACATATTGCATTCCTTAAGGATCCTTTGATGTTGAGTCACATTTAATCTAACTAGTACTAATTCTAACAATTAACACATCCATATAAAAGAATAATGAAAATTCCAATGTCCATAATATACATTTGTTCCGAATGTCCCTTAGTAAATTAATTTTCAAAATGCTCAATCATCTGTTGGGCCCACTTGTCATTGTACCAAAAGCCATGACTGTTAGTGAACATGGAACACCACATAATTAACCACCTGTGGGTAGGGGAGCACGTCGCATCACCCAACAATCTCCCCCTCGACGCGCATACCAGGTGCTTATGCAGGTCGAGAAGGCACCGGGGAGATTTGAACCCATGACCAAGCCAAAACCAGGCTCTGATACCAATTGTTGGGCCCACTTGCCATTGCACCAAAAGCCATGACTGTTAGTGAACATGGAACACCACATAATTAACCACCTGTGGGTAGGGGAGTGCGTCGCATCACCCAACATCATCTACAGTACATGTCACAAGGTATGAAAGGATTAAAAGAATATACATATATAAACATAAAGATACATCATCCTCATCGAATCCATGATACAAGTGCAATATAGTAAATGAAACTAATAACATGCATGATACATCCATCCATCATAAAAAAAATCTAAATCTAAGTGCACAGTTCCTCCCAACCGTCAATAACATCATTAGACCATCATGGGCCCTAGCCATCGCTCCGCACATAAAATCCCAAGTCATCGAAGAGATCATCAGTATTATCACAGTAGGAATGTCACTCCTAAAACATAATACATCATATGCAAAAAGAAATCTAACATGCTACAACATATACATAAGAAATCTAATCATGCAAAATAAAGCATAAGATGATTCTATAAGTAAATAGCATCATCTATCACATGCTAATCATCAATATAAAGAATCATGTTAGCAAATAACATGCAACATAATGATCCAAGAATAGAAGGAAGGTAAAGAAAACCAAAAAAGAATGCGCTGGAGGAGATAGGCTCAAGTCAAAATCCACATGTCAAGAGTAAATTAACCAAAAATCACCAATCATCATCAATGAAAGTAAATAACCATAATAAACACATTCAACAATAAGCACACCACCAGAGGTACACACAAACTCTATAGAGGAGACTCAGGCTACATTCTAGGGAGTGTCATCACATGGCTACTTGAGTTACCCTAGACTGGTTACTTTGAACCCCAGACCCTCAATGTGGCACATGTGGAACCAAAAAGCCCTCTCATGAAGATGAGGCAATCATCCCATTCCCATTGTTAGTCTATACAAGCACTTAAGGCATGGGTGGGTCAAATATCTCTAACTTATCTTTTTAGTGTGTCTCCCAAAAATTATTTATTACTAGATTATCACTTATTACATAACTTGCAATAGGTTACCCTGGTACTAACCACTTTGGGCCCTAGACCCCTACTGCAAGCCACTCCCAAAGACATGTACCTAGACAACCTCTTTTAGGAGCATAAAACATAGTTGTGTCCCATACCACAAAATTCACAATAATCAAACTCGGTTATTTAACAGGCAACTTGAAAATAAGCTAGTACTTCCACCCAAGTACACATAAATTCTCCACAAAGTAAACCTCATAAATATAATTTCTAATTTGAATCATAGGACATATCATGACATCCATCCACATAAATATTATAAAGGATATCTCACAAAACCTCAGGTGTATACCCTAGTTTGGCCAAGTTTCATGAAAATTACAAATCAAAATGCCATATAAAATCATCTCTATTCTAAACAAATGACTAGAAAACATCAAAAGATAATCCACAATATTCACATCAGCTCTCCACAAGTAACTAAAATGCAACAAAAGACAATCATAATACTCACAATAGTTCTTTACAAGCAACTGGAAGGCATTAAATGATAATCCATAATATTCATCGTCTCTCCACGAGCAACCATAAAATATCTTAAAATAATAGTGATCGAAGGCTCCAAAATGGTCAAGTCAAACATGTCACAACATGACATCATCAAGATAAAAAATAAACACTTTAGTCCCATCAAGGTGACTGAAAAGTTATCCAAGTACAACTAATCAATGACTAAAAAATGGTTAAGTCATGTATCTCAAATACATACACCTTAGCTTCACACAAGAAGACTACAAAGCAATAAAAATTAGTAAATACAAACATCTCATAGAGCACACCATCACATTACCATGGTTGGGTTTAGAAAGATCGAGATCGAATAACATCAACATGTCATCGCAAACACATAACCCCCAAGCTTTTGGTAACAACCTAAGACTGGTCAATAATCTAGTCAACCCCAAAATCCCAAAATAATATACATACCACAATGTAAGTTTCATGGTTGGGTTTAGCTCTGAACACACATGATGCAGGAGCATCCAGAGGTATAAGGGCAATCCTGTGTCACTGAAAAAAATATACTTAGACTTAGTTTCTATTTCATGTGTTTTCATTTTTGGATACCCATTTGGGTCAAATAAAGGTTCCAACTCTCACAGTTCCACTATCAGTGTTCGTGTAAATCCTAAAAACATAGGAGTATGTAATTGAGCCATCATTTTGGTGAACTAGGAGGTGTAAATTGGCTAGATGAATGTAATTGTAATTTAGAGCATTCTAGAAAAAGAATCATGTCAAAAGGCCCCACGGTTTGAAAGTTATCGTAGTTTTTTGAGTTTTGGAGACCTCCTAAGAATGCTTCAAAGTTAGGTTAGGGGAATTAAATGACCTTGAAAAGGGCAAAAAAATTGGGTTTGAGTAGAGCTGGTCCATAGGGCTATAGAGCGCTTCAAGAGCTTTCCGAAAATGAAAACGGTTCGTCAATCGAAGCTACGGTTCAAAAGTTATGCCTCCTAAAAGTTTGGATACCGTTTCTGGATTCTTCTAGATTTGTGTCGACTTCTAATGCAGCTTCTGGAACCTTCTATTTGGTCAGTGGATGCCTACTAGCACTTTCTAGAATGTACTCCTAGTCCTTAACCCTCCGGGGTCTATTTAAGGAGAATTCTGGCATTGTAAAAGGCAGTTCGGAGTGGAGTTTGAGAGGAGGTACTAAAAGGAGAAATTATCTCCACATTTAGACTATTGTAAGCCCTTAGGGCATGTTTTGAAGTTTATTTTCTCTGTATTGAATGTACTAGCTTATTTTTTAGTTAATACAATTTCCCTTTCCTGTTGTGTCCATTTTGTTTTCCTATTGTGTCCCCATCAAGTGGTATCAGAGCTTATTTTCTTGAGTGTGTAGACAGAGCGCTGACTATGAGGTAGTTTGCACCAGGACTGTGTGGTTGTGGGTTTGAGTTAAGAAGATGCCTCCTAAGGAGGTTAGAGCCCTCCAAAGGCAGGTACAAGCATTGTAGGAGGAGCTCCGTAGAGGAGCAACTGTGGCCGCAGGTGATGAAAGCGAAGATGACAACGAAGAAGATGAAATTGGACCAGAAGGGGAATTTGACAGGGAAGTTTTGAATCATGCAGAGGAAAGGCTTTTTAGGGCCATTACTAAGTTTGGGAAAAGACCTAGAATTGAAGTGGGTGTATTTTCAGGAAATCTGAAACTAGATGAGTTGATCAATTGGATAAATGAACTGGAAGAATACTTTGAGTATGAGGATATCAGGGACCTAGGTAGGGTTAAGTTTGCAAAGGCCAAACTGAAAGGCCATGCCAAAATCTGGTGGCAAGAGGTCCAATTGGAAAGAAACAAAAGAGGAAAGGAGAAGATCACAATATGAGATTGCATGGTGGACAAATTGAAGAAGAAGTTCATTCCTGTGGACTACGAGCTTGATTTGTTTAAGAAGATGCATGTATTAAAGCAAGCAGGAAGATTAGTCCAAGAATATACAGAGGAGTTTTACCGACTCTTGATTAGAGTGGGGCATGCAAAAGAAAATAAGGAGAAGGTTGCTCGTTATATTAGTGGGTTGCGACCTAGCATCTAGGAGGAATTAAGTCTGGTAAGAATGACCAGCGTTGAAGAGGCATACCAGTTTTCCCTATGAGTTGAAGAAAAGATGAATAAAAGGTTTGAAGGAAGACAAAGAGGGCGCGGTCAAGGAGGAAGGGGAAGCGGTAGATCATCTAGAGGCTACAATGAAACCCAAAAGAAAAATGAAGATGTGGGTACTAGCATGAACTAGAGGAATGAGGGTTTTAACCACTCCCATGATCAAGACTTCGAAAATCAGAGAGGAAGAGGTAGAGGACGTGGACAAGGAAGAGGAGGCTTTCGTGGTACCTATTTCCATTGCAATGAAGAAGGTCATCATGCCTTTGAATTCCCACAATGACAAGGAAGATGGATAGGAGAGCTGAGGGCCAAGCTAGGGTTGCTCATGTGGATGAGGATGCACAATCATCACATTCAGAGGATGCAAAAAGAGGAGAGACCTTGGTAAGTGAAAGAGTCCTACTAAGTGGTGAGATTGAACTAGGACAATGGAGGAGTTTGTTTCGTAGCAGATGCAAGTGTGAGGATAAATGTTGTGACGTGATCATTGATGGTGGTAACACTGATAACTTGGTATCAGAAGAGATGATCTCTAAGCTAAATCTTAAGAAGGAGAAACATCCCTAGCCCTATCGGATTGCTTGGGTAAAAGATGATCATAAGGTCCTGGTAAGTGAACAATGTTTAGTGAAATTCAAAATTGGGAGTTACCATGATGAAGTTCTCTGTGATGTTATTTCGATGGATGTTTACCATCTATTGTTGGGTAGACCATGGCAGTTTGATAGACATGCAGTACATGATGGACATGCAAACACCTACTCACTAACAAAGGATGGAGTTCACCACAAATTGAAGCCCATGAAAAAGGAAGGTGAAAAGTTATGTAGCAGTGCTAGGATTTGTCTTGTTGATGAAAGGAAGTTTTTAGATGGCATGAAACATCAGCATATGTGCTATGCTTTGATTCCTAGGAAATAAAGAAGGTAGTAGTGAAATACCACTTGAAGTTTCAGATTTACTAGGGGAGTTTGGAGATATTATCTTTGATAATGTTCCAGATGGATTGCCACCAGTAAGGCAAATCAGTCATCAGATAGATCTGATTCTAGGAGCTAGTTTGCCTAACAAGGCTGCTCATAGGATGACTCCTGCTGAAATAGAAGAGCTAAATAGACAAGTTCAGGAGCTGTTGAGGAAGGGCTTGACTCAAGAGAGCCTGAGTCCATGTGCAGTACCCGCAGTACTCGCACCAAAGAAGGATGGAGAGTGGAGGATGTGTATGGATTCTCAAGCTATAAATAGGATAACCATCAAGTACCAGTTTCCTTTGCCAAGGATGGATGATCTTATGGATTGCTTGAGTGGAGCTCACTACTTCACAAAGATAGATCTGAAGAGTGGTTATCACCAGATATGGATTCAAGAAGGAGATGAGTGGAAAATAGCCTTCAAGACTAAGGAGGGTCTTTATGAGTGGTTAGTCATGCCCTTTGGATTGACGAACGCCCCAAGAACTTTCATGCGGCTCATGAATGAGGTACTTAGAAGTTCTTGGGAAAATTTGTTATTGTTTATTTGGATGATATTTTAATTTTCAGCAAGACTTTGGAAGAACATTTATTGCATATTTGTAGTGTCCTTGAAAGGCTAAGGGAAGAGAAACTATTAATTAATCTAAAGAAGTGTATCTTTAGAAAAAGAGAGTTAGTCTATTTGGGGTTTGTTATATCACCTGAAGGTCTCAAAATGGATCCAGAGAAGTTAAAAGCCATCTTGGAATGGCCTACTCCAAGGTCTACTACTGAGGTAAGATCATTTCATGGTCTGGTTAGTTTTTATAGGAAGTTTATTAAGAATTTCATTGGCATATGTGCACCCCTAACTGATATAATAAGAGGGGATAGAAAAGAGTTCAAATGGACTGCAGTAGCTGCGAGCAGTTTTGAATTGCAGCCTATGTTGGAACTTCTAGATTTTAGAAAGGTTTTCCAGGTGGATTGTGATGCTAGTGGTAGCGCTACTGGGGCTTTATTAAGCCAAGAAGGTAAGCCTATTGCATATTTTAGTGAAAATTTGAATGAAGCAAAGAAGAAGTATTCTGTTTATGATCAAGAGTTCTATGCAATAGTTCATGCCTTAAAGAAATGGAGGAATTATTTATCGCCAAAGGAATTTGTTTTGTATACTGATCATCAGGCATTACAGTAGCTAAATAGCCAAGGTAAATTGAATCAGAGGCATATGAAGTGGGTAGAGTTCTTGCAGAGCTATACATTTGTGTTGAAGCATAGAAGTGGAAAATCTAACAGGGTTACAGATGCACTAAGTAGGAGACAATTGATGCTTACAGTAATGCAGGTTGAAGTAGTTGGGTTTGATGAACTCAAGAAATTGTACCTCGAGGATCCTGATTTTGTTGAAGCATGGAAAGCTTGTAAAGAACCTGTTGTTGTAGATAGAACCAAGTTGTTAGACTATTTGATTTAGGATGGCATGTTGTTCAAAGGTAGTCAATTATGCATTCCAAGGAGTTCCATGAGGGAAACTCTGATTAAGGAAAAACATAGTGGAGGGATGGTAGGACATTTTGGTCGAGATAAGACCATTTCCATTCTTAGAGAACATTATTTTTGGCCTCAAATTTCATAGGATGTGAAGAAGTTTGTACAGAGTTTCCAGGTTTGTCAAGTTGCCAAGGGGTTTAGTCACAATACTGGCCTATATCAGCCATTGCCTGTTCCATCAAGGCCATCGGAGGACATAAGTATGGATTTTGTTCTTGGATTGCCAAGGACACAAAGGGGTAATGACTCAGTATTCGTGGTGGTTGATAGGTTCTCCAAAATGGCACATTTCATTCCATGCCACAAAACTCATGATGTTGTCCATATTGCAGACTTGTTTTTCAAAGAGGTGGTAAGACTACATGGTCTTCCAAGGAGTATAGTTTCTAATAGAGATACTAAATTTGTGGGGTATTTCTAGAGGACATTGTGGAAGAATTTGAGAATAGACCTAAAATTCAGTTCCATGCATCACTTGCAGACTGACGGCCAAATAGAAGTGGTAAATAGAAGTCTGGGCAATTTGCTGAGATGTTTAGTTGGGGATAAGCCCAAGGGATGGGATTTGATTCTACCACAAGTAGAGTTTTCTTCCAATAACTCTATAAATAGGAGTACTAGAAAATCACCATTCCAAATTGTATATGGGAATAGCCTAAAGATTGCACCAGAATTGAGGAAGATAGACCATGGGGAGAGGACGAGTGCTGAAGCTGAGGAATTTGCTGAACATATCAAGCGTCTACATGAGGAGGTTCAAGCACACATTACCAAGATGAATCATGAGTATAAAGCTAGGGTTGATCAAAGGAGAAGACATAAGGAATTCCAAGTAGGGGATCTAGTCATAGTGCACTTACGAAAATAAATATTTCCAGCCGGTACTTACAACAAGCTGAAAATGAAGAAATTTGGCCCCTGCAAAATTTTGAAGAAACATGACTTAGGAAATGCATATGAAGTGGAGCTGCTAGATGGTATTCACATTTCTCCCATTTTCAACATTGCAGATTTAACAGAGTATCATGATGATGGTGCAGATGAGGAGCTGGTGTTAGAGCCATGTCCAATTTCTTGCTTCTAAGAAGGAGGAGATAGAAGACATTCCAGATCATTGTGTGGGTAGGAGTACCAGAAATAGGCAGTATGAAGAGTATTTGGTCAAATGGAAAGGACGACTGATCGAGGACTCAACTTGTATTTTAGCAGCTGAGGTTTCCCATTTGGGATTTCCTCTATCATTCATAAAGTGACAAGGTCACTCTTCAATCTACCCTGGGTGTCTGATGCAGGAGCATCCAGAGGTATAAGGGCAATCCTATGTCACCCAAAAAAATATACTTAGACTTAGTTTCTGTTTCATGTGTTTTCATTTTTGGATACCCATTTGGGTCAAATAAAGGTTCCAACTCTCACAGTTCCACTATCAGTGTTCGTGTAAATCCTAAAAACATAGGAGTATGTAATTGAGCCATCATTTTGGTGAACTAGGAGGTGTAAATTGGCTAGATGAATGTAATTGTAATTTAGAGCATTCCAAAAAAAAGAATCAGGTCAAAAGGCCCCACGGTTTGAAAGTTATCGTAGTTTTTTGAGTTTTGGAGACCTCCTGAAAATGCTTCAAAGTCAAGTTAGGGGCATTAAATGACCTCGAAAAGGGCCAAAAAATGGGGGATGAGTAGATCTGGTCCATATGGCTATAGAGTGCTTCGAGAGCTTTCTGAAAATGTAAACAGTTCATCAATCGGAGCTATGGTTCAAAAGTTATGCCTCCCAAAAGTTCGGATACCATTTCTGGATTCTTCTTGATTTGCGTCGACTTCTAACACAGCTTCTGGAACCTTCTATTTGGTTGGTGGATGCCTACTAGCACTTCCTAGAATGTACTCCTAGTCCTTAACCCTCCGAGGTCTATTTAAGGAGATTTCTGGCATTTTAAAAGGCAGTTCGGAGTGGAGTTTGAGAGGAGGTACTAAAAGGAGAAATTATCTCCACATTTAGGCTATTGTAAGCCCTTAGGGCATGTTTTGAAGTTTATTTTCTCTATACTGAATGTACTAGCTTATTTTTTAGTTAATACAATTTCCCTTTCTTGTTGTGTCCATTCTATTTTCTTGTTGTGTCCCCATTAACACAATGCCAATTTATAGTAAAGTTCTAATTTTCACTTCAGTGTGAGCTTTCAAATTTAAAGAGGTACATCTTACTCAATATGGTTTAACTCATTCGATTATTCAAATAGAATAAAAAATTACCCCATTCAATTTCCAAAGATAATCAAGATGCAAATATATGGTTATGCCAAGTAAGAGGTTTCAATTTTCATTTCAAAGTATATTCTAGGTAAAAGTATTCTTCGTTCACCCCAATAATTAAACTCATCTGGATATTCAAATAACAAACATCATAGAGGAACAAACACACGTTTTAGTTTGCTTTTGCAATCACATGGTTAAGCCAAACATGAGGTTTACAAATTTTATTTCAAGTATATTTCAAGCATATAAGATTCTCTGTTTAATCTCCAAGTCAACTGATTTATCTTTTCGAATAAAACATAGAATTATCCCTCCATTATTTTAAACAATTGTCTAAAATAGTCACAAGATAATTATTTACTTATTTAATTCATTAAAATAATTCCCATTGACTTTTAATAAAATTATTGCATTATTTTACCAAAACCAATGTTACTAATAATCAAATGAAACTCCCTTAATTCCAAGAGCATCTCCCATTATTCAAATCTCTAGAATAATACTTATCTTCTTTTAAATAATTAATTTGCAAATTCCTTAAAACACTCCAAGGAAATCATTTATTTAAAATAATCTTCATTGATTTTAAGTAAAATCAATCTCATTCAATTATTTAATTCCACTAAACACTTATTAATTTTTCTTTTAATTTGCCCTCATTTAAAAATTCATTTATTTAAATTGACTAATAATTAATTACACTTCTTCTACTATTAACTAATCTTAATTAAATTTAATTTAATTAGATTAGTTAATAAATCATATAAAACTAATGCATAATAATAAGATTCTATTTTAATTCGAACCCAAACCCGAATCAATTTCCAAATCTTGATTCTACTAGGGGAGATTGTAATAATATTTTTAATTCCTATAACTGGATGAAACAATATGCATGCCCGAATTCTAAATTACAAAATTAAAGATTCATTCATAGAGAATTATTCAGACACACATAACAAACATGATGAAGACAGGAAGAAAAAGAGCATAGTAAAATATGTGAAATAATCATGAGTGCCTACCTAGACACTGATGTTAATTCGCTATGCCTCAAAAAATTGTAGAGAAGCTCCTCCTCTTAGAACCTTCTCCTTTCTAAAAATTCCTTCCTTCTCCAACATTTGCAATTCCTCCAATAAACAAACCTCCCCCCAAGTGACTTGGAGTGCTCGTAGAAGCATATGAGGATGTCCATACACACTAGGAGAGCCTCTATATAAAGGCCTCTAAGATGCATCTAGAATGTGTCTAGAAAGAACTAGGAGATAAGCATGAAAACTAAGCACATAACTTCCACGATAAGAAGATAAACATGATGAGGCATCTAGAATGTTGTAGACACCATGTGCTCAAATAATGCGCTAACTCCTAAGTGTAGACAACATGTGCATAATTAGAGTGCAAACTCATGTGTTGTCAATATGACAACTCACAAGAGTTCGCATACTCCTGTGCGAATAAGTATTAAAATAATGCATATTAATTTATTTAATTAAATTTATTTATTTAATATTCACTTGACTCTTTTTAAAATTAATTTATTAATTTTAAATCTCATGCACTCACTTTATTAAATCCACTTGTTTTATCTTAATATATTTTAATCACATGCATGCATCATGTGATCTAGAATCTTTTAATAATTTTAATATCTTTTCCACTTTTAAAATTTATTTTTGAAACTTAATTAATAAAATATTTATTAACTTAAATAATAATATTATCTAACATTTATTTAAAAATGAACACTAAACATATTATTATTAAGTTAAATAAATATTATCATGTTCCAACTTTGAACTTATAATTTTTATCTCCAAATTTAATTATTTTTATTTAATTAATTTCCCAATTAATTAAATAAAAATAAAAATAAAAATATCATATTAATTTTTCATTTAATTTCATCATTAATTAAATCTTTTAATTAGACTAAATTAAGAAAAAATACACCAAGAAAGAGTTCGGCAACAATAGCAAAATGCAAACTAGGGTAGGCACTACACTAACTTTGCAAATGAAGTCCTTTACTTATACCAAATATATTGATAAATTTTCTTCCTTAGTCGGCTCACATAACATCCTTAGAGTCGGCTCATTAAGAAAGAGCAATTAAAATAATAAATTAAGTCATTTACCACATTCTACTAAAATGGTCTGTTGTGCATTGTATGATCACTCTATTACTAATTCGTTCATAACTTGAACTCAATTGGTTGGACGGACATGCGCACTGGCATACATCATCAGTATGATGTCATGCATCTTTGGTTAACTGCATAAGAGAATATTCCAAGAAAATATTCTACTATCATCAAATTTGTTATGTTGTTGTAACATTGTCTAATACTTAGATAATTTTCCTTCACAAATGATCATGACTTATCTACAAAACAAATATGTTTCCATAAATGACAACCATATAACTTACCTTAACCGATTGATTGGTCATATTGCCAACAATCTCCCCCTTTGGCATTGATGGCAACATTTTAGGAAAATTGGTCAAGTCCCAAACATGTTGTCATACGAATCAAAACAAATAACCATAACATAGTAAAAACATTATATTCATGTTTTCAAAGGATTACATCCCTTATAACTATGATTAAAACTTATTTCCCCCCCTTAAAAATTACAGTTACAATAAAATTTTCCATATTTCTCCTCCTTTGACATCAATAACAAAGGTGCAAAAATAGAAAATATCTATCAAAATCTGGTAGCTACATCAAAAATTAGAAAAGCAATCACTAAAGTTGTTTGTAAAATATGAAAATAGCTTCTTCTAGCTTTCTTTTAGTGCATTAGATACATTGATTAGTGCACATAAAGCATATGTGACTAGCTCTACTACGTTTAAGTTTGTAACCACAAACTTGTCATATAAGGATTTTGCTGCCAAGCATTCTCCCAAATGATTCTCTAGCAATTTTACCTGTGGGAATAAGTGTTCTCTTAGGAGAGTGAATATTTTCAAATCTTTCTCCTTTTCTTCTTGCATATTCCTTATGATGTCATAAAATGTCTACATTGTGTGCTCAATGGTATCTATCTTTTGATTCTACTTTACAAAGTTGTTAGTGACCATCTAAAGCTCAATTATCTTTTCTTTGATTTGATCATCAAATTATTGAAGATGAATATGTGCCAAGTTTCACTTAATATAAGCCTATTTTCCTTCTTCTATAGACTATCTTAATGCCTTAATACATATATTCAAAGTTTCTATGTCATTCCTCATATTTTTGCACATAGTATTAAGGTGTTTACCATCATGCTCTATTTGTGCTTGAATTGAAGCCACATTAGAAAGTGTTGTGAATTCATTATCAAAAGCTTTGCACAAAATTGTTCTGCACTATTGAATATCTATAGGGGTGTCAATAGGGCTTACTACCTTCTCCATTCTATCCAAAACTAAAGTCAAAGTATTCTCAAAGGACTTGACTAATTTCTTTTTCTCAAGAAATTTACTTAAAGAAGATATGAGATCCTTTGTTTCATCTTCTTCATCTGATTGAATTGCTGCTATTGCTTCTTGGGTAGGTGGTGTGGAAGGTGTTACTATTGCTACTATTAGGGGTATTCTTGAGGTAGTTGCTTCAATGTTGGGTTCAATCTTCTTCTCAGAAGGTGCATCTTCTTTCTTAGGCTCCTGATCTATTTCTTCATCAGAGCTACTATAGTCTACAATATTGCCAACAATGCCGGCACCAAATTGTTTGAATGGGTCCTCAATTCTGTCAACTATCACATTCATGTTATCTACTTGCATAGATTCACTACCAATGGTGAAATGTGGTGAATCACTTCAACTTGGTGTTGTTTTTGCTTGTTCAAAACTATGAAGAAGATTGCATGTTGTAGGACTAGCCTCTTGTGTCTACACACACTCCTCAGATTCTTTAGGCATAGGCCTTACCTTCTCTATCTATGCAATTTTCTCTATCATAGTACTTTCCTTCTTTGGTTGTGCACTATTTTCCATCATTGGGCTTGCCTTCTCTGACTAGGCACTCTTCTTATGCATAGTGGACATGTATGAGATTATAGCCTTTTAAGTTTTTGTGTTTACTTCATAATTTCCTCCCATGAGGAGAATGGATCACTTTTTTGTCTCAACAATGGTGCTATACCTTTCAAAATTTCTGTTATCTCTTCCTCATTATTTACAATGCATATGTTTCTCACCATATTAATTCTTAT
>CM053791.1:177798247-178073247 GCA_028749045.1 Cupressus sempervirens | reverse complement strand
TCCTAGGACCCCTAGGGACATATTAGAATTGTTCTTATGGATCAACGGGGGTCATAGGTTGACCTATGACCCCCTTCAACCCATTAAATGATGACATTTGTCCCTAGGGGTGCTAGGACCCCTAAGGACATATTAGAATCATTCTTATGGGTCAAAGGGGGTCATAGGTTGACCTATCACCCCCTTCGACCCATTACATGACTACATATGTCCCTAGGGGTCCTAAGGCCCCTAGGGACATATTAGAATCCTTCTAATCGGTGAAAGGGGGTCATAGGGTGACCTATGACCCACTTCGACACATTACTTGATGACATATGTCCATAGGGGTCCGAGGACCCCTAGGGACATATTAGAATTCTTCATATGGGTCAAAGCGGGTCATAGGTTAACATATGACCCCCTTCAACCCATCAAATGATGACATATCTCCCTAGGGGTCATAGGACCCCTAAGGACATATTAGATTCATTTTTATGGCTCAAAGGGGTCACAGGTTAACCTCTGACCCCCTTCGACATATTACATGACGACGTATGTCCCTAGGGGTCTAGGACGCCTAGGAACATATTAGATTCGTTCATATGGGTCAAAGTGGGTCATAGGTTGACCTATGACCCCCTTTGAATAATTAAATGATGACATATGTCCTTAGGGGTCCTAGGAGCCCTAGGGACATATTAGAATCATTCTTATGAGTCAAAGGGGGTCATAGGTTGACCTATGAACCCCTTTGACAAATTACATGATGACATATTTCCCTAGGGGTCCTAGGACCCCTAGGAATGTCTTAGAATTGTTCATGACCCATTACATGATGACATAGTCCCTAGGGGTCCTAGGACCCCTAGGGACATATTAGAATCTTTCATATGGGTCTAAGGGGGTCATAGGTTGACCTATGACCCCCTTCGACCCATTATATGATGACATATGTCCCTAGGGGTCCTAGGACCCCTAGGGACATATTAGAATCGTTCATATGGATCAACCTATGACCCCCTTCGACCCATTAAATGATGACATATGTTCTTAGGGGTCTTAGGACCCCTAGGGACATATTAGAATCATTCATATGGGTCAAAGGGAGTCATAGGTTGACCTATGACCACCTTCAACACATTACATGATGACATATGTCCCTAGGGGTCCTAAGACCCTTAGGGACATATTAGAATGCTTCATATGGGTCAAACAGGGTCATATGATGACCTATGACCCCCTTTTACCCATTAAATGACAAGATATGTCCCTAGGGGTCCTAGGACCCCTAGGGACATATTAGAATTGTTCTTATGGGTCAAAGGGTTCATAGGGTGACCTATGACCCCCTTCGAACCATTACATGATAACATATGTCCTTAGGGATCCTAGGACACCTAGGGACATATTAGAATGCTTCATATGGGTCAAAGGGTGTCATAGGTTGACCTATGACCCCCTTCGACCCATTAAATTACGACATATATCCCTAGGGGTCCTAGGACCCCTAGGGACATATTAGAATCATTCTTATGGGTCAAAGGAGGTCATAGGTTGACCTATGACCCCTTTCGACCTATTACATGATGATATATGTCCCTAAGGGTCCTAGGACCCCTAGGGACATATTAGAATCATTCTTATGGATCAAAGGGGGTTATAGAGTGACGTATGACCCTATTTCACTCATTAAATGATGACATATGTCCCTATGTGTCCTAGGACCCCTAGGGACATATTAGAATCGTTCTTATGGGTCAACGAGGGTCATAGGTAGACCTATGACCCCCTTCGACCCATTAAATGATGACATATATCCCTAGGGGTTATAGGACCCCTAGGGACATATTAGAATCGTTCTTATGGGTCAAAGGGGGTCATAGGTTGACCTATGATCCCCTTCGACCCATTACATGATGACATATGTCCCTAGGGGTCCTAAGACCCCAAGGGACATATTAGAATCCTTTTAATAGGTTCAAAGGGGTCAAAGGGTGACCTATGACCCCCTTCGACCCATTACGTAATGACATATGTCCATAGGGGTCCTAGGACCCCTAGGGACATATTAGAATGCTTCATATGGGTCAAAGGGGGTCATAGGTTGATCTATGACCTCCTTCGACCCATTAAATGATGACATATCTCCCTAGGGTCCTAGGACCCCTAGGGACATATTAGAATCATTCTTATGGCTCAAAGGGGGTCATATGTTAACCTATGACACCCTTCGACATATTACATGATGACATATGTCCATAGGGGTCCTAGGACCCTTAGGAACATATTAGATTCATTCATATGGGTCAAAGGGGGTCATAGGTTGACCTATGACCCCCTTCGACCCATTACATGATGACATATGTCCTTAGGGGTCCTAGGACCCCTAGGGACATATTAGAATCATTCTTATGGGACAAAGGAGGTCATAGGTTGACTTATGACCCACTTCGATACATTACATGATGACATATCTCTTTAGGGGTCCTAGGACACCTACGGACATATTAGAATAATTCATATGGGTCAAAGGGTGTCATAGGTTGACCTATGACCCCCTTCAACCCATTAAATGATGACATATATAGCTAGGGGTCTTAGGACCCCTAAGGACATATTAAAATCGTTCTTATGGGTCAAATGGGGGTCATAGGTTGACCTATAACCCCCTCTGATCCGTTACATGATGACATATGTCGCTAGGGGTCCTAGGATGCCTAGGGACATATTAAAATGCTTCATATGGGTCAAAGGGGGTCATAGGTTGACCTATGACCCCCTTTGACCCATTAAATGACAACATATATCCCTAGGGGTCCTAGGACCCTTAGGGACATATTAGAATCTTTGACCCATTAGATGATGACATATGTCCCCAGGGGTTCTAGGATCTCTCGGGACATATTAGAATCATTCATATGGGTTGAAAGGGGTCATAGGTTGACCTATGACCCCGTTCGATCTATTACATGATGACATATGTCCCCAAGGGTCCTAGGATCCCTAGGGACATATTAGAATCATATATATGGGTCAAAGGGGGTCCTAGGGACTTATTAGAATCATTCTTATGGGTCAAAGGGGGTCATAGCTTGACCTATGACCCCCTTGGACACATTACGTGACGACATATGTCCCTAGGGGTCATAGAACCCCTAGGGACATATTAGAATAGTTCTTATGGGTGAAAGGGGCTAATAGGGTGACCTATGACCCCCTTCGACCCATTAGATGATGACATATGTCCTAGGGATATATTAGAATCGTTCTTATGAGTGTAAGGGGGTCATAGGTTGACTTATGACCCACTTTGACACATTACATAATGACATATGTCCTTAGGAGTCCTAAGACCCTTAGGGACATATTAGAATGCTTCATATGGGTCAAAGGTTGTCATAGGTTGACCTATGACCCCCTTCAACCCATAAAATGATGACATATGTACCTAGCAGTCCTAGGACCCCTTTGGACATATTAGAATCGTTCTTATGGGTCAAAGGGGGTCATAGGTTGTCCTATGACCCCCTTTGACCCTTTAAATGATGACATATGTCCCTAGCGGTCCTAAGACCCCTAGAGACATATTAGAATCATTCTTATGGGTTCAAGAGGGTCATAGGTTGAACTATGACCCCTATGACCCCCTTCGACAGATTACATGAGACATATGTCATCATGTAATGGGTTGAAGGGTGTCATAGGTCACCCTATGACCACCTTTGACCTATAAGAATGATTCTAATATTTTCTTAGGGGTCCTAGGACCCGTAGGGACATATGTCATCATGTAATGCGTTGAAGGGGGTCATAGGCCAACCTATGATCCCCTTTGACCCATAAGAACAATTCTCATATGTCCCTAAGGGTCGTAAGGATATATGTCATCATGTAATGGGTCAAAGGGGGTCATAGGTCAACCTATGACCCCCTTTGACCCATATGAACAATTTTAATATGTCCCTAGTGGTCTTAGGACCCTTAGGAACATATGTTGTCATTTAATGGGTCGAAGGGGATCATAGGTCAACCTATGACCCCCTTCGACCCATATGAACGATTCTAATATGTCCCTAGGGAACCTAGGACCCCTAGGGACATATGTCGTCATGTAATGTGTCGAATGGGGTTATAGGTCAACCTATGACCCCCTTTGACCCATAAGAATGATTCCCATATGTCCCTAGGTCTCCTCAGGATATATGTCGTCATGTAATGGGTCAAAGGGGGCCATAGGTCAACCTATGACCCCCTTTGACCCATATGAAAAATTTTAATATGTCCCTAGGCGTCCTAGGACCTCTAGGGACATATGTCATCATTTAATGGGTCGAAGCGGGTCATAGGTCAACCTATGACTCCTTTTGATCCATATGAACAATTTTAATATGTCCCTAGGGGTCTTAGGACCCCTAGGGACATATGTCGTTATTTAATGGGTCGAAGGGTTTCATAGGTCAACCTATGATCTGCTTTGATCCATATGAACAATTCTAATATGTCCCTATGGGTCCTAGGACCCCTAGGGATATATGTCATCGTTTAATGGGTCAAAGGGGGTCCTAGGTCACCTTATGACCCTCTTTGACCCATATGAATGATTTTAATATGTCCCTAGGGATCCTAGGCCCCTAGGGATAAATGTCTTCATGTAATGGGTCGAAGGGTGTCATAGGTCAACCTATGACCCCTTTTGACCCATATGAACAATTCTAGTATGTCCCTAGGGGTCCCAAGACCCCTAGGGACATATGTCGCCATGTAATGTCTCGAAGGGGGTCATAGGTCAACCTATGACCCCCTTCGACCCATAAGAATGATTCTAATATGTCCCTAGGTGTCTTAGGACCTCTAGGGACATATGTCATTATGTAATGGGTCGAAGGGGATCATAAGTCAACCTATGAGCCCCTTCAACCCATATGAATGATTATAATATGTCCTTAGTGGTGCTAGGACCCCTAGGGACATATGTCATCATGTAATTGGTCAAAGGGGGTCATAGGTCAACCTATGACGCTCTTTGATCCATGTGGACGATTCTAATATGTCCCTAGGGGTCCTTGGACCCCTAGGGACATATGTCATCATTTAATGGGTCGAAGGGGGTCATAGGTCAACCTATGAACCCTATTTGACCCATAAGAACGATTCTAATATGTCCCTATGGGTCCTAGACCCCTAAGGACATATGTCATCATTTAATGGGTTGAATGGGGTCATAGGTCAACCTATGACCCCCTTTGACCCAGAAGAACGATTATAATATGTCTGTAGGGGTCCTAGTACCCCTAGGGACATATGTTGTCATGTAATGCGTCGAAGGGGGTCATAGGTCAACCTATGACCTCCTTCGACCCATAAGAACGATTCTAATATGTCACTAGGGGTCCTAGGACCCCTAGGGACATATGTTGTTATGTAATGGGTCGAAGGGGGTCATAGGTCAACCTATGACCCCCTTTGTCTCATATATATTAATAATATACATATATATTAATAACATATATATATATGGTTATTATATTTAATAAAAATATTACGTTATTATATATATATAAGGGGTCATAGGTCAACCTATGACCCCCTTTGACTCATATATATTAATAGTATACATATATATTAATAACATACATATTAATATAATAATATATATTAATAACATATATATATATATGGTTATTATATTTAATAAAAATATTACATTATTATATATATATTAATAACATACTTATATATATATATATATATATATATATATATATATATATATATATATATATTACGTTATTATATTTAGTAAAAATAATAATAATATAAATTATTTTTATAGATTATAATGAGAATAACATAATATATTATTATATATTAATATATTATATGTTATATCTTTACATTACGTTATAATATATATATAATATATTATAATAGATATTTACATAGTAATATAACAAAAATAATTTATAAATCATAAGCTATAAGTCTTAAATCCGATTTTCCCTCCAAAATGCGTTGGGATTTCAAATTTCCCACCAAAATTCACCTAGCCATATCAGATATCCGATTTGAAATCCGATATCCGATTAGGCTTGGTATTTACCAAGCCTACCCGGTCAACCCAAAAGACGTGTTTGAAGAGGGTTTTAGTGATACTCAGACTTCGGGTAGTCGTCTGACAATGTAATTTTGATTGAAATTGAATGAAATGAAAAGAGTTTTTTAATATCGCTCTCAAGATTCCATCAATATAATTTCTGTCAAATTCTGAGATTGATAAGTATTTATTAGTTAATTATCAATGAAGATTATTGTAAAGTGTTGATTAACATAGTGATTGAAAAATAGCTATAATTTTCAAACGGTATAACATTTTTTAAATCTAAAAGTTGCGTCACATTCTATGTTTCGCCTAGTATAAGAAAAAATTAAATAAAATTAAATTTGATAAAAATTTCTATTAGTTAAGGTGGTCAGACACGGGACTCTTTTTTTACCGAAAAAGTTTTGGTAGAAAATTCATATTTAATTATTTATTTGGAATAAAAATACCGAAAAATATGCGTCACATCTGGGCATGAGTCTACTTTTCATATCTATAATTATATTAAAAAAATATTATCATTTGATTTTTATTAAGGTGGTCAGACATACACCTACTTTTTATTTTTGCCCTGAAATTTTTGTAGTACTGCATTAAAATTCAAACTTTTGACCAATCAATTATTTTTTCTCCTAATAAGGCCTAGTAGTTTAGAAACTACATTCAATTTCCTACAGATTATTTTCTTACAACTTTTTGATATAAAGTCCATAACCACTTTAAAATTATGTGTTAAGTTGACATAATCCTGATTTTCTAATTTTTCACTGCCACTTAAGGCCATAGTTTGGTACACCATGATCCTGCACATACCCTATACATATGTGTATATATATATATATATATATATATATATAGAGAGAGAGAGAGAGAGAGAGAGAGAGAGACACATTTAATCCTTGACTAGGGGGTTGAAATGAACCTCCTATGGTAAAAAATGGCCAAGGAAAAACTTGTCTAGTTTTGGTCTACCCCTCTTTGAGTGGAGGGTTTAGGACCCCTACATGCATTGCGGTGTTTACCTGAAGGGGTCAAAGAATGACATATATGGTGAAATACATGAAAATTCTAGAAAATCTTACCCTTCTAAGGGCTCAAACAATTGCTACATTTAATCATATTCTATAACAAAAAATATAATATTTTCATGCTCTAAATTATCTTTGTAGTAACTATACTCTTGGTATATATTGTGTTGATCATAAATTTAAATATTTTTTATATATTAAATAATGTTTGTGTGACTATTTCACAAAACCTCTATTTGATGCTTTGGAAAAAATAGAAAATGTGAGATTTATTTTTTGAAAAGTATGTATTCAAGAGGTATTTGTGTTACCTTTCTATTAAAAAAAAGGAATTTAAATATGTATTTTGATTTCTAAAAATAAAGTTATATCCAATCAAAAAAACCTTTGTCTAACTATGGTTAACATCACTTCATAAGTAAGTAAAATATATAATCTTCAACCAAATTTTAATCACACTAACTACATCCTATAGCTATCAATGTCATAGTTCTCAACCTGAAAGATTTTTCACATTATCATATTTTTAATTTTTTTAATGTCAAATTGAATGTTAACATTATCAGATTTCCAGAATCCATTTGTAAATAATTGGTCTTCTGGATTTGATTGTGTGCACTTTTTTACCATCAACGTTTCAGATCATACTACATGATCCATCATTAGGATGAGAAAGTGCAGGAGTAGAGATTTTTAATATAAACCACTTTTTAAAGGAGGAGGGAAAATGGACTCAATTCAACTCAATTTTTTTTTTTTGAAAAATATAGTTAGAACCTAGAAAGAAATGCTAAAAATCACCATTTTACACCAACTTCAAATTATTTAAAGCTTTTTAGTAATAGACATATGAAAGTGACATTATTTTAAAAATAAATACTTCTTTTAGTGTAAAAGTTGACAAAAAAGTAGGCAAGAGCATACAACACAATGGTAAATTGTGAATGTCTCATCAGGAAGGTCTTGTGGGAACTAGTATTGTGGGACAACTAGAGGCCCTTCTCCTTTTCATTACTATCTCCATTATTCCACTCTAATATTCGTTTGCACAGGTTTTTTTTCTTCTTCACTTACAATTTCTCATAATTTTTTATTTAATAACCATATTTGAAGCTTAATCCTCCATGTATGGAGGTTAATATCAAAATATTTATCTAGTGGAAGTACCATCTCAATACCCTATAAACTTGACCAATAATTTCAAATGCAAGTATTCCCACCCAGACTAAAATAGAGACTTATGTTTGATAAAATTTTATTTAAAATTTATACATTAACAATATCACATGGAAGCTACCCCATCACTACACTAAAAAAATCTCTCCCTTCATCCCTTTTCCCTAGCCTTCACCTCTCTTCCTCCCTTCCTACACTGCTTGACTTATTTTTATGCCTCTTTTGGTGGGGCAAAAGGGTTTCTCTAGCTGCCCACCTCTCTCCATGGGAAGGGAAAAGTCCCTAGAGATTTCAAATAAAATCTCCCTCCCTCTCTAGTTAGTAAGGTGCGTCCCCTTTAACTATTCAATTTGGTGGTTGTTCTTTTTTAGACAGTGTTTTAGGTGCTTTGGTAGGTAGGTCTTCCCCTCCCAAAGCTAAGGTCTCTTGTATCATTAAAGGAAGCACTATATTTGGTACCTCATGATATCATTGATGATTTTATTGTTGGGCTAGAACTTTCCCAAGTTGGTTGATTCATTTTTTCTATGCATACAATAGACAAGCTCAAAGAATGGGCATCCTTTTTTTGGTCCTAAAAAGAAACTATTAAGATTAACACCCTCCTTTATCATTTATTTGTCCACCCTTTATTGTTAAGGATGATTTTCTTTTATTTTTTCACGAATGGACCCTAGTATCTAGGGCAAGACAAAAAAAATATTTGTAATGTTTGTAATTGGAAACCTAAACAAGATCCACATATTAACCTAGGAGCTTATGCTCCAATGTGGGTAGGGTTGTCAGGGATCCCCCTCAAGTTCTCTAAAACTCTAAGGTTTTCAGAGGTATAGAAAAAAATTATTCCCTTTTGTCAATGGTTAAAGTCACCCTAAAAAATCTCTCCTTTTATTTGCTAGAATCTATGTTAGTATTTTAGTGTCTAAAATTCTCTCACGTCTTTTTCACTTGACTCAAGGATGTGTTTCTATGTCCAAGCATTGGATTTTGGAAAAAAAAAAAAATTCACATGTGTGAAGAATAGACATTATTTCCATGTTTACCTTTCTTTTCCTTCTTCCCCAAGGTCTCACCTGTGGTGGGGTGGGGGGACAAGGAATTTTTAGAGGTTTGGGTTGTTCCCTTGATCCCCCCTTTGGTTTTAGAGGCTCTTCCCCAAGGTTCAACACCAAACCCTCCTTTGGTTGTCAGGGAGTCTAAAGGAATTTTACCCCTCTTTTGAGGTTATCTCTCTTCTCATCCCTTCATAGAAAAAAATCCTATATGAGTATATTAGATCCTTCCTTACCTCCTCTATTTGTTCTTCAGATTTGGTAGAAACCCTACCCCTCTTGGAGAATAGTTTGAGTATCTTAGTGGTTCATATGTACCCTAAATCTCTTTCTTGTGATGATATTAAAACAATAATCCCTTCTCCCTTTAGATCTAGTCACCATGATTCTCTTTCAGATGTTATATTTTTCATAGAGAATGACATTATCAAGGAGTGTAAGTGGATGAAAGTTGACAAGAAGAACAAAAAAAAGTATAAAATTGATGTTGAAAAAGGTAACAAAGTAGTTGTGTTAGAAAGTAAAGGAATTAAATCCTTATGCAAGGGACATATCATGGGAAGCATGGGAGTTCCTATTTATAATGAAAGTCCTCAAGTGGATATCAAAGCCTAATCTAAATGATTGTGAGTTTTTATAGGAATATGTTAATTTTAGAGCTATCTTTTATTGTTTAACATGGTTAGAACAATATCTTGGAATCTCATTAGTTTGAATAGTCACCTAAAGAAACATATGTTGAAGATTTCTCTTTAGTATATCAAAGTAGATACTCTTCCTATACAAGAAAAAAAAATGAATAGATATAGTGTGGAAAGGGTGATGAAGTTTGTGTGGCCATGTGCTTCCTAGATCTTTCAGGACTCTCAAGGTGCTTTAGGGGTCTAGCTATTTTTTGGAATGCAACCGATCTTTTCAAGTACTCTCCTAAAAACTCCTCCTACAACACTATTATTACTACTTTTTAAGATTTTTTACTTGGCTGCTCATGGAATTCAATCAATGTGTATGCCTCAAATATTCTAGGTCAAAGGAAACTTCTATGGGACTCCTTTCTAATGTTATTAAGAATAGTGATTCTAAATGGATGGTTGTTGGTGACTTCAATTCTCCCCTCGATCCTTCTAAAAAATTGGGGCTAATGAAATCTTTTATGAGAGCATGGTGGAGCTTGGGTTATGTTTCCTTGATTCATGTATCGATGACATAGATCTTGGGGGGAGAATTACACATGGACTAATAGAAGAAAATTTTCTAGCCTTATCCAAGTTAGGCTTGACAAGGCTTCTCTCTCTTAGAACTAGACAAATACAGAAGATTTTTTTTGGGAAGCCAAACCTTGTATTGGGTCAAATCATAATGCTCTCCTCCTAGAGTGGAAAGTTTGTAAAAGTGTAGTAGGTCCCTTGAGATTTGAAAATAGGTGGCACTCTAACCACAATCTAAGAGACTTGATATATTCTTGGTGAGATAAGCCCTCAAAGTCCTCCCCAATGGTTAACATTGACATGAAATTGAGTGAAGTTAGGGATAAAGTTAGAAAGTGGAACAAAATTTTATTTGGAAACATCTTTGATCCTATCTTAAACACACAAGAAAGATCCTTTACAAACCAATTGATCTCTTTATAATTTCAAGAAGAGGCCTTTTGGAAATGAAAACCTCATGTCCAATAGTTTAAGGAAGGTAACAAAAATATAAGCTTCTTTCACCAAGCTAATTTGAAACCTACAAGAAAAAATCATATCAAATTCCTTGTTTGGTCCAATGGGATGGAGGTCAAGGAAGAGGTGATATCAAAATTAAAGATATACATTTATTCATTTAGAAAAGACTAAATGATCATGGATTGGATGACCCTAAGGATATCCTTGTGTGTATTCCCCTATCTCTTATAGATGAAGATAATGCTATGGTGAATTCTTGGGTCAAAAGAGAAGAAGTTAGAGATGTTTACTTCTTCCTTCCCCTTCCAAGCTTTTAAATCCTTGGGTCTAGATGGGTTCCCTCCTACTTTTTTTAGATTATTGGGATATTACTAGGGAATATGTTTTAAAGGTTGTTTTCCACTTTTTTAGAATGGGTGTTATTGTTGACATTACAATCAAGTTTTTTATTGGTGACATATACTTATTTAGAATGTAAGTATCTACCAAGCTTATTTTACAACAAGTAGTGTTAACCAAGAATTTCAATTGTTACCAAGCTCTATAGTTGCTACCAAGTCCTTTGGATAGATTTCAATTTGCGTCGAGCAGTTACTACTATGATAATGATAAGTAGTGTAAATTGAGCATCTTAGTGTATCTCAAGTTTACCAATGCAAACCAAGTTGAGCAGTGCTTACCAAGTTCACATTTGATGTGATGTGAATCTAGCATTGACCAAGCCACTCAGTGTTAGACAAGTGATTTATTTTATATCAAGCTCATAGTGAAAGAATTGACTGAGTTATACAATGTGAATCAAGTGATTCAATTTATATGTCAAGTTTTCGAATATTCACCAAGTCACCAATGCAGACTGAGTTCAAGACTACTTGAAAGTGATCAGTATGGATTGAGCTTCTACATCTACCAAGTGAATGATGATGTTGAGCATTGACAGTGCATGTTGAGTATCAGAACCTCACCAAGTTAGTCTTTAGAACCTAAGGTCCTATAGTTTGATTTGACTTTGTAATATTTGTGTAAACTTGTATTGTGGCCAACTTTATAATTTTGTAATTGGATTGATATATATGTAATGTTTTGTATCACATCCAAAGTGAAAATTGTAATAAAATAGAAGGAATGTAATCGGGAAAAAGTAGAAGAGAAAATTAAAAACGCTAGAATAGTATAAGGAGCAGCAAAGATTCATCTATCACAACAAGGTGATCTGTACACTCAGAGGAATCTCATTCAACAAACCTAGTTGTAGATCAAAGATCAGCTATTGCTTCATCCTTATAGGTGAATAAATTAAATCTTTTAACAAGGTAGACCTGACAGTCTTGTGTAAATCTCTTGACCGAGTGCATAATTCATTGTATGTTTGTAAATCCTTTAACAAGATGGATCTAGTAGTCCTTATTGCTCCTAGTAGGGCAGATCATTAGAAGTGATCATTGTAAGCCTTAACTGACTAACCTTATACTAAAATACTAAAGCTTGTGGGTATCACCCCCACCCTAGTTTTACTTTCTATTTGGAAGGCTCTTGGGTCACCAAATTTTGTGTGTTAAAGTGTTGTGTATGCTTTCATGTTTTAGTTTCTGACACATGTAGCTAGATTAGAATTTATATAAAGGATTAATTGGTAATTAAAGTTCAAAGTTTTATCTATTACTGATTCACCCCTCCCCTATCAGTAACTTAGCCTTTAATAATATATCCAACAATTGGTATTAGAGCTTTTGTGGTTCTCAAAGAAAAGTTTAACAACTTGAGCAAAGATCAAAGTTTATGGAGATATTCAAACTTGACAAGGCTATTGATAGTGAAAAGCTAGATTTAAAAATGGTTGTTGCCCAACTCAAGAAATCAAAGGAGCAACTTTCTCAATCCCTAAAAGGAAGAAAAGATCTTACAATTGAAATGAATGATCATCTCTATTTTGAATAAAGAATTGAAGACCTTCATTTAGCAAATAGTCTAGATGAATCCAATGAAGAAATCAAATAAATATTAGAAAAGAATGGTTCACTACAAGAAGAAGTAAGAAAACTAAGAAGAGAGCATGAAATTCAGTCATTAAGGCTATGTCAAGTTATGCAAGAGAAAAAAAAGATAAAAGAAGCAATAGAAGGAAAAGATAATGAGATTCAACATTTATCCCTTTAGCATGTTGAATTCATTAATCAACTCTCTAATGCAAATGAATAAATCATTAATCTAAGATCAAAAAATGAAAGATTGTATAATGATCTACACACTGAAAAGCAAACCAATGAAAGGATGATGAAATCCAAAGAAGACATGAATCAATTGAATGAGAAAAGTCTTTATAGAAAAAGGAAAAAGCAAGAATTGGATATACAGAAGAAGGTGAATCATCCAATCAAGAAGCTCAAAAGAATCAAAGACCTACTTGTAATTACTATGGTAAGATAGGTTATACATCAAACAAATGTTGGAGCAATGGGAAAGTAAAATTCAATGGAAAATGGTATAATTTCAATCAACATGGTCATAAGGCTAGTGAATGCAAAGACAAACCTAAGTTTGAAGGGAAATGTCAAGCATGCAATAAGCATAGGTACAAGTCATCAGAATGAAAATCTAGATACTAAATCTAGTAGAATGGAATGTGAAAGTTATACTTGGTTGGGACTATAACACCTAGTGCAAATGCTATTACTATGGAGAATTTGGACACATTGGAATGAATTGTGTAAAGCATCATATGAGGACAAGAGATACTACGAGAAGATGTTTTATTTGTACTAAACTTGGTCATCTTGCCAAGAACTGCATGAATACTAAAAGAATTGAAGATTAAAAGAAGGCAAAAGTTGATAACATCAGAAAAAAAATGAGGTAACAATGGTTTCCAAAATCTACCGAGAATGCAAGTTCGAGTTGTGAGAATCAAGTCACTCAAGAATTGGGCGACTCCACCTTTTCTACTTGATCTATCAAAAGAAAACTAGAATTAGGATACTAAAGAAGAAATCATTTATCAATTCCAGTTAGCAAGATGAAAGATTCAAATCAACATTCAAGATGCAAAGGGATCACTAAGTAAAAGATTGAAATTACTATCAAGTAAGGTCAGGTTACTATCTTACCGAGCAAGGTCAGCTCATAGACTCTATCGAGCAAGGTCAGGAGTAATTAAGGCATGTATGGTTATTGAGTCATGAAAGACTTTGTTGAGCTTTGAATGCAAGAAGAGTGGATGATAGTCTATCAACTTGAATAAACATTCATACCAAGAATTTATGAAAAATTTTGATAAAAAGGGTGAAAATGAAGTTATTTCTCACCATGAATTTTCAAGAGCTGTATGTGTAGAGTGAATTTTGAGAATTCAAGTGATTTTTGTGAATTGTTATTGAAGATTTTCATGTTGACTAAAATCCTATCGAGAAAAGATGGCGAGCACTAGCAACAAAGTCAAGAAAGGTTAAAAAATGTTGATTCATAGTGTGGAATGGAGGGCACCAGATTTTAAGTTAACTCCTACCATTTAAAAAACCCTAGATCCAAGTAGAGTGCAATCTTAGATTTTGCCTAAGGTACTCTTGATCAACAACATTTGTTCTCATTTTAAATGTACAATTTAGGATATTGTTACTCTCAAAATGGATGAAGCCTTAGAAAAGCTATGTGTTAATGGTTTGTTGAAGCTAAAATACCAACATATGGAAGCGAAAGGTTTACCACATATCCCCCACATGCCACAAGATTTTCAAGTTAAATGAATAAGATACATCCTTAGTCATGTGCATAATGGTCAGTTGTGGTTGGAGCAACCAATTTTGATCATGAAGAAGATGATCTATATGGTCACTGGTTTGTCAATTTTAACAAAAGCCAAAATGACTAAAACCCTAAATTGGGTTGAACTAGAGAAGATGACCCTTGCTGAGTGGGATGGAAGGGGTATGAAAATAAGTAGTGTGACCAACATGGAACTAAAGTTTGGCATTCACATAATAACACACAAAATATACAGCTCTAGTAGGTTGAATAATGTGTCGTGTGAAGCTGTGGACTTGGCTTATAAGGTGGTCAAGAATAACCTTTCCCTTGACCTTTCTGAGTTACTGTTGAACCAATTCAACTAGAACATGGAAAGCATAAGGACCTCAAAGAAAAATCCATGTAAGTTTGGCTCACTCTTGACATGTTTATTTTTCTATGCTCAAAAATTCTTCCCATCAAAAGGTATTATTGTTTGGAGAAAAGATCTACCAGTCCTCTATTAGATTAATAAAAAAATTCTTCCCAATCCTTATCACTATCAACCATAAAAAAATTCTTCCCATCAAAAGGTACTATTGTTTGGAGAATTATATAAGTATTATGGAAAACTATTTTGATGCATTTAAGAATAAAATGAATACCAGGTTCAAGATCCCAAGGAAACTAGTTGAAGATTATAAAGATGATTTTTTTTATGGTTGATAGTGATAAGGTATATATTCAGGTAGTCAGGCCAAGAATTGCATGGGTAAAATTTCTTGGATATGAGGTCAATATTGATGAGACAAAAGATATAATTGAGGCATTAATTAATGAGCTATTTGATCCCAAGGAAGCCTATTTTGGCACATATGATGAGGCAAAGGCTAGGATAGAATTGGAAATTAAGCTACCTCATGCAGTCAACAAAGGAAAAAGGAGAATTGCCAAGTTGAAAACCAACACTCCTGTCTTGTTAACAAAGGAAAAAGGTGAACATGAAGAAGTAGAGGATGAAGAAAAGTCAGAAGAAGAAGAGCCACTAAAGAAGAAGGGTAAGGTAATCATTACCAAACCTTCCAAGGCATCCATTGATGTATTTACAAGAAGGGAATCAAAGAAGAAATCAAACAACGAGGAGGAGACATAATTTTTAGAAAACCTCCACCCACCTTCCAAGAAAGATTGAAATATTTAGGGTCAAGGGTTGGCATAACAAATTTCAAGGTGCTAAAATATGAAATCAGGACTAAAGAAGAGCGAAATAAAATTGAAGACTTGGTCATAAAGAAGATAGGTAAGTAGAAATACTTAACTGATCAGCTTGCACTTTAGATTCCTAGTATTTTGATGGACAAGATAAAGCCAAAATGGGATTTTTCCATGCAAACCGTAAAAGATATATGTGAGAAAACCCTAAGGCAACTTATGCCGAGCTTAAATGACAAGGAGGTGAAGGAATCTTTGAAGAAGAATGAAAAAAATTTAACCTTGATATTCAACACTTTTCTTGTATTATTTAAGGAAATAGAGCCTGTGAAGAATGCTACAAACATATGGAAGAATGTATATATTCTTCACAAGCCAAGTTATTTTACTATTAATGTAAATGATGATGATGATAATGATGATCAAGAAGAGAAAGATAAAGAGAAACATGATGAAGAGGTGACTCAATTTGATAACATAGATGATGCAGAGGAATAGGGGCAAGAAGCTATTGAGGAAGATGCACAAGACACAGAGGAGACTAACCTAGTAAAGATTTCTCTAGTGATCATAGCCTCACTTCCTCTCCCAAAAAAATATTGATAGCATCAAGCCTGAAGATAGCCTCAAAAATATTGATTGTGACCAACACTAAAAACACAAGCACTCAATCAATCTTTTCCTTAGTCTAGCTTAGGATTACATTGACTAAAGTGTCAAACACTTCATCTACTAAGCTATATACTCTTCCCTCTGCATCAGTTTTGGATACATCAGGTATTTCTACTACTAGTATATCAATGGGTTTAGTATCCATTTTTGCAGTGAGTCCTACTATTTCAACAATTGTTTCCATTCTTGGTAAGCAAGAAATAAGTGCAAAGATAGTTGAGAACAAGACTCAAACGAGTACAAAATTTTTTGGTAAAGGCAAAGAAAAGGAAGAGGTCATAGATCTTGATGAGGAGATTGTGATTCCTAATTGAAATATTTCCAAACTCAATCTTGATCAAATGCAAACCTTCAGAGAATTACTCCAAAATAAAGCCAAGCAAAAAAGGCTAAGAGAGGAAAGACACAAAGAATTTAAGATCATTGAGGATGCCAAGAATATTATAGCAGAGGCTACAATATAATGAAGTCCACAAATACAATGAAGATTTTGATGGACATGAAAAATTATTGATGAGAAAAAGTTTAAGATTAAAGTTTAAGAACTTATTACTGAACAAATTTTCATTCACCAAGTAGAACTATCTACTATTTTAGGCTCTCTAGAGACCTCATGCATCAATGTATCTTTACATTTTGGTAAATTATGTGATATTTCAAATTTTACAAATGAAATTAAAGAAAAATTGGCTAAAATTGATGAGGATCTTAAGGAAAGTTCACAATAGTTGCAACTTTACTCAATTTCAAGCTCTATCCACTTCAATAAGATCAAATTTTTTATAGTTATGTAGGTAGAATTTCTTAGAGAAGAGGCAAGAATCAAATCTATGTTGGTAGATATTCAAAACATGATTCTCCTAAACATGGATGCACTCCAAAAGTACATTGCACACTCAAAAATGCTCATCCATGACAATAACTTCTCCATTGTAGACCACATGATTGAATTGTAAACAAAAGTGTAGATTGCATTGGACACATGTAAGGTCTTGCAAGAAAATTGGGACAAGATTTTGGCACTTATCCTTAAGTTACATTCAAATTTCTTGTCACATTTTGGCATTACTATGTAAATATATAGTATAAATCTTTGGCATTCATGTAAAAAAGGGGAAGAAGATGTAAAAACTTGTAAGGAGAAAGGGGGAGAAGATTGAAAATTTGTAAAGAAAATGTATATTGTATAAAGGAGAGAAGATGTATTTAGATGCACATATGAGATGTATAGTATATTGTATATTATATTATGGAGGAGCATTACCGTGTGTAGAAATATATCTCTTACAATACCAATTTTGAAAAATCTCAAAAATCATATACTCTACCAAGTTGGATCATAAGGTGATGGATAAAGGTATAATGGAACACTTTTGAATTCAATTTTGACTAATAAGTGTTTTGTCACTAATGCCAAAGGGGGAGATTGTTGACATTATAGTCAAGTTTGTTATTAGTGACATACACTTATTTAGATTGTAAGTATATACCAAGCTTATTGTATAGTTAATAGTGTTAACAAAGCATTTCAATTTTTACTAAGTTCTATAGTTACTATCGAGTCCTTTGGATAGATTTTAGTTTGCACCGAGCAATTACTACTATGATAATGATCAACAGTGTAAACTGAGCATCTTAGTGTATGTTGAGTAGTGCTTACCGAGTTCACAGTTGATGTGATGTGAATCCATTGTTGACCAAGCCACTCAGTGTTAACAAGGTGATTCAATTTATACCAAGCTCATAGTGAAAGCATTGACTAATTTATGTACTGTGAATCAAGTGATTCAATTTATATGTTGATTTTTACAATATTCACCAAGTCACTAGTGTAGACTGAGTTTAGGACTACTTGAAAGTGATAAGTATGGACTAAGCTTCTACATCTACTGAGTGCATGATGATGCCAAGCATTGATAGTGGATGCCGAGTATCGAAAAGTCACCAAGTCAATCTTCAGAACCCAAGTTTCTACAACTTGAGCCGACTTTGTAATATTTGTGTAAACTTGTATTTTGGCCAACTTTGTAATTGTGTAATTATATTGATATATATGTCATGTTTTGTATCACTTCCAAAGTGAAAATTGTAATGAAGTGGAAGGAATGTAATTAGGAAAAAGAAAAAGAGAAAATTACAAAGGCTACAGTAGTATAAGGAGCCGGAAGGATTCATCTATCACACTAAGGTGATTTTTACACTCAGAGGAATCTCATTCAGCAAACCTAGTTATAGATCAAATATTGGCTACTACTTCATCCTAATAGGTGGATTAGACAAATCTTTTAACAAGGTAGACCTAATAGTCTTGTGTAAATCTCTTTACCGAGTGCATACTTCATTGTATGTTTGTAATTCCTTTAACAAGGTGGATGTAGCAGTGCTTATTGCCCCTAACAAGGAAGATCATCACAAGTTATCATTGTAAGCCTTAATTGGCCAAATTTATACTGTAGTACTAAATCTTGTGTGTATCATCCCCACCCCAATTTTACTTTCTATTTGGAAGGTTTTTGGGTCATCAAGTCTTGTGTGTTAAAGTGTTGTGTATGCTTTCATGTTTTAGTTTCTCATGCATGCAGCTAGATCATAATTCATATAAAGGATTAATTGGTAATTGAAGTTCAATTTTTTATCTATTATTGATTCACCCCTCCCCTCTTAGTAGATTATCCTTTCATAATATTTGCAACAATTATGATGGAGTTAATCAACCAGACTTTTATTGCCCTTATTCCTAAATTGAGAGACCGTTCCTCTATAAATGATTATTCTAGCCTTTGTAGCACCACTTATAAGATTATTTCTAAAGTCTTGGTAAAAAAAATGAAACCTATATTGGACAAACTAGTCTCCAATAACTAGAAATTCATTTTTGTAGGGAGAAACATTATGAATATTGTTCTTACTAGCAACAAACTACTTTACTCAATGAATGCTAAAAATAAGGATACAATGGCTCTTAAACTCAACATGTTGAAATATTATGATAGAGTTAAATGTTCCTTCTTGATAAGATACTTACTAAATTCATGTCTAAAGGTAAAATTCATAAAATTATTATGATTTCTGTGATCTCTTCTAAATATGTTGTCTTGGTTAATGGTAAGCCCACTTGGTTCTTTTCTACTAGCAAGGGCCTCAGATGAGGAGATCCCCTCCCACCTTATCTTTTTATCCTAGTGGTTGGAGTACTTGGTAGAAACCTTTCTAAACTTTTCCTAGCTAATTCTATCCCTACTATTAAAGATGCTTCTTTTCTTCCTTTATCAAATCATCAACACTTCATGGATGGCATGATGCCACTCATGGAAGATTTGATCTTTGAGGCTAGTGCTTGGATAACCTTTCCCAATGACTAGGCTTTTATCTCAATAAAACATATAAACTTTAAGAAAACCAATACTTTCATCTTTAACATCAACAGAGAGGTCTAGATGAGCATCTACAATTTGTTGGGGTGTACTATTGTTATTATTCTAGATACTTATCTTGGTATTCCTTTCTTGTACATAAAACATTTCTATGCCTATTCGAATAACATCATTGAGAAATTATAAAAAAAATTAGATGGAAGGAAGGGTAAACTTCTAGGTCTAGGAATGAAATTACTTATGCTTAAATATTTCCTCCAAAGTATCTTGATTTATGGGTAAGAACACCAAGATAGTGTAAAAAAAGATAGGTATAAGAAGACACCTTTTCCTAAAATCAGGTAAACCTAAACTTGGTCAAGACAGTTTAGGGTCATTCATTAAAAAATGACAAAATTCATAAAACATATAAATTGTAGTACACTAAATCTACTTTCTAAACTACTAGTGTTTTAACAAAATGGATAATATTAGGTGGGTCAAACCCTACACACATGAAAAATAGTTCCTAATTTTTTTTTATAAAACATAACATAGCTATTTTCTTGTGCATGACAAAAAACATAGTTATATTTAGTATTTTGTGTATCCCTTTGGTAGGATGATAATTAAAAGTAATATCTAGAAGTTTTGTATGATTTTTATAATTTTATGATGTGTATTTGTTTTGTTATGAATTATTGAATAGACTACATCCTAAAATTTTTGTATATATTTGTATGTTGAGCATAACTTGTAACAAGATAATTTAAAATTGAAACTTGTTTTTAAAAATGTGTATATAATCAAGTGTAGATTAGTAATATGAAATTTATTTTGAATTTGGGTAAGTATATCAAAAGTTATTAAAAAAATGGTAGACATATGTCTGCGATGAATGTCAAGGAATTGGTAAAAGTAATTAAATTTTACAATTTTAATGTTGTCCAAAAAAATAATAACTTATATGGTTGGAAAGATAAGAACATGTGTAAGATTATGTTGCTGATTTTAGAGATACCCACTTCACCATTAGAGTACCTGATGAAGACAAAGATGATAATTCATCTTAGAAGATGAAAAAATGTCTTCAAAGGAAAAAAATGGAAGGAAAATAGTCTCCCAAGCCTTTGGGTTGTTTTCCTAGGCTATGAGCAAGCCATAATCTAGTCAAGAATTTTGGATTCAAATCACTTGATTGGGTTATCAAAATAAAAAATGCATTCATAACCTAGTCAGGTTTTAAAGCCCGATCGTGTTCTACAAATCCTTGTTAGGTTTTGTATTACTAATTCACAAGGTTAGATTGAGCAAGAGAGAGGAGGAGAGAGAGAGAGAGAGAGAGAGAGAGAGAGAGAGAGAGAGAGAGAGAGAGATATTAGGTTATGTATTATAATAAAAAAGTGTCTATCATATTCTGCAATCCTTTTCACTATCCCATCCTCTCTCTCCATCACTCCCTCTCTCTCATTTTCACTCTTTATCCTATCCCCCATCTCTCTTTCTCCTATCCCCTTACCTCTCTCACTCTTTATATCATATCATGTAACCTCTCACTCTCTCCAACTCTTTTTATTATATTGTCTAATTCTTCTCTCCATTCCATCTCTCTCTCTCTCCTCTCTCTCTCTCTCTCTCTCTCTCTCTCTCTCTCTCTCTCTCTCTCCCCCCCCCCCTCCGCCTCCCTCCCTCCTTCCCTCTCCCTCTCCCTCTCTCTCATTATTTCTCTTTATCCTATCCCCTAATCTCTCTCTCTCTCTCTCTCTCTCTCTCTCTCTCTCTCTCTCCTCTCTCTCTCTCTCTCATCTCTCTCTCTCTCTCTCTCTCTCTCTCTCTCTCTCTCTCTCTCTCTCTCTCTCTCTCTCTCTCTCTCTTTCTCACCCCCATTCACTCTCCATCTCTCTTATCCACTCTTCCTCTTCATATCCTCACCCTCTCTCCATAACTCCCTCCCTCCTTCAATCTACCTTTATGTAGTAATAAAATAGAACTCGATCATGTTTTGTATAACATATGAATAATGTAGTTAGAAATCAATAACCTGACTAGGTTATACAAAATCTAATCAAGTTATTGAAAATTGGAAATAAAATAGTATATTAATTGTTATCATGTTGTTTTAGTGTGGTTTGGACCAAATTCTACTACTATTCACATGTCTTTGTATACAAGGTATGCAAGTGTAAGGTTTTTTGTGCTTGGAAATGATAAATTTAATATTTTTCATGTGACAACATCTTAGTTTATGTTAGTATCTTATTGTATATTTTATTCATGTTATTGTTTGTAAGGTAATTTGCATCTACAATCATGGGAAAGAACAAGAGAGGAATGATTGAAAAATGAGAGGTAGAAAAGGAAAAAAAATGAGAGCGTATGAGGATTTTATGTGAAGGTACATCATCAAATGCCTCCAATGTAAGTGGAAAAAATCTAGCTATTGATATTGATGTTACAAACACACTACTTTAACAAATAAAAATGTTTGACATACCCTGCTTGAAATCATTATGAAAAATATGCCTGCGTCACCTAATGCCCCTAATGCAAGATCTCAATTTGAAACGATGAATGCTTATGATGTAAGTAATGAAAATATAGAGAATGCACATACGCCAACATCTCCTAGAATAATTCATAGAAAACCAAATTTTTTAACTGACATTGATGAAAATACTTTGAAGCCAATGCATGATAAAATGTCAAAAATAAATTGTAGGAAATTGTTCAAATAATTTGGAATAACTATTTTTAAAATTTAAATCAAAATGGAAGATGCCAACTTATTGTTGAAATAGCTAAAATTCTAAAATTTAGAGAGATAATAAGAATTTTGGGGTTAAGAACATCTAAAATAGTAGTGAAAGAAGCATTGCTAGAAATCTCTTTGATGCATACAAATCCATTGGTGCAAAAGCATGTACTAAAGATGCTAATACAAGTTGATAGGTCCTCACATCAACCATAATGGGAAAGGAAATGGAAAAAACTTATATGGTAAGAAAAACAAGAAAATCAATAAGGATAAGTAGAACAATGTTAGTCAAAGCCTTAGCGATGTGAGCCAAAATTGACAATTCTAATGAGACATATTTTTGGTTATTCCATGGTAGACCCCCACATAATGATAAAGTTATTATTGATGAACTAATAATATTAATAGGAAACTTTTGGCATGACAACTCAAGGGCTTCACCAAACCAAAAAGATATTGGCAAAAGACAAATTGAAAAAACAAACTGTTAGCCACATGCAAAACATTTTTTGGATACAAGTCAAATACAATTTTTGAAATGTTTCTTCAAATATTTTCTCAAATTAAAATCAGCCAAAGGATTTTTGAGATGACAAACCCATTCTACGTTAAGATAAATCATACATGCACTACATATTGTTGTAGGGTTCATGTTGAGTTTTCTATGCATTATGATGTTTATTGTTATATATGTTGCACATTGCATACTAATTAAATATTTTAGGAATGTGGTCTACAATTACCTCCTAAGTCACTGAGAGAATTTATTGCAAGTGTACTATGTAAATGAGATGATGGGTGCATTTATTATAAGACCATTTGTTTGAAATGTTTTTTCCCTCAATATGGTGGTTTGCAAAAGTTGCATAGATGCCAACATCTAGATAGCACATGAAATTGGTAAGAGACTAGTTTCTCTTAGAAAGTATAAATTAGTTATATATGGTGTTTAAGATAGACAATAATTAAAGAGGTGTGAATTAGTGGAAAGTGATGTATGTGTAGCTAATTTTATGAAATTATTTCAAGAGAAAATAGTTTATGACTACATAGGTCATACACATAGAGGTAGATGGTTAGATGAGCAATTCAAGTTGTGTAAGGAAACTTTTCCCTTAGGTATGATTATGTCAGTTGTTGACTTTTCTCAAAACTATACACTTAAACCTCAAAATAAAGTACAACCAATGTATTACAACTCTATACAAGTGGCAATTTCTATACACATAGCATTTATTCATGCACATGATAGCATAGAGGATGATAGAAAAGTATCAATAGAGTATCACTTCTTTATCAGCAATGATTGAACTCATTCATCTGATTTTGTGCAAGGATATTTTAAAGTTTTCTATGAAAATTTGAGGGAAAGAGATGAAAGATACAATCAACACATTATATGGTCAGAAAATTGCACTGCACAATTCAAGAATGCAATGATATTCTAATAGTTGAGTAGGATGCATGTGATAAGTGGATTGCAACATTCTTGGAATTTCATTGAGGTAGTACATGGAAAGGGAGAGCATGATGGTGCTAGAGCATGTGCGAAAAGAGCCCTTAGTAGAGAGAAATTAAAGCACAAAGGTTGCCCAATATTAGAAAATGCTAAAACAATTATCTAATGGTGCAATTCTACAATGAGACTAGCAAATGTAGGTAATGGTTTCTAGATATTTTTGGTTGATATATGAACCTAACATTGAATTTTTTAAATATTTTTGTACACTTACAGGATCAAGTGAGATGCATTCATTTCAAAGTTCAAATGCACTGGATCACTAGCTATTCATACAAGAAAGCTTGCATGCTTTTACTCTTCATGTATGCATCATTTTTGGGATAACTGTGAATCAAAAGATTAGGCTGACAAATGATCTTGTAGACCTTTGCATCCAATTGATTCATAGCAACTACTTACAACACTACAACTCACCAAGGTTGAAGCATCAATAGATTTTGAGCATGTATCTAACCTAGTTGAACTGGGTACTAAGTTATCAATTTAATATTTGGTTAAAATATATTACTTTCAAATTTTACATTAACTTATCCTTCTATATAATGCAAGTCATGTATCTGTAGTTATTGCATATCACATTAATGAAGAAGGAAAAAATATTTTTTATATTGGTGTATTGAGCAAAAAAAAAAAAACTAATAACTACAGTAATTAATTTAAATTGTATTTACAATTAAATGTATGTACCCTATCAAGAAATCTACCATGTGGTTATTTGAGGATTTTGAGACACATAGACAATTTCTTCATTACTCTAAACTTATTGTTACAACAAATATTCAATTGATATTGTATCATGGTGATTTCTGTCCTATGGAATCTTTCTTCCAAATTTCCCAAAACACTAGGAAAATAATTTATAAATTTTGACACCCATTTGGCTTCTCTACAAAATATGAGAATCTTGGATAGGGTTGTTATGGACCATGTCCTTGCTGTCACACAATGTCACCCCTTTTAAAGCTTAAAATAGCCCTTTGATTGCCATAAGGCATTATGATGACATCATCATGAAGTCAATAGGATCCAAAAAGAGTTAGGATTAGTTTTTTACCATAGGTAAGGTTTTTAGATAAGTTTTAGATGATAGGAAGGTCATTTGACCAAATTGGTGATAAGTTGCAAAAACATGTAAATGTTGCATTGGGCAACTTTGCAACTTTCAACTTCTGGAAAGAAAGTTTAAAAGTGTTGAAGAGGAGTCCTAAAGGGTGACTAACCACCCAAGAACCCTATATAAATCATGAGAAAATTTTTTTTTTCCCAATATTGCAAAAGTTAGTAAAAAGTTGCAAAGTGCAAATTTATTAGAAGTGTAATTTTTGCAAATTCTTGCAAAAGTTGTAAAATGCACAACCAAGTGCAAAATTTGGTTGGGAAATGAACAAAAGACCTTGAGGAGAGTATATGTGTTGGATATCCTGATGAGAATTCTATTTATGACCAAACCTCCATTTGTAACTTGTTGCAAAAATTGCAGGAGTTGTCAAGCAACTTTGCAACTTTTGAGCAATTTTTGCTCTTGAAATCTTTTGGTCGAATGGGTCCATCTAGGACTATTATAGGACCATATTTATGATTCCTATGATGTATTAAGTAAGCTAATACCTTATTTTCTCATACCTAACAACTTTTAAGATCTTTGGAAACTTTTGACTCAAAAGTTGCAATATTGCCCAATTAAAATGAGCAAGACTATGTATAATTCAAATCGTTGGTCATACGATCAAATTGTATACTTTGTTAGCTATGGTTGGTTGGGTTTAGGCTAGGAAAAACCTCATTTAAGCCAAAACATCCTTCCATTGGTATCGACCATGATGAATGGAAGTGTCCCTAAAAATCAATGCTGGTATGAGGCACAACCTATGTGGTAAGTGAATAAATGTTAGAATTATAGAGTAGGAACTAGCGATCTCTATCACACACAGAAGAAATCCATATTAAGATCATAAGAGGGTTCAACTAAGGCTTTGCATACATACCTCTGGCCTCTATTGTGTTTGACCTTGTCTTCAATGGTCAAGACTCCTAATGAAATGAAATGGGAAATAATTTGCAAGAAGTCTCATAGAGTGTTATTATAGGTAAAAGATAAATAACACATGTTAATAAGACAAATTGTCGAAAATTACTATAAGACTAAAAAAAAACATGTATTCATTTATAAATACAACTATTTAATATGTATATAGAACAAATGCATACTATAACTTAAAATTTATGAGAAGGAAAAATGTTGAGATAATGGGTGTTTTACACATTACATAATATTGGTATACTATATTATTTTATTTTATTATGTAATGTTGCACCTAGATGGATGTGCAACATGTAAAGATTCCCAAGGGATATAATTGATAAGTTGTATTGTAACATTGTGATAATATTGCATGTAACTATTTAATATTGGGGAAAATAATTAAAATTCCAACATTAAATGTGGGGTCAGTGGGTTAGGTAACACATTTTTAGGATAAACCACGGACAAAAATAAAAACTGCATGCAAATATAATCAATAACAAAAAATAATAGATCACATAGAAATGAACACAAGGCACCAAGATTTAACATGGTTCACCCAATCCCTGGGCTATGTCCACCAAACAAGTCTGATCTTATTACAATCCAGTGATTACAACCTGATTACAATCCATAATCCCTTATAGCTCAATACCGTCGCAAGAGCCAATTTTGCATCACAACATAATGAAAAATACCCAACCCTGAACCCTTTTATACATGTATTAAATCGCTTTAGGGTTATAACATGTCGGCCATATGTCAGCCATAATATGAAGTATGTACAGTACTTTCCTCATCAGTCACCATAATCTAACAATCTCCCACTTGGGGAATGATCAGGCTCCACACTAAACAACAATCTCCCACTTGGAGACTAATCCTGTACAAATACCACTACCACATGGGGCTCCCACTAGATCAAATCACCCTAGACTCTGTTGTTCGTTTATTCATGTTCAGTCTAAAAGACCAATCGAAGCTGAAGAGGAGTTTAGCTTCTCCCTTGTTACAACCTTTGTAACCATATCTGCTAGATTGTCATTGGTATGTATCTTCTCCAACTTTAACTATCCATCCTCCAAAACTGACCGAATGAAATGGTACTACAACTATATGTGTTTGGTCTTAGAATGCAGAGCTGAATTCTTAGCAAGATGAATGGCACTCTGACTATCTGTGAATAAATAATTATCCTTCTGAGGATGGCCCAATTCTTCCAAGAAGAACTAAAGCCATATCATCTCTTTGGCTGCCTCTGTAGCAGCAACATACTCTGCCTCTATAGTGAATAGAGCATTAATCTTTTGTAACCTAGAAACCCAGCTCACAGCTGCCCCACCAACAGTAAATACATAACCTATAGTACTTTGCCTGGTATCAATATCCCCAGCCAAATCTGAGTCAACATAGCCCTGTAAATTAGTAGTAGAGCCCCCAAAGTGTAAACACTTATTGGATGTTCCTCTCAAATATCAAAGAATCCACTTGACAACATTCCAGTGCTCAAATCCTAGATGACTCATATACCTGATAATGACTCCCATTGCATGTGCAATATTTGGCCTAGTGCATACCATAGCATACATCAAGCTTCCTATAGCTGAAGCATAGGGTACCTTGGAAATCTTATCCTACTCTTCCTATGGCTTGGGACACATCTCCTTAGTCAATTTCAAATGACCAGGTAAAGGTGTGCTGACAGTTTTAGCATTCTCCATAGAGAAACATTGCAACACCTTCTCAACATAATCAGTTTGAGATAGCATCGATGTTCTGTGCTTCCTATCGCTACAAATCTTCATACCAAGGATATGTTTTTCTACCCCCAAATCCTTCATAGCAAATGCATGTGCTAACTGGCGTTTCAGCCCCTTAATATGATCCATGTTAGACCCAGCTATAAGCATATCATCAACATATAGACATAAAATAATGTAGCTATCATCATCCAACCTCTTAAAATAAACACAATAATCTGAATGACACCTATTATAGCCATGCTCATGCATAATCCTGTCAAATTTCAGATACCATTGCCGAGGTGCTTGCTTCAAGCCATATAAACTTTTCTTCAATTTGCACACTAAGTTCTCCTTACCTTTGACCTCAAATCCCTGTGATTGAGCCATATATATTTCTTCATCCAAATCACCATGAAGAAAGGTTGTTTTAACATCCAGCTGCTCTAAATGCAAATCTTTGGTAGCCACAAGACTTAAAACAGTACGAATAGAAGTCATTTTAACAATAAGAGAAAATATCTCATCAAAATCAATTCCCTTTTTCTATGTAAATCCTTTTACAACTAGCCTGGCCTTAAATATTTTCTTACCTCCTTCCTCTTCTTTCAACCTGTAAACCCACTTATTCTGTAAAGCCTTTTTACCTACAGGTAACTTGCACAAATCCCATGTCTTATTTTTCAGCAAAGAATCCATTTCATCTTTCATTGTAGACTCTCATTGAATCTTAGTATCCACCTACACAGCTTCATCATAACTTTCAGGTTCACCAGCATCAGTAAGTAAAATAGAATACAAAGAGGGAGAAAACCTTTGTGGAGGTCTAATTTGCCTCGTTGACCATCTAACATTCACTAGTGTGTGTGGTATTTGTTGTTGCGGTTGTTGCACATCATGAGGAATGGCTGGAACATCAGCTTTTGGAGTATCATCCAGCACTACATAATCATCTTCTTTCTTCTCATGTTGCTACAACAAATCTTTGTACAACACTTTCTCATTGAATATGACATCCTGACTTCTAACAATTTTAAGATTTTCAAAATCCCAAAGCCTATAACCAAATTCATTAATGCCACATCCAAAAAAGACACATTTCTTTGATTTAGCTTCTAGCTTGGTTCTATTTTTAGAGTCTATACGAGCAAAAGCTTCACAACCAAAGGTCTTGAGAAAAGAATAACTCACCTTCTTACCAGTCCATGCTTCCTCTAGAATACCATAGCCCAAAGGAGTAGAGGGACCTCTATTAATCAAATATACTACAGTATTGATAGCCTCCACCCACATGTATAAGGGCAACCCAGCATGCAACCTCATGCTCCTTGCACGCTCCATTATAGTCCTATTCATGCGTTCAGCCACTCCATTTTCTTGTGGAGTCCTTGGAACAATATTTTTTCTACGAATACCATTAGTAGAGCAATAATCTTCAAATTCATGACTGCAATACTCACCACCATTATCAGATCTGAGACATTTTATTTTCTTACAAGTCTCATTTTCAACCAAGCATTTCCATTTCTTAAAAGTTTGAAATACATCAGATTTCTGTCTAAGGAAATAAATCCATACTTTTCTAGTTGTGTCATCAATAAATGTAACATAATAATGAGAGCCACCAAGGGAAGATACCTGAGCTGGTCCCCATACATCTATATGCACAAGCTCTAATTTTTCCTTTTTATTTTCCTTCCCAGTCTTTACAAAACTCACTCTCTTTTGTTTTCCATACACACAACTTTCACAAAAATCCATATTAACACATTTTAGACTTGGTAAAACTTTCTTTGAATGAAGTACTTTCATACCTTTCTCACTCATGTGCCCAAGTCTTTTGTGCCATAGCACTGTATCAAAATCTACAGTAGCTATTTGTTCTCCCTGCTCAACTATAGCAATTGTTCCTGAACATTCATTTTTCTCTGAAACAATCAAAGTAGAAGGAACAATATGACCTGTACAAAAATATAAGGTGCCTACTTTCACACCTTTTGCTACTACAAGGCAACCCTTTGAAACCTTCCAATTTTTATCATTAAAAGTAACTAGACAACCGTCATCACCAAGTTGCCCCGCTGAAATTAAATTCCTACTCAGCCTTGGAACATGTCTTACCTCATGTAGTAGCCAATGATTACCATTCTGCAACTTAATCTTACTTTTTCCCTTTCCAAAAATTTGATAGGGTTCATTATCTCCCAAATAAACAAGCCCAAAATTCCCTTGGACATAATCAATGAAATAACCTCTATGAGGTGTAGCATGAAATGAAGCACCAGAATCTAAAACCCATGAATCATCAACACTTTCTAAAGATAGAAGCAAATCATCCTCATTGGATTTGTTACTTACCACATTTGCCTCCTTGTCTCCATCTAATTTATCTCCTTCATTTTTCTTTCGATTCCAGCAATCTTTCTTTTTATGACCCGGTTTCCCATAGTACCAATAGTTGTTTGGTCCTCTCAATTGAGACCTCTTCCCCTTTGACTTTCCTCTTGATTTCCCACGATTTCTAGAGTTACTTCCTCTCTCAATCGTTCTGCCCCTGCTTTGTGCATTCAAAGAACTTACTGATGCAGATCCACCTAAGGATTTCCTACGAGTTTCCTCACTCAAAACAACACCAATCACATCATCATATCTTAGGGTACTAGATCTAGGAACAGAATTACTCACCACCATTACCAAGCCATTCTAGCTTTCAGGCAAAGAACACAAAATCAAGACAGCCCTAATTTCTTCATCAAAATTGATACCCACAGAAGATAATTGACTAGTAATAGTATTAAACTCATTTAAATAATTTGCAACAAATCCACCTTCTACTATTTTCATATTAAATAAACACTTCATGAGAAATACCTTGTTTGAAGCGGAGGGCTTTTCATACAGTATCACTAGGGTTTTCATCAAATCTTCTATCATCTTTGCTTTTGTAATATTAAAGTCCACCGATGGTGCCAAGCATAATTGAATGCTTTCGAGTGCCTTTCTATCCAAAAGATCCCATTTAGCCTCTGACATAGTTCCCTGATTCTTGGCTTTGCCTTCCAATGGCTTCCATAAATCCTTCTGATATAGATAGTCTTCCATTTGCATCTTCCACAATTGGAAGTTCTGCCCATTAAATCTATCAACCCTCAACTTATCCTCATCTACCATCCCTCCCACTCAAATGTGAGACCTTCCTATAGAGGATAACTAAAAGACAACCTCGCTCTAATACCACTTGTTAGGATAAACCACGGACAGAAATAAAAACTACATGCAAATATAACCAATAATAGAAAATAATAGATCACACAGAAATGAACCCAAGGCACCAAGATTTAACGTGGCTAACCCAATCCTTGGGCTACATCCACCAAACAACAAGTTTGATCTTATTACAATCCAATGATTACAACCTGATTACAATCCGTAATCCCTTACAACTCAATACCGCCACAAGAACCAATTTTGCATCACAACATAATGAAAAATACCCAACCCTAAACACTTTTATACAAGTATTAAACCACTTTAGGGTTATAACATGTCACCCATATGTCGGCCATAATATGTTGGCTACCATGTCGGCCACAACCCAAAATTTACAAAGTATGTATAGTACAGTACAGTATTTATGTACCCCACTATTTATGAAGTATGTACAGTACTTTCCTGATCAGTCACCATAATCTAACACATATGGCTTATGTAATACCACTTGGTGGTTTTGTGGGACTTGCTACTATACAAGCAGCCACAAGGGTAGTTGTTGGTGTGAGAAAAAGAGAAGAAGAAGAAGACAAAAGGAAGAAAGGAAAAGAGTTGAGTGGGATAAGGCTTGATAGGTAAGCTAAGGGAGCATTTATGAAGGTTGGAAGCATGGCATGGGATGTGTGGGTTCATGCTTGTTCACATGGATTGCTCAGTTGTGGCTATAGCTTTGATGGCTTCCATGGTTGTATTGAAATTATGTTTTTGCTAAATAATACATGGTGATGGATGCTTTTGGAGGCTAAGTTTTTTCCTTAATGAGGGTTTCCCAAGGTATATCTTGTGTCACACTTTTGTGGGTATGTTTTCTATTCTCTTGCATGTGGATTCAATTGCATATTTATTTCAAATCTATTATGGGTTATATGGAAATGGTTATATTCTTTTTTGCAAGTTTTATTACAAGTGGTATTAGAGTTATGGTTGTGTTATTTTAACCCTCGATTGAATCCATGGGAATGCATGAGAGGATAAAAGAAAGGGAAAGTTATATGAGTTGTTTATTGTATATATGAAAGGTTTGGGTTTTTTATGATGATGGGATGTTGGTAGATTTTGAACATGTGAAATTTTTAGACAAAACAATTTTTTAAATGTTTCATTTAAATGGGGGTTTTAAGATGGAGCTTACAAAAATGACCTCCTGGGTAAAAATAGACCTCAACATTGGATCTAGGTCGATGTTTCCATAATTTTTGATATATAATATGCCCTAGTTTGGCCATATTTAGAGGAAATAAAAGAGTTTTTTAGTTTTAGCCTATGATGGCCATCAGATTTAATCTCATCAGGATTTTTATCACATTAAAAAAAAAGAGCACTGAAAATGGTAAAAAGACTGTCTTAGTAAAATGACCATAATTTTCTCTCATGATATCAGATTTTAGACTTCTTATAGGCATTGGAAAGGTAGTTTAATGTACTACAACTTGGTGTAGGTTTCATTCTATGATTTTAACATTTTATCAGGTTATAAGGGCCTAAAAGTATGATGTTGTTTATTTTGAGCACATATTAGGGCATAACTTGGGCATACAAAGTTAGATTTTGGACTTCAAATAGTCAACAAAAATCTCTAAGAGAGATCTACACATTGGTTTAGATTTGGTACAGGTTTGACATAGTTTATTTGGTGATATATTGATTAGAATAGTTTATGGTATATATTGACTATGGTAACATTGTGAGATTATGACATTGTATGTTTGGAGATTTAAGATTTGATGTCATTGTATACTCAGTTCAAATTTTTGATTGGTCTCATGATCATATGGTTATCAATGTTTAATTTGGATATGTATTATGACTTGTTATATCTACAAGTTGTTCAAAGTTGTAAGCCATCTATAGTTATAGGTTGCATTAATAGCTTGGTTATAGATTTTCTTTGCCCATTGTTCTTTCATTATTGATGCATATTCAAATTGGTGGCTTGGATTTGGGTTGTCTATGCCCTTAGTCACATGATTTTCTAATACCTCTTCATGTAGAAGGGATTATATGCTCTTACTAGGTACAATCATGGTGGAGGATTGTGGTTGACTATTTTATGCAGATAGATTGGACACATTGAGAGTCAAATGCTCGATTCATGGATGTGAACATGGTGCCATAAATTTTGTCACATGATTGGATATAGAGGTACATCCTTGATGTTCACTGGCTTGGATTCTTAATTTAGTTATGGTAGTATATCTTCTCTATTGAGGATCATGGTTATTTGGTTTCTTTTGAGGAGCTCATGATGTGCACTTTGAGTTCTTTAATGGTTTGATGCCTTGGTTGATTCTCATGGTTAGATGATTTTTTTCTTCATCATGATGTCATAGATAGCTTGGATACACAATTTAGTGGGAGCTTGTGATAGTGATGAGGTGACAATGCAGGATTAGTTCCTGATTTGGTTAGTATCTTCTTGGTTTCGCTTGGTACTAGCACTTTGGTTGTGTGTAGACCTGGAGGATCTTCATGTAGGAGATGGATTTTATGATTCCATAGGTGACTTAGTATCATGGTTGAGTGGGATTTTCTTGGCATTAATATAATTATTGAGTGTTTTTAGACGGTGGAGTTTTTTTTAGATATTATTGTTGTAGAAGCATCTTTAACATTTGCATGGTGCAATTGGTTATCTTCATGGTCTGTGAAGATGGTTAGATCTTGAGAAATGGTGGAGTTCTTGTTATCTTTATGGTGTGTGGAGATGGTCACATCTTTAGGACTAATGGGGTTCTTGGTAAAGGTGTGGTTTATACTTTTATTTGACATATTATCCTTGGTGTTAGGATGGTTTTATTATTATGTCATGATATACTCTTAATATGAATTTAGAGTTGTGACATATTATAGTATGTTCTTATGGAGCATATTGTCTCTTTTAAGATGGTAAGATCACGTTGACATGTTTATGTCCAAGACCATGGATGGAACTTTGACATTGATCTTGGTTTAGTTTTTATGTATTGAGTACATTGATCATAATCTATATACTTCATGATATTGTTGTGTTGAATTTGGATTTGGCATGGGTTTATTGGTTACATGTGCTCATGGATACATAGGGATGGTGGTTATGCTAATTTCTCGTAGATTAGAGTAGTATTTGTTGGGACAGTTATTTGGTTTCAATAGGAAGTCTACAGGGAATTCACCTAATATGGACATGAGAGGAGATTTTTCTTAGATGAGTCTTGGTTGGAGACTTGGATGTCTTGATGAGCATTCTCATTCTCCACTCCTAGTCTACTTGACAGTGTTCTACTTGAGAGGCATAGCCCATTGTTTCTCTCAGGTGCATTATAGTTATGCTTGTCTTTAATGGATATGGATCTTGAGGTATGGTACATGAGTTAGTTTTGGAGGGTTCATTTGAGAGATGGTTTAGCATTAGCTATCTCTATTTCAATATGTTGTTATGTTGGTTGAGTTTGGGAGATTTTTCTATATTGGGCATATTCATTAGATTAAGAATGGTTTTTCTTTGATTTAGGAATAATTTATGAGTTTGATCTTCTTGTAAGAGGCTTACATCCATAATTAGTTATATGGTAAAGTTTGGGTGTTATTGTGGCTTCTTGGTTGTGGTTTTCTGGAGGAGATCATACTTGCACAGTTTCCATCTAGAGTGTAAGCCTTAGGGAAACATTCACCCAAGACCAAGAAGCACAATAACTAGCACAAAATAGACCAATAGCATGATCAAAACAGAAATATGATATTCAATTGATAGTATAGTATACTAGAGATGCACATATATAAAGGCCTCTAAGATGCATCTAGAATGTCTCTAGAATGATCTAGGAGATAAGCATGACAACTAAGTAGATGTCCTCCATTGTGCATGAATATACACGCATCAATGAGAGGATAAGTATGACAAGGTGTCTCACATGTAGAGATGTTGTAGACACCATGTGCTTAAATTAGATGCTAACTCATGTGTTGTCAACATGGAAACTCATATGAATGTGCATACTCCAAGGTGTCTAACCTAATAAATAATAAAATAATGTATTTAAACTAAGTAAACCTAAGTAAAGTGTAAATAATAATTATTTACACTAACACCTCCCCTAAAGTGCAACTTAGGGGAATTCACTTAAGCTTACAAAAGCTATGATTAAATGCATAATGGGTTAGTTTTCAGAGCCTAGTCAGACGTTCTGGTAAGTTTTTAAAGCCAATCGATAGGCCCTATTAGCTGAAAGTCATAGTTTGTAGATAAGTGGTAAAATGAGTTTTAGTGATGTTTCATTGATGGATTTTGTTTTCAAATAGTTCAAGATGCTAAATGGATTAATCTAAAGGATCAGTTGTTTTGAAATGATTTTTTTTAGTCAGACTTGCCTTGGGGGCTGACTAATCTGCATCAGATTAACTAGGAATGTATAAGTGTTATGCATGATTGAAACTGTCCATTTAACCCTCTTTTGATTGAGTTAAAAAGTAAAGTTTATATTTTCAATAGTTTGGGTGTTATTTGTAATGAACATGTTGTTAGGAAAAATGTAAATGATTTTGGTGCAGTTGATGAGGACTGTTTTAAACTTGCAAAGTTGCTAGCCAAAGCTGTGGATTTTCCCAAAATAGGAAGGCACCATTGATGCCACATTATTTGAGACCCAAGCAATATCCATAATTTATGAACAAAGAGGATTTAGTTTCTTATAGGTCAGAGAGGATTTTAGGCACACTGTATCGTGAAGTGTTGAATATGTTTGGAGAAGAACAAAAATGTTGCATTGAAAAGACATGGGATATTCTTCTGTCATGATTGAAAAGGTTATTAGTATACATGAAAATGAAAAATTGGAATGAAATACTAGAGAAGCTCTTAGCTTGCAAGTTTTGTAATTATTCATTAGATCTTGTTCCTACGAATCGACTGTTGATTCTAAGAGGTTAGAAGGTGCTGATGAAACCAATTTGACAGAATAATAATAATTCTAAAACTCTTGTTCGTAAAGAAGAGATTGGTAAATTTTATGGGGGAGATTGTTATATCATTTTATCATTTTATATACTTACCATTTTGGGGATTGCAAAGAGGGATATTATCTTTATTTCTTGTTGGGGCAGGAGAGCACACTAGAAGATCAAACCACATGGCTCTATATAGTAGTTGTTAGATTCCATTTGCACACATTTTAGCATAGACAACTACACATGTAAAAGACCTTCCTACCTGCCACTTTAATACTTTCTTGAGGCTTTAGGGCTCTTCTTATTTCCTCAACATTAGACAAAGTTTTAATAATAATAGTTTACTCTCTCCTAAAAATGCAAATATCAAAAGGAGCTACCCATGAGAGTCAAAATCAAATATTCTATACAAGGATGCCTTTGTGTAGAGTGAAGAAGCTATAGTAAGTTATCAATGCAGGGCAGTGCGGTGAGTTTGAGCACTAATCAAGGAGCCTTCGTCACCAACCCATGCACTCAAAGAAGAAAGAAAGGCAGTGTTCAAGCAAGGAAGCATCAATCTACAATAGATAAGGAGTTCCACATTTTGAGGCAAATCAAAGCTTCATGCCAAAGCAAGGGAGAATGGGAGAGTTTTCAAGGAAACTACCCATGTCCAAGGCAAAACAATCAATGCAACCACAATGAGAGCCACCAAATAACACAGAACCCATGCTAAACAAAGAAACAAAGCTATGACAGAAGGTGAGGAAAGGCAGAGTAGGTCAAAATCAAAGGAAGACCCACGCAATTAGGTAAACAAGCCCACATAGAGGTAGTTGGCATAAAGGAAGTCCACAATATGAAGAGCAACATGTAGGAGATGCCAAAGAAGGCTTCATGCAATGGGTAGGGGAGGAAGCCAATGTTAATGAGGGAAAGGATCTCCAAGTAGCATAGAAGTCTATAGGGAGAGTAGACACCATAAAAAATGGCCACTGGGTTCAATGTTGTATGATGCAAAACAAAGGAAGACAATTAAAGCCTTACACAAAAGAACAAGAAAGCGAGCATGAAGTTAGTTTGATATCTGCATTGTAGTAAAAGACAGGGGAGATGTTAGGAAATGGGAAGCCTTCAAAGTCTTTTGTCCCACATTTTTTATGTGCTGTGATTTTATTTCTTTAAATATACTCCCACTTGAAGTGTACTGTGTCTAAGGACATGGGGTTTTGGAAGCCACGACCACATGGAGGGGCCTGCGGGTCCAAAGTCAAATTATTTTGACCTACAAAATGCTTCGCCTAATCATATCACCAAAGAAAGATTTGAGAAGAATTCTGATGCTACAACCACCCCATATGGTCAGGAAGTGAAGCTGTATTAATTTATGCTACTCCAAAATTAAGTGCCCTCATATGAGCATAATGCATAGTTCAAAGGCTCTTGGTGGTACGTTGGCACCCGTATGGACATAAAAGAAAAATTTTTAAACATTCATGTGAGCGTAAGCACATAAAGAAAACTTTAGAAGGCTTCAAGGATATGCTAGGGTCATAAAGGCATAAAGGAACCTCACCCCCATATGAACATAAAGCCAAATTTAGAGGCCTCTAGTGATACAGGAAACACAATTAACTAATGTATTAATTAATTAATCAAAGATATTTCAAATGAAAGATGGAAAATGAGGGGCAGACAAGTGGTAGGGAGATTTAAATATAAAATCAAATTCCAATTCAGAGATGAATCAACAAATGATTTTTTCAAAAAGAAGGATATTAATAATTTAAATGATTTATATAGTTCATACTATGTAAATTTTTAATTTTTTGAATTTTAATGATTGTTCATGGCTTGCGAGCCTATTTTTTGAACTGCTTCCAGGGGAGCTTTTTTTTTTCAAAAGAGGCACTACAATATACTATTGGAATTGGGAAAAGATGAATTTTGTAGATTTGAGGTTAGATTTTGCACAACAATTCACCGGTTTGCTCTAAAAGAAAATTTTTAATTCCCAAGGCATTTTCAATGGAAAGGGCATAATTCAAAATGGAGCCTCAGAATCAGTTGGGGAACATATCTTGGAGTCTGTTGATGCTAAAACAAATTCTAGAAAATTTGCATGCTTCTAAGAGTTCATATTTTAACTGATTTTTGCTGTTGTTTTGAGTTTAAATCAGGAATCAAAATCAGTTATTCTTTCTATCAAATATCTCAGATGTTTTGTCCTTGTAGAGACAAAATGATGAGGATTTCATTTTCCAATTGACGTGAGAGATTAGGGAGATGTTTTTAGCTTCTTGGGAAAGAATTCTAAGGGGACACTTCTCATTGTTTGATCAAATCTGGGAATTCTCTTCTCCTATATCATTCTCTTTCTCTTTCTTGGTTAGGGTTAGCAATTTTCTCTATGATACCAGTAGGGTTCTAGTGTTCTACTATGAAACCATGGTTTTTGATGGTTTTACTTCTTGTTTATTGAGCTAAACTCTAGCAGTGAAGGCCACACACCGGCTTATGTGTAGATTTTCAGTTCATTTTCATTGGTTATTTTTTGAGATGTGGAATTTGATGCTAGATCATGTGAATTATCTTGAGTTACATTCACTTTTACCATTTTATGTATTCAATCTTTTCCATGGATGAATATACAAGGGGATTTACATGTTTTATCTGGGTTTTCTTATTCTGTCTCCTAATTCTTCATATTCCATTAGCTTTGAGATTGAGTGAATAAGGTTTATTCAATTTAAGGCAACTTGGATGAGTTGTATCTAAGATCTATTGTTTCTTTTGACTAAAGGAGTCAAGTAAATTCTTCAATGTTCTTAGAGGGTTTCAGGATGTATGATAAGGATATTTCGTAAGAATGGGATTTGAGGATTTCAATTGACAAACTTAATTGTAAGGCAAATAAGTTAGGTCATCCTACTAGTAATGACTCTATGTTTTAATGGATAAGGTACTAATCACTAAATTAGATGCAAGCTGATATGAATGTTATTTGCACAAAATATTTTAATCAAAATCAATTCAATATTTCACATTTTGTGGTGGGATGAAAAGAATTAACCCTCACTTAGCTTATGGTTTCATAGGTTGTGATCTATAGCAATTTCATTCCCATTACATTATATAAGTACTAGAAGATAAAAGGGGTTGTAGATGCTATTATTAGGTTTAGATTTATGTTTAATTGCACTAGTACCATATGTTAGAACCTGAAGGTTAACCTACCTAGGTCTGGCAGAGCCTGAAGTGAAGCAGGAGTAATGCCTTATAGTTGGTCCAAGATTGCAGTCAGGTACATCCATCATAGAAAGTTGCTAGCCTTAGATGCATTTGTCTGGTTTCTTGGTCATTTTCAAAACTATTAAATCAGGAGCCAACAAAATGGTGACTCTGTTGGGGATGTATTGAATCTGTGTTATAGACAAACCTTGAAAATTTAAAGAAGATTCGGTACATCAGAAAATTTTCGCTACAACAGTGGGGTTGTGAGGTGTTTTCCATATCCTTGCTGAATTTTATGTTCCCTTGTCAAGTTTTATCCATTTACAATAGTGACTTTGAAGTTGAATGTAAATTGTATTGGTAAAAGGTGTTCATCTTCAGTCAATACAGCTGGTTGTTATTTTCAAAGTCTTGTTGTAGTTTCAGAGTCAAGAAAGTTATCTTTTAGCTTTGTGTAGAGGTTTCAAATTCAAGATAAAACTAAAGAGCAGTCTTCTATCTGCTATTGTTTAAAATTAGTTTGTGGTATCTTCAAGACTAATGCAATTCATGTCTCACTTAATGTGAGTGGTGACTCAAAGTTAATCTCTATACTAGTGCAGTACTATACATGAATTGTGATTAGTTCATGTGGGAGAAGAGCATATTCGAAAAGGTTGAAAAATTCAAATGGTTGCTAAGATTTGTAATGTGCTAGTTCAAAATGTTTAGTAAAGAATTAATAGGATTTTATGTTTGCTATTGTAAATAGTGGACAGAGAAGTTCCAGCTATTTAGATCTTGAGGTATTTTCTATTTTCATGTATTATCTTTTCATGAAAATTGATTGTTAAGAGTAGTGTTCTCCATCAAGTGAGTTTTAACACTAAGAGGAGGAGAATAGTTTGAAAAGTTTCATGCACTTCATTGGAATAAGTTCTAGTTTCTTATATAAAATTTTGAAGTGTATTTAAAGAGATATATTTGGTAGAAAGTTGTATAGATCTGTTGCAAATTGTGCATATGCAAGATGTTCCATATTGAAAGTATGGTTCAAAATTTACAAGTGGTAAATAGTTTCAAAATCTTTTCTCACTAAGTGTGAGTGGTGACTCTAGTCAAAATCTTTGTGCCAGTGCATGGTTTATTTGAAATATCAAAGGCTTTTAGTATTCATGGGTAGATCTAGTTTGTTGGAAAGATGAAGTATCAGTTTCTTGATTAATGGTTTATGTGTTTGTTTGTATTTGCTTAAGTAGTTGATCTCAAAAGGTCAGTCACTATTGTGATTTCATTTTCCTCTTTAAGGAGGTGGCAGCTCTACAAGGATTCTATCTACATTGTGAAGGATTTCATGTTTGCACCAGTGCTAATTAGCAGATCAAAGGTATTTTCAATTATCATGTATGTACATTTCATGAAAGTAGAGGTAGGAGTTTGATAGTTTGAAAGATGGATTCAAAGTCTAGGTTTGAAAATGATGTGCCAACTCCTGAAAGTGTTTGTGCAAATATTGCTAGGTTGAAAAGAAAGATTTATGATAAAACTTTCATAATGATAAGAAATACAATTGGTGATATTAAGGGTCTTAGTCAATTTCAAATTTACATGAAGTTCAAATAAGTAGTTATAAATCTTGATGAATTTTTCAAACTTGAGGAGTCTTCATGGCCAATGGTACTCTTAGAATTTTTGATGCCACATTCAGTTGATTGGTCAGAAAAGTCAAGATTAGATAAGATTTGTGAAATCCAAGATTTTATCATGGAGATTGAAAGTACTATGAATGGTAATGAATCCATTGAAAATGATGTTAAAGATGAAGATTCTTAGTTTTATGAATCAAAGGATAGTCATCAACAATTTGATGATATGCATAATGTGGATTCACCTTGTTATGATGATGATTGTAAGGAAGAGGGAAAATGTAATAGTAGTAAGAGTTTTTTTTCTAATGATGAATGTGAATATGTCAAGATATCGGTTGTTGAGGTGTTGTCTAAAGAAGAAGATGTATGTGATGATTAGAGTTCAGATTATTTAGAATGTATTACTAATGAGTCTACTGTTGTAAATGTTCCAAGCCATTTGGATAATAGTCATAGCCAAGGAAAAGAAACTAGTAATGAAGTCTTGTTAAGTGTTGATCAGATTTCTAATTTTTTGGCTCATGATTTTGAAAGATATGCTAATCTATCTAAGGATGCTTGTGTTTCACCAAATTTTACAATTTCATATGGTGAAGTCATTTTCCCTAAATTTGATGTTGAAGAAGATATAGTTTCAAAATATGCTCTGTCATGTTGGGGACGTGTATGTGATGGTAATTCATACATTAATACACATGATGGCTTCTATGTTGAGAATTAAAATGTAGAGATAGGGTCTCCTACTAGTTCATTTTCTTCTTCTTTTCATAAGGCTGAGATACATTCAGATTGCTCATGTGATGAGGAAAATAATACTAATGAAGTGATTTGTTCTAGTGAGTTATTTGAGGGAAACATTGATGCAGATCAACATATTATGAACATGCAATTTCATGGTGATTCTTTTGATTTAGTATCTAATCAATTTTTTAAGTGTGAAGAGGTTATAGTGAATGTTCAATTTGATTTATGGAGTACTAATATTATAGATAAGGAGAGGTCAGATTTTTCATACTCTTCACATCTGGAGGCACAAGGTGAGTTACAAATTGATTCATGTAACTTGTTGAGTGGAGTAGAGTACCAAACTTTTGTATTTTTAGTTGAAGGAATCCATCATTCAGTTAGTGGTGGTTAGTTTTATTTTGATGTTAGTTGTTATGATCACATTGATTCATATTTTTATAGTGAGGAAGATGAAGAAAGTATGTTTGATTTTTATATGCACTATGGAAATGATGATAATAGTTTTTTTTTGCCTAACAAAATGATTGAAAGTGTTGATGTATTGGGTGAAATGAAGGACAAAGATAATTTCAGTTTACCTCAAGATAATGTCAATGAGAATCAGGTTTATACCAGAGGTAAGGATTTTTGAAAACTTTTTAGTGGCTCATGACCATTGTTTGTACATAGTAGGAGTAGTTGTTTCTTGCTTAAAATAAAGTTGTGCAAGAGAAAGTTGTTACTTTAGGTGTGTGGTCTACTTCTCCTAGAGATCTAAATCCTTTCCATGCCCACAAGAGACATGCATCCCCAGACAGAGCCACTGTTGGCGCTCAAAATTGTAGCCTTGATTTTGAGCACCATTGAGAAAACTAAGCCCTATAAATGCTTTTAAATGCATGTGTACCCAACTATCCATTTGAGGCCCATGAGGTGTTTAATTTTTCTAACACCTTCCATTTAGTGTGTCCATGTGTTTCATAAAGTTAAATTGACATTCTGAGCTATTTTGTGAAGCCTCATTTTGAGTAATTGTCAAATTTGCATTTTCACCAAAGTGTCAAATAGTGATAGGAGGTTGTGTTTGCAACCAAATATCTTGCACCCAGTAATGTGTCATGACTTGCCGCTTTGGGATTATATAGTGTTCATATCTAAGAGCCTATGTTTCAGATTTTGAGTTGTTTCGAAAGCATTTGTCTAGGTTTTGAACCCCTCAAATTTGGCAATTTACTATTTTCATGCATTTGAAATTAATTCTAAATTGTGGGAAGCCCTGTTTGACGAGTTATAAATTTTGACCAATTGACCCAAATGATGAAATTAATTTTAAATTGTATTATAGAGGTTAGAGAATTTCTATGTTTCAAATTTGAGCTTATGATGAATCTGTTTGCTCAGTTTTCAAACACGATTCCAAATGCAAGTTCTAACTTTTTACTGGTGTCATTGTATGCAAATATGTTAGTACCCCTATTTGTGATGTTATTTCTCAAAATAAGTGATAGGTAAGGTTGAATGGATTGTACCACTATGTTTTGTTTATAAAATTCTTCAAGTGTGCAAAGTTTCAAGTCTTGATGAATTCGTCTCCACACTTTCCCAAGTCAATTCCATTTGCAAAAAATGCTTTTATATTAGTGTTTCCGGTCTCAAAATCTGAGTAGCCCACTTTCACTACTTGCCAAACATGTGCTATTATTTTTGATGAGCCCAAATCATAAATTTATACTCTCCTCATGATAGTGAACCTATGCCCCAATTTTTGTGCCCCCAGGTGTCAGTTTACCTAGTTTTAAAAGCCAAATTTGAGTGCAATTTAGTGTTCCTTAACATGTTTTCCTGCAGGAAATTTTGAAAGGGTAATTTTGATGGTCAATATCTTTTGACCTTGAATTCATCATGAGACGAGATTTGAAAGGGTGCAAGTATGCAGAATAGAGAATTAGTGTGTCAGTTTTTAGAGCTCAATCAGATGTTTGGGTTAGTTTTTATATGAATTTGCCTAAGGGAAAAATTCACCCAAGAACTAAGAACTCAAACACAAGCACAACTACAGACCAAGAGAGAAAGTATGATCAGAATGATGATATATTCAATATGCCATAATAAGAGTACACTAGGAGTGCCTGTATATAAAGGCCTCTGAGATACATCTAGAATGCCTCATAATCAACATCATGATGTGTCATACAACCAAGCACATGTCCACCAAATATGTGTTGTCCTCCATTAAGCACGAAAGTATGTATAATGATGTGAGGATAAGCCTACAAGGGTGTGACATGCAAAATAGTGTTATAGACACCATGTGCTAAAAAAGAGTTGCATACTCCTATGTTGTCTACATGACAACTCAAAAAGGTGTGTAAACTCTGAAGTGTCCCACAAATAAAAGTAATAACATAATGAAAAATAATAAAATAATACATTAACCTAAGTAAACTTAAGTAAGTGTAAATAGTGAAAACTTATTTACACCAAACACCCCCCCCCCACCCTTTTAAGTGCAACTTAGGGGAATGCCCTTGAGCTTACAAACTAGGATGAAGATGCATAATGGGTCCTAGCTACTAGGCCATGTTAGGTACCCATGTACATAATGAAATGCAATCTCTCATAAAGTGGGGAAAGAGGGAAAACATCATGGGAAAAACCCTCCCCCCAAAAGAGAGATAAATAGGGATGCATTGATGGATGGAGTAATCAAGACCCCCTAATTATGACATACATCCAGTATATACATAAGAGAATGAGAGAAGGAAGAGAGATAGAATAGGCTCACCCACCCCCCCCCCCCCCCCCCCCCCCCCAAAAGAAGAATGCCAACATGTGAAATCTACTCTAATGAAGAAGTTGGTCCACGAATGTAGAATGGTGTTCCTCCCCTTAGGAAGAAAAAAAGGAAAAGGTACACTCCTGAAGATGTATGGTGGCCCTGAAACCTACTCAAGTATCCCTATGCTGATGTTGATGCTCACCCCTTCCAACTATGCTAAAAAGAATGAATGCAGATCTAGCAAGGATGTTTTTTGAACCTGTTCCAATGAACCATTTTTCTCCTCAACTGATAAAGAAACCTCCACTAATTGTTGTTCATAAGAATCCACAATCATTCCAACCTGTACAAATTGATCATGTAGAGAATGGACATGAGGGTCAAAGTGAACCCTCGTAACAACTGTAGAAGGATCAACTTCATCAATGAGAAGATGTGAATCCTCAAGTTTTTCTCCCAAGTCAACTGAAGCTAAAGCCAAAAGATGATGTGTACCATGCTGTGATGGACCTTTCACTATGGCAACATAAGCATGTGGACTAGACTGATGTGACCTCTCACTATAACTATTGATAGAACCCCACATGTCTGAACCTATTGAAGCACTATCGCTGGTGTCAATATCAATTTCCATTGTATATGATGTGTGGAGAGGATTAGAGGATAATCTAGGAGAGCTTTCCTCAAAATGAACATCCTTCTCCACAAAGATTTCATGAGTCTTGGGATCCATAAGTCTATAAGCCTTCACATTATCTTCATAGTCGATGAAGGTACAAAGCCTAGGTGTTGGTGCCTTGCAACTCCTGGAAGATAGGTTTGCCCATGCTATAAAAACAAAGACTCTAAGGTGACTCACAACTAGTTTTCTATTGCACCATGCCTCAAAAGGAGTCTTCCTATCTAATGCATTATGAGGAGACCTATTAAGTATGTGAGTAGCACTACTAATGGCTTAAACTTCAACTGTAGGATCAAGAGACTTGGCCTTAATCATGCAACTTGCCTTGGTCTTGAGAGTCCTAATCATCATAGATGCAACATATGTCTTGTGCAGATTGAATGCTGGTGAGTTCTGAAGATCAATCCCCTCAATTTTGCAAAATTTCTTAAGTCTTCTATCTACATATCTATTCTCATTGTCCACCCTTAGTACCTTGATGGCTTTTCTTGACTTATGTTCAACATGAGTCTTGAAATCTTGAAGCTTATGAACCACTTCATTCTTGTGATGAAGGAAGTAGACCCAAGTGAATCTTGAAAAGTCATCAAAAAATGTGAGGATGTAACAACCTTGGCTGACTGAAGTCACTGCAAAGGGTCCTAGCAAAACCATGTGAACTAGCTAAAGAACAACTAGAGCACTAGAAGACTTCCCTTTATCATACTTCTCCTTTAGATTCAAATCCATAGAATAAGATAAACACTATCCCTCAGAAAATTTTATATTAGGTAGACCTTTGACCATGCATTTTGAGCAAAGTTGCTGAAGAGAGAAAAAGTCAAGGTGACCAAATTGCTCATGCCATAAGTTGATTTGTGAAGTAGAGTGAGTCAACAAGGCTTGAGAAGGAGACTTAGGCACAAAGTGGGAGAAGGAATAAAGCCTCTTGTCATCATTGACTTTCCCCATTGCAACCAATGAATCATCTTTTAGACTTCACACCATCACTAAATCTAGAAGGAACTCAACTTTATGACCATCTCTTAGGTAAGTGATTTGGTAAACTGATACGAGATTAGAGCTAAGGTTTGGAATGTAGAGAACATCTTTGAATTCCCCATTTTCCATTTCCACATGTCCATTCCCTTCAAGTTCCATTTTAGTATCATCTCTCATGAAGATGTGTGGTACCTTTGACTGCTTCAATGAAGAAAAGTCTTCCTTTAAAGAATCCATATGGTAAGAGGCACCTAAGTCAAGTATCCATTCTGAAGAAGAACTTATGTTTTCCATAAGTGCTTTCCCTTTACACTTTGAAGAGGTTGGAGTTGAATCCTGGGAAGTACCTGGCACTTGAATCTTGTTCTTCTTGAGTAGATTTTCTAACTCATCGATTCTTTTTGTCTTGCAATGATGTTTGTCATGATTTGGCTTTTTGCAATATGCACAAAAGAGTTTTTCCTTCTTGTCTTTACTTCCCTTCTTCTTCTAAGAAGAATTGCCTTGTTGAGAGGAGGATTGTTGTGTCTCAGATTGTGATTTTTGCTTCCACTACTTTTTCCTCTTGTTTTTGTTTTTCCCTCCTTGACTTGATTTGTGCTCATCACTAGCCACCAAGGCTTTAGTCTTTGATGACTTGAGAAGTCCAAAATCCATCAAGTGAGATTGTTCAACAATCAACATCTCTACAAATGCATCAAATGAAGACTTGTGGTAATTAGATCCCATGGTCAACCTATGAGTATTAAAACTTGAAACAAAGTTAGCATACTTAGATGGTAGCCTCTTAAGGATGTGATGAATCAACCTATCATCCTTCATGGGATTTCCACAATCTTTTAGTAGTGCCCCATACTCATTGACTTTGATGATGTAATCCTAAATTGTGTCAAAATTCTTCAAATCCAAGAGAATTAGATTATCTTCAATCTAAAATCCATTTTCTTTATCCACCTTACCATACAACTGTTCAAGTTTATCCCAAGCTTTTTTGGATTTTGAACAATTTTTAATGTGGAAGAGAAGATCCCCATGTAAACAACTCATGATAGCTCATAAAGCCTATCAGTCTTGAGTTTTTCAATCAATGAGTTCTTTAGCATCAATAGGTTTAGGAATTGTATCATCAACATAAAGACTATATCCTTTTTCCATTAATCTACTACATGCAATATCTTTCCATGTAGAATAGTTGCATGAAGTTAGAGGAGGACATTTAAAACCCATGATGTAGAAAATGAAAAGAGCACAAAAGAAAGACACAAAAAACATAGTACACACCCCCCCTTTTCACTCAATCAAAAGACACCCAAACCCCCCCCCCCCCACCTGAAAAAAAAAGAAGCTTATGGCACTTTATAAATAGTGCATGTACAATGGGCCAATTGTCAAAATGAACAAAGTGAACTTTCTGATTTTGCTTTTACAACTGCCTTATGAGGCTTAAATCTATCACTTAAGCACAGTAGCTCAGATTTACAACAATGCTAAAAAAGAATCAAAGCTTTACAATGCTGAAAATGGCCTAATTTTGAAAGTGAGAAATTGGTCCACACAACCCTAGAATCTAACTTTAGATCTAGAAATTAGACAAAACAATATGCACTTTCAAAAAAACTAGAACTTGAAAAAGTGACCAAATGTGCCCGTACAGAGCGTTTGAAGTTGAAAATGCAAGATTATGTAGGTACAATCACCAAAAAAAATGAAATTTCTACAAAATCTGTGCACCAAAACTAGAAAACAATACCACCACTAGAAAATTTAGGAAATTCTACCCAATTTCAAAAAAAATTGCACCTGAATCAGAGTCTGGATGTCTAAATTATGGGCTCACAAAGTCAGGCTACCAAATTGAAAAGCAATTTGGAGAGGGGTATAGAACAAGAATTGAAAGCTTAAATTTGATGGTCAAATGGTCATTTCTATAGTTATTAAATTCTTGGTTTTGATGGTCAACCGACCATCAATTTCAACCTCAGGAAAAGATGATGTCAACAAAAAAAGTTAGCAGCTAGGCTAATGTGACAAGTGACATAGATTTTTGTACTATATGGAACATATGAAAATGGTGGCTGATGTGGCAAAAGAGGGGTTCGACAAGGTGACATGGCAATCTCGATCCTGCTAACAAAGCAAAGGCAATGTCTGTGAGTCTATGTGATGTGTCAAAGTACATGTGGCAGATTAATGCTAACTAGACAAGGTCAGCTCTATAGCAAGGATCTACATGTCTTCGAATGAGTCACTACATAGGAGGATTGTCAATTCCAAGTGGTGGATTGTTATATGTCCACATGTACACTTGCAAGCAAGAAGACCTATCACCACTGTCAAAGTCACTACACAGAGATAGTTAGCTGTCAAAATATTCTCCACTGTTTCCCGAAATATGTTGCAGGAAAGAGGGTTTCAATGCTCAACTAAAAGTTTTAAATAGATTGTGACCAAAATATTTGCCAAGTTAGAATCCTCCAACATAGGCATGAAGACTTTGTGGCTGGATTTGAAAAAAATAGTCGTTGAATCTGCAATTGTGTGGCAGGAATACTAATGTGTACTCAGATTTTGTTGTGTGTCGCTTGAAATTTTTATTTGTTGCCAAAAAAAGTATAGGGGCTGCCAGAGTTACTATGTACTTTGGAAAATACCACTTTGTGGCCAAAGTTTAAGCTTGCAGTGGCTAGGATTTATATGCAAAATCCCATATCTATAGTGCAATTGACTATGGAGTAGTTTATATATTGTGAGCCACAAATTATAACACAAAGCCATGGAATATTTGTGGAAGCCAATGGTAAAGGTAAGAGACTTTCCACCAATTTTTGAACTGGTACAAATTTTGAGATTGTCAAGATCCAAGCACAATATGTCAGATTTAGACTATTATATGTTTGCTGCCAATTAATTCCATGGTATGGCATGTGCACAAATAAAATAACCTCCTATGACAAAATAAAATAAATTCTTGACACTGCAGAGTGGGATCTGATAGCTCGATTTTGCAAAAAAAAACATCTCTGCTAGGCAAAAAATTTCCACAACAATTCTGAAAAAAATATTATAGAGAAAACAAAATAATGCAAATTCAAGATTTAATTATATCTGCAAAAAATGATCATACTTGATCTACAAATTGGGGCCTTAGAGTTCTGATTTGGAAAAAAAAATTGCCTCACAATCGACTTTTGGCCAAGGTAGCCAAGTTTATAGTGGATTTTCACTAATTCAACATTCAGGATGTAATGGCGAGATCAAATCTAGCTCTAGACACTCCCAATTTCTGTAGTACTCTGGATTTGGGTTGAGGTGCTGAAGCAAGCATAGTCTCAAATGGCTATGTGATGAGAAAATCTCAGAGTTGCTCTAATACCATGTAAAAATTTTCCTAAGGGAAAAATTCACCCAGGAACTAAGAACTCAAACACAAGCACAACCATAGACCGAGAGAGAGCGAGAGAGAGAGAGAGTATGGTCAGAATGATGATATATTCAATATGCCATAATAATAGTACACTAGGAGTGCCTATATATAAAGGCATCTAAGATACATCTAGAATGCCTCGTAATCAACACCATGATGTGTCATAAAAATAGGCACATGTCCACTAGATATGGGTTATCCTCCATTAAGCACAAAAGTATTGCGATGATGTGAGGATAAACCTACAAGGGTGTGACATGCAAAACAGTGTTGTAGACACCATGTGCTAAAATAGAGTTGTGTACTCTTGTGTTGTCTACATGATAACTCAAAAAGGTGTGCAAACTCCTAAGTGTCTCACAAATAAAAGTAATAAAGAAATGCAAAATAATAAAATAATGCACTAACTTAACTTAAGTAAGTGTAAATAGTGAATACTTATTTACACGAACAGTTTTTAAAGCTAGCCAACAGGCTTTATTAGCAAAAAGTCGCAGTTTGTAGATAAGTGGTAAAAAGAGTTTTAATGATGTTTCAGTGATGGATTTTGTTTTCAATTAGGTTGAGATGCTAAATGGATTAATCTAAAGGATCAGTTGTCTAGAAATGAATTTTTTTTTCAGTTAGACCTACCTTGAGGCCCGACTAATCTGCATCAGATCAACTAGGAATGTATAAGTCTTATGCATGATTGAAAGTGTCCATTTAGCCCTCTTCTAGTTGAGTTAAAAAGTAAATTTTATATTTTTAGTAGTGTAAGTGTTATTTGTAATGCACATGTTGTTAGGGCAGATCTAAATGATTTTTGTGCATTTGATGAGGACTATTTTAAACTTGCAAAGTTGGCACCTAAAGCTGTGGATTTTCCCAAAAGAGGAAGGCACCATTGATGTCACATTATCTAAGACCCAGGTAATATCCATACTTTATGAACAAAGAGGATTCAGTTTCTTATAGGTCAGAGAGGATTTCAGGCACACTATGTTGTGAAGTGTTGAATATGTTTGGAGAAGAACAAAAATGTTGCATTGAAAAGACATGGGATATTCTTCTGTCATGGTTGAAAAGGTTATTAGTATACATGGAAATGAAAATTGGAATGAAGTACTAGAGTAGCTCTTAGATTGCAAGTTTTTTGATTATTCATTAGATCTTGTTCCTATGAATCTGACTGTTGATTCTGAGAGATTAGAGGGTGCTGATGAAACCAATTTGGCAGAATAATAATAATTCTGAAACTCCTATTCATCAAGAAGATATTGGTAAATTTTATGGGGGAGATTGTTATATCATTTTATATACTTACCATTTTGGGGATTGGAAAGAGGGATATTATCTTTGTTTTTCGTTGGGGCAGGAGAGCACACCGAAAGATCAAACCACATGGCTCTATATAGTAGTTGTTGGATTCCATTTGCACACATTTTATCATAGACAACTGCACATGTAAAAGACCATCCTACCTGCCACTTTAATAAGTTCTTGAAGCTTTAGGGATCTTCTTGTTTCCTCAACGTTCCACAGATTTTTAATAATAATAGTTTACTCCTCGAAACATGGAGATCAAAAGGAGTTGCCCACGTGAGTCAAAATCAAATATTCTATACAAGGATGCCTTTGTGTAGAGTGAAGAAGTAGTAGTAAGTTTTCAAAGCAAGGGAGTTTAGTGAGTTTGAGCACCAATTAGGGAGCCTCCAACATCAACCCAAGCAATCAAAGAAGAAAGAGAGGTAGTGTTCATGCAAGGAAGCAACAGTCTACATGTGACAAGGAATTCCATGTTTTGAGACAAATCAAAGCTTCACACTAAAGCAGGGGAGAATGGAAGAGTTTTGAAGGAAACTTCCCATGTCCAAGGTAGAACAGTCAACACAACCACAATGAGAGCCACCAAATAACATAGAACCCATGCTGAACAAAGAAATAAAGTTTTAGCAGAAGGTGAGGAAAGGTAAAGTAGGCCATGAGCAAAGGAAGACCCATGCAAGTAGGTGAACAAGCCCATGCAGAAGTAGTCGGCATAAACGAAGTCCACAGTATGAAGAGCAACTAGTAGGAGATGCCAAAGAAGGCTCCACACAATGGGTAGGGGAGGAAGCTTGCATTAATGAAGAAAGGAAGCTCCAAGTAGCATAGAAGTCCGTAGGGAGAGTAGAAGCCATAAAAAAGGGCCACGGGGTTCAATGTTGTATGATGTAAACTAGAGGAAGGCAGATAACACAAAAGCAAAAGAAAGTGACCGTGAAGTTGGTTTGATATTCACATTATAGTAAAAGACAAGGGAGGCGTCAGGACGTGGGAAGCCTTCAAAGGCTTTTGTCCCACATTTGTTATGTGGTGTGATTTTATTTCTTTAAATACACTCTCACTTAAAGTGTATTGTGTCTAAGGACATGGGCTTTTAGAAGCCACGACCACGTGGAGAGGCTTGTGGGTCCAAAGTCAAATTATTTTGACCTAAAAAATGCTTGGCCTAAGCGTATGACCGAAGAAAGATTTGAGAAGCCTTTCAATGCTATGACCACCTGGTATGGTTGGGATGTGAAGTTGTATTACTTTATGCTACTTTGAAATTGTGTGCTTAATGAGTGTAATGCATAGTTCAAAGACTCTCAGTGGTACACTGGAACCCATATTGGTGTAAAATCAAAAATTTTAAACATTTCTGTGAGTGAAAGCATGTAAAGAAAACTAAAGAAGGCTCCAAGGATACGCTAGGGTCATAAATGTGTAAAGGAAACTCACCCCCATATGAATGTAAAGCCAATTTTGGAGGCCTCTCATGCTATAGGAAACATAATTAATTAATGTCTTAATTAATTAATCAAAAATATTTCAAATGAAAGATGGCAAGTGAGGAGTGGACAAGTGGCAAGGACATTTAAATATAAAATCAAATTCCAATTCAAAGATGAATCAATGAATGATTTTTTCAAAAAGAAGGATATTAATAAATTTAAATGATTTATATAGTTCATACTATGTAAATTTTAAAAATTTTGAATTTTACTGACTGTTCATGGCTTGGGAGCCTATTTTTCAAACTGCTACCAGGGGGACATTTTTTTCTCAAAAAAGGCACTATAATATACCGTTGGAACTGAGAAAAGATGAATTTTCCAAAATTGAGGTTAGATTTTGCACAGCAATTCACCGGTTCACTTTGTAAGCAAAGTTGTAATTTCCAAGGCATTCTTAGTGGAAAGGGCAGAATTCATTATTGAGTGTCAAAATCAGTTGGGGACATATCTTGGAGTCTGTTGATGCTAAAATGAATTCTAGAAAGTTTTCATGCTTCTAAGAGTTCATATTTTAACTAATTTTTGCTGTTGTTTTTAGTTTAAATCAAGAATAAAAATTAGTTATTCTCTCTATCAAATATCTCAAATATTTTTTGTTTGTAGAGGCCAAATGATGAGTATTTGATTTTGCTGTTGAGGAGAGAGATTAGGGAGATGTTTTTAGCTTCTTTTGAAAGAATTCTAGGGGGACACTTGTCATTGTTTGATTGAATATGGGAATTATCTTATCCTATATCATTCTCTTTCTCTTTCTTGGTTGGGGTTGGCAGTTTTCTCTGTGATACCAACAGGGTTCTAGTGTTCTACTATAAAACCATGGTTGTTTATGGTTTTACTTCCCATCTATTGAGCTGAGCTCTAATAGTGAAGGCCACATGCCCACTTATGTGCAGATTTTTAGTTCATTTTCATTGGTTATTTTCTGAGATGTTGAATTTGATGCTAGATCATGTGAATTATCTTGAGTTACATTTAGTTTTACTAGTTTATGTATTCAGTCTTTTCCATGGATGAATATACAAGGGGATTTACATGTGTTATCTAGGTTTTCTTATTCTGTCTCCTAATTCTCCATATGCCATTAGCTTTGAGATTGAGTGAATAAGGCTTATTCAATTTAAGATAGCTTGGATGAGTTGTATCTCAAATCTATTGTTGCTTTTGACTAAAAGAGTTAAATAATTGCTTCAGTGTTTTGATAAGGTTTTTGGATGTATGAAGGGGATATTTTGTAAGAATGGGATTTGAGGATTTCAATTCTCAAACTTAATTGTAAGGAAAATAAGTTAGATCATCTTGTTGGTAATGACTCTATGTTTCAATGGATAAGGCACTAATCGCTAAATCAAATGCAATCTGATATAAATGTTATTTGCACAAAATATTTTAATTAAAATTAATTTAGTATTTCACATTTTGTAGTGGGCTAAAAGGAATTAACACTCACTTAGCTTATGGTTTCATAGGTTGTGATCTATAGCTATTTCATTCCTATGTCATTGCATAAGTACTAGAGGATAAAAGGGGTTGCATCTCCTATTATTAGGTTCAGATTTATGTTCAATTGCACTGGTACCATATGTTTGAACCTGAAGGTTAATCCGCCTAGCTCTAGTAGAGCCTTAAGTGAAGAAGGAGTTATGCCTTATAGTTAGCCCAAGATTTTAGTCAGGTACATCCATCATAGGAAGTTGCTAGCCTTAGATGCATTTTTCTTCTTTCTTGGTCATTTTCAAAATTGTTAGATCAAGAGCCAACACCCTAGATGTAATGTAGGATGCATTTGGTTGCCTTCCAATGAATTTCATGTGGCTCTTGCATTAAGTGAGAAACCATGCCAACTGCAAATGAAATATTAGGGTGTGTATGTGTCAAGTAATGAGGCTTCCCACCAACTATCTATATAGAGTTGCATCAATAAGTGGAGAGGAACACTTTGTTTCTAACTTAACACTTGAAAGGAATGGGGTGGATGCATCCTTGTAGTCACTCATTTGAAATTGAGCTAGAAGATCAAGAGCATACTTTGGTTGTGATAGTGTGATCCCTAATGAAGATTGATGTATCTCTATACCAAGGAAATAGTGAAGTAGACCCAAGTCTGGCATCGCAAACTTGTCCTACAAAGTAGTCTTAACATTGTCGATGATGGATGTAGTACTTTATGTAATGATCATGTCATTCACATAAAATAAAAGGAGGAAATGTGAATCATCACTCTGAAGAATGTAGACATTCAGATTAGAATGACATCTGGTGAAGCCTTTGGAGAGAAGGAAGGAATCCATCTTGGTGTACCAAGCTCTAGGAGCTTGTTTAAGTCCATAGATAGACTTCTTCAATTTCCAAAACAAGATAACATCCTGTATGAATCCCTATGTTTGCACCATATATATCTCCTCATATACATCACCATTCAAAAATGTACTCTTCACATCTATCTATTGAACAACCCATCCCTAAGTTGCTGCTATAGCTATTGTTAAGAAAATGGAGTTCACCTTTGTCAATGGTTCAAAGGTTTTAGTATACTCAATGCCTAGTACCTAAGAAAACCTTTTTTTAACAAGTCAAGATTTATGTTTATCAACACTTCCATCTACTACAAATTTGGTTTGATAGATTCACTTACATCAAACCAATTTTCTTCCCTTAGGAAGAGAGACTAAGTCCCATGTATGATTTCTCATAATTGAGTCGTATTCTTTCACCAATGCCTTATTGTGGAATACCTGATGCTTCTTTAAAAGACTATGGATTTGAAGCAACTACAATATAGGCATGTGGGAGTTTATTGTGTTGTGATCTTGTCATCTTTGTATCATAAGGATTCCATGCCAAGGGTCATGCCAAATCCAATGTCTGCTTAGCCCATCTAGGTCTAGTGTAAGAAGATGTAGTAGAAGTATCCTCAATCTCAATTAGTTGATGCTTTTGTGTTGGTCAGGGATGTGTTAGTGTAAATAATTTTATTTACACTTTACTTAAGTTTACTTAGGTTAAATACATTGTTTTATTATTTATTAGGTAAGACACCTTGGAGTATGCACGCTCATATTAGTTATCATATTGACAACACTAAAATAAGAAACTCTAATTTAGTACATGGTGTCTACATCATCTCTATATGTGAGACACCTTGTCTTACTTATCCTCTCATTTATGCACATATATTCATGCACAATGGAGGACATGTGCTTAGTTTCTATGCTTATCTATTAGATCATTCTAGAGACATTCTAGATGCATCTTAGAGGCCTTTACATACAAGCACCTCTAGTGTACTATACAATCAATTGAATGTAATATTGTTATTCTAATCATACTATTGGTCTATTTTGTGCTAGGTATTGTGCTTCTTGGTCTTGGGTGAATTTTTCCCTAGGGAAAATTCTTACATGGTATCAAAGCCATAGAAGCATCATTTCATAGCCATTAGAGACTAATCTTTCTTCACCTCTCTAAGGATACCTTGATCTAGATCCAGAGTATGTGTAGATATTTGGAACATCTAGAGCCAAAGTAGACCTCACCATTGTGTCCAGAGTGTCAATTCGATGAAATCCAACTAAAAATTTGCCTATGTTGGGCCATAATCAATTTTGAGGCAAATTTTTTTTGAAAATTGGCACCCAAAGGCTTGATTTGAAAGTATGATATGATCTATTAGATCTACACATTTAATTCTTTTCAAATTTGCATTTGTATTTCTCTTCCATTATTTTCAAATTTCTATTTTTGGAAATTTTTGCTAGCCTATTAGGTTTACAAAGAATTTTTTTTTGCAAGAACTGGGTGGTGAAATCCTAGCCCCTGCAAGTGGAATATTCTTGGATATTAGCATATTCCTTTCAATTTGAGTGGGCATATCACACTGCAAATTCTAGCCAACAACCAACCAAATCTAGGCGTTAATCAATCAGTGACCCTAGCTTTGTGTTTGTTAAAGCCATGCAAGCCTTTTTTTACACAACCCATAGTGTGATTACCCACTGCATGTGGGATAAAAATCACACCCTCTTTTGGTGGTACTAAAACATCGGTGGCATGATATTTCTTAGTGTTGGATACTAGACCATTGGCACCTATAAAAACCCCTCTAGTAGTGGTGATCTGATTTTAGTCACTGACAACTACAACTATTGTGGCATCCGACTCCCATGATAGCCAGATCCACCTACCATGTGGTGCATCATGAGTTAGTGCCAACTCACACTCCCAGCCAGCTCAGCCAGCCCTCCACATAAACCTGCCACCATGGACAAACAACTCAACAACTGTACATCTGTGCACTTACCATGTGTATAGTCCTAGTGACCAAGCCATGTAAGATCCATACTCTACCACATCAAAAATTTCTATACAACCTGTACAGTTTCGTACTGCCAACTCAGTCACTAACATCATCATCTAAACTTGACATCATCTAGGGGACCCAATTTTATTGACATCATCATATCATTATGTTAAAATTGATGGCCATATGACTATCATCCATTGCAAAATTTGAATTTCTGCAATGAATTTTTGACTGTTAAATTTAACTTTTCACTTTGCTAATCAAACGCCTCTCTAGGTTTAGTTTTGATTTGATAGTTCGACTTTGGGAGGCCATATCTCAGTCATGTAGGCTCCAAATTAGCTACAATTTTTATTAGTATTATTAGAATTTTCTAAACTTTTTAATGGTGTTATTCTTTTATGGTTTTGGTGAATGGATTTGTTACAAATTTTAGTTTTTTTCGACTGTACCTATCTAGTCTTGCAATTTGCAATTTCAACTGCTTTATATGGTCTCATCTAGATTTGAAATCAGCTTCTATTTTTTTTGAAAATGTGTATTTTTTTTCCTACTTTCTAGATCTGAAATTAGATTATAGGCTTGTGTGGAAAAAAATATCACTTTCAAAAATAGGTCCTTTCTTTGCTTTGTATTGTTTCAAAATTGTTTTACATTGTAAAGTTCTAGATTCGTACTCTAAAAGGAGGTTATAAAAAGAAACATTAGAAGTCCACTGAGACCAAAACAAGCAAGTGGCTATTGTAAATGCACTAAGTATAAAGTGTCAAAATCTTTCATCTTGGGGGTGGGGGAGGGATTGTTTCTTGATTGAGTGAAAAAGGAGGGGTGTCTCTTGGTGTTTTGTTCCTCTTTTCCTGTTGTTATCTTTCATTTCTTGCATCATGGGAAATTTTATCTTTCTAAAATTAACACCGCATGACTATGCCACATTGTATATTAAAATGTGGTGTCAATTAATCCATAATGAAGTTTCTCAAAATGTAGATGGTACCCTTCCTAAACTTATAGGTGATCAAGTATCTAAAAGTGATATTACTGCATGGGAATAGGTAGATAGGAAAGCCCTAGGTGATAGTATGATGGGGGTTGAAGACAACATCTTCTATCAGATCTAGAAGTATAATACATCCAAGGAAGCTTGGGATACCCTCAAAAACCTATATGGTAAAGTAAATAAGGAGGATTTTCACAAAATTGAAGATGAGCTTGTCGCCATATATCCTAAGACATTTGATTCTATACAGGATTTCATCATTAAGGTGAATGAATTAAGAACAAAGCTTGATGTTTGTGGTAGTCCTAATAAAGATAACAAGTTGATCTATCTCATTCATAATAAGCTTCCATCTAAGTACTCCACATTTGTTTCTTCCTAGAACACCAAAAAGACTACATTAGGGGCTGCCTATCAGAAAGTCACTTTTGATGGTTATGCTCAACTATTGGATGATGATGAAAAAGAAGTTACAATGAATGGGAATTCTCAAGTTGTTTAAGTCTAAGGTATTGGTGGCTAATATTGAGGGTTTTCAAAATTTAGCTACTCAAACTTTAAATAAAGGAAAGGGAAAAAAGAAAAATTGGAAGAATAACAAAAAAAAGGATATAGAAAAGATAATAGCACCATCAAATCAACATGGAAAGTCTTCCTTGAATACAAACAAGAAGGGGGACACTAATTAGCAGAAGAAAAAGTGTGCCTATTGCAAGAAGTCGAGTCATGATGAACATTAGTGTTAATGAACATCATGAAGAAACACATTGTTCCACTACCTAGTGCTTATAAGGAGAAAGGATTCTTCATCTTTACATTCTAAGGGAAAAGGGCATGCTTTACTCACAAACATTGTTAGTTAGGGAGAATGGATCATAGATTTAGGTGGCACACATCATATGGGTGCATCAAAAAGATATTTTTCTTCTATGACACATTCAAAGATACCATACATCTTCATAGGTAATGAAACTAAGGTGGAAGTTGAAGGAAAAGGTGAAGTTAAGATGGACAATGGAGCATTCAAGGATGTTCTATATGTTCTTAATCTTACCTCCAACCTTCTTTTAGTCTACAAAATGACTCACTATGGAGGTGGAAATAAAGTTCATTTTTTTCTAGATTCAGTGGTAGTGAAAAGCATTAAGGATGACTCTATAATTGGAATTGGTCAAACCAATAATGAATCAATGCTCTACACTTTCTCCTCCTTTGTGTCAAAATCAAATGCACAAGCCTTGTTCTTACATTCAAATGTTGAAAGCAAACCGTGGCATCAAATATTTGGACATCTCAACTATAGATATCTTCAGTAGCTTAGTAGCAAGAAAATGGTCAATGGTCTACCTCAAGTTAAATTTTCCAAAGGTGTTTGTTTAGGTTACTCACTTGGGAAACATTCAAAAAAAATGTATGAAAAGGGGAATTCTTGGAGAGCACAATGTGTTCTTGAATTGGTTCATAGTGATGTGGCCGGCCCATTTCTAGTGTCATCATTTTGCAAGCCTTGCTATTTCCTCACCTTCGTAGATGACTATTGTCACTTTACTTGGGTTTTCTTCATGGATCATAAGAGTGAAGTATTTGAAAAATTTCTTAGCTTCAAGGCTCAAGTTGAAAATCAGTTAGAAAAAGCCATCAAAGTTCTTCAAATAGATAATGGGGGGGAGTATGTGAACTCAAGACTAATAGAATTTTTCACTCAAGAGGGTATTGACCTTCAACACTCAGTACTATACATGCCACAATAGAATGGCATTTTTGAAAGGAAAAATAGAACTCTCAAGGAGATGACCACTTGCATGCTGCAAAAAAAGTCTCTTGATCAAGTCTTTTGGGCTGAAATAATGAATTGTGCTAACTACATCCAAAATAGGTCCTCACAAGGATTTGGATGGTGTAACTCCTTTTGAAGGCTGGACAAGAAAGAAACCTATGGTTAAGCACTTCAGAGTCTTTGGTTGTTTGACATGGGCATAAATACCTCCACAGAAACATAAGGCATTGGAAGCTCAAAGCAAACCTTACATCTTTGTTGGATATTCCAACTCACATAAAGCCTACAAGTTAATTGATCCATAAACACATGATATATTCTATGAAAGGAGTGTCCATTTTGAAAATAGTTGTCCAAGCTTTTCTTATTCAACTCCTCCTTCTTCCTCCTTCACTAAAGAGAGTGATAGTGATAATAGTGACTTGGAAGATGTTCATCCCTGACCCCCATAGAGGCATCATCCAATTGAGATTGAGGATACTTCTACTACATCTTCCTCCACTAGACCTAGATGGGCTACGCAGATATTCAATTTGGTAGGACCATTGGCACGAAATCCTTTTGATACAAGGAGGACAAGATCATAGCATAATATTGTTTTGCTTCTTATTTTGAAATGCATAATGGATCCTAGCTAATAGGCCATGTTAGGTGCCCATGTACAAATGAAATGTTGTACATACAAGGAAATGTATTGAAATCTCTCTACATATAGAGAAAGAGGGAAAAACTCATGGGAAAAACCCTCACCCAAAAAGAGGGATTTGTACAATAAAGAAAGATGCATGAATGGATGGAGTAATCAAGACCCCCCCCACTACAACATACATCATTCATATATAATAGAGAATCCCTCCATGAAATCCCCCCTTATTGAAGGATCTCATAATGATAAGTGTTTGAAGACAAAAGAAAATCCAATGTTGAAAAACAAAATTTCTCCCTTTAGGAAGAAGAAACACCAAATATAGGTGCAAGTATGCTTCCCACTATGGATAGGAAGATGGAAGAGGGATCCATATGTAGTATGTTGTGGATTCTACCTCTGAAATCTTCTCAGATGTCAAAAAGTCCTTGATGAATGTAGACGCCACGAACCAATTTGGTGAATGCCCACACGAAGGTTGCAAACAAGGAAGCATGTCTGTGTATGAGACTGAATCAACCTCCAAAGATGATGAAGCATCCTTATAGGAAGGTGGAGGAAGAGAAGAAATGTTGCCTCCCCTTAATGATGAATACACACCCATGATAGAAGCTCCTTGATGACTAAAGAAGCTACACCATGAAAGCTAAATGATGGTCCTCCTTATAGGAAGAAATAGTGTCATAGGTGTGGTAGAGAACACTCCCCAATTGGTAGGAAGAATCCTTAGAAGATATGATGTCTAAGAAAATTAGAATACAATCTCTACAGACTGATAAAACTCCTCATAAGTGAAAGATTCCTTCTCTGCCTATTGTAAAGAAATGTCCACAAGCATGTCAGAATGATTAAGTGGTTGAGGGTCAAAATGTTCCCTCACAATGAGTGAAGAAGTCTCCTCAAAAAATAGAAGATTTATGTCATCAATGATTTATCCCACATCTTCAATGTGAGACTCCATGAACAACCTTGCAATGTCTAGAAGGAAGTCATCCCATGAAGCTGAAGTAGGAAGACATGGTATGTCCTGCTGCACTAAATCAGGAGCATCTATGGCTAGAACTGGATCATTAGTAGCAATAGGAGCATCATGATGTATGATCTCATCTAGAGTTGGAGGTAACAAAACTGAAGTGACTAAAGATATAATGTCCTCTGGAAAGGGAGGAATATTTGGATCTCCATATGCTTCCCAAAGACCTATCCAAATATCATTAGGATAATTATACTTGTCAATGACTTTAAAGCAAGAATGAGTGACATTGAAGTCTAAAAGTCTTTCAATAGGTGGCTGATTAATGGAAGAGATTAATTCATTGAAACATAAATAAGGAAAGACTTCCTTATGCTCTCTTCTTAGATGATCAATGATTAAGGCACTCCATGTTTGATAGTTCCTCTTTGTCAACTTCAGCTTAAGATCATCTCAACATATGAAACAAACCTCCATGAGTTCAATGAATACGTGCACCACCCAAAATGGAAGAGAGAATCAAAGAACCCACTCCCCCTCCCCCCCTGAATGTATGATTTAGGCACTTTATAGCCACTTGCCAATTTAGGGCCTATTTTTGAAAGTACTATTTCTATCCATACAAGCCTATAATCTAATTAAAGATCTAGAAAGTACATGAAAAAATATTCACTTTCAAAAAAAACGGAACCTGAATATGTGTCTAGATGAGACTGTACTAAGCTTTTGAAGTCGCAAAAACATTTAGGAAAAAAGAGCTCAAACATCCTATACCAATATGTAGATCATGAAATTCTACAACAAAAAAAACAAAATTGTATGAAAAAAGGAGTCCATATGAGGGAGATATCATTGTTTGAAAATCACCTCCATTATTATTTTTCCTGAATCGTCGTAGTCATGCCTCCAAAAATCAAATGACTCTAGATTTCACCTTAGATCTCAAATTTTTGTGAAACAAAAGTCAAATTAGGGGTTCTTTGAACTTTTGAATATGATGCTAATATCTGATTTGCACTAGCAAGCTCCAATCTTCTCCTACAAAATATCTCTCCTACTGGCCTGATGGCCAAAAAAAATTGGAAAATAATGCAAACTCAAAAAAAAAGTAGAAATGCAAATGATAAAATGTGTAGATCTAAAATTTAAATTCAAAGATCTAAAATGATCATACCAATTCTGCAAACTAGCCTTCAACTGTTGGTTTTCAAAAAACAATTGCCTCAGATTTGACTATGGCCTAGGGTATAGGCAAAATTATAGTCAAAATTCACCGAATTGACACTCCAAATGCAATGTTGAGGTTTTTTTTTGGCTCTAGATGCTCCCAATATTTGTGGATACTCTAGATCTAGATCGAGGTGTCCTTAGAGACATGAAGTAATAGCAGTCTCCAATGGCTATGAAATGATGCCTCTATGGCTCTAATATCATGTAATAATTTGGTATAGCTATGATACCATGTAGAATTTGAATTAACCTCCAAAGACTATGATGCATTCAGATAGGAAGATAGAGGAAGAGAAGCAATGTTGCCTCTGAAGATTAATCCAAATTCTACATGGAATCATAGCTATATTAAATTCTTACATGGTATCAGAGCCATAGTGGCATCATTTCATAGCCATTGGAGACCATTATTGTTTCACCTCTCTGAGGACACCTTGATCCAAATTTGGAGTATTCACAGATATTAGAAGCCTCTAGAGCCAAAGAAGACCTCACTATTACATCTGAAGAGTCGATTTGGTGAATTTTGACTATAATTTTGCCTATCCTAGGCCATAGCCAAATTTGAGGCAATTTTTTTTATTTTTTGTTTTTTATTTTTATTTTTAAACTTTTTTTAGTTTTTTTTTTAAGCATAACAATCTGAAATTGTATTCATGTAATGTCCTATAAATACACACTAGGAGAAAAATAACTCGCACAATAAATAGAGTCATCTAATTTTTGGAGGCACAATGTTATTTTACTTCTTACTCTACCAACAAATGGGACCAGAACCAAGGTGAAACATGTAACCTTAAGTAGACTTACAAGAATCAAGATCCCCTACATAATCTGAGATTATATATCCAACCAGCCGAAGTCATGTACTTGCTACATAGTGTATCCCATGTGTATGTGTACCCTATATGTAGTGCAAGATGCCTTGGCAGGCTTCCAATGAAGCTCATGTGGTTCTTGCATGAAGATAGAAACCATGCCAACTAAAAAAGCTATATAGGCCATATATGTGTCAAGTAGATGAGACTCCCAACTAATTTTTTGTATAATGTATGATCAACAAGTGAAGTGGTACACTTGGTCTCTAACTTGACACTTGATATAGCTTTCTAATGTACCATTTTGTTGCTACTAAGTTGCTAAAGATATTTGTAGTTGATATGTCCAAATCTCTCATGCCACAGTTGGCGTTCTACATCTAAATGTAATAACAAGGCTTGTGCATTTGATTTTGGCACAAAGGAGGAGAAAGTGTAAAGCCTTGTATCATGATTGGCTTAACTAATTGCAATCATAGACTCATCCTTAATGCTTTTCACTATCACTAAATTTGGAAGAAATTCAACTTTATTTCCACCTCCATAGTGAGTCATTTGATAGACTAAAAGGAGGTTGGAGGTGAGATTAGGAACATATAGAGCATCCTTGAGCACTCCATTGTCCATCTCAACTTTACCTTTGTCTTCAACTTCCACCTTAGTTCCATCACCTATGAAGATGTGTGGTAGCTTTGAATGTGTCATAGAAGAAAAATCTCTTTTTGACGCACACATATGATGTGTGGCACATGAATCTATGATTTATTCTCCTTGACTAATAGTGTTTTTGAGTAAAGCATGCCCTTTGCCCTTAGAACCTAAAGATGAAGATCCTTTCTCCTTATAAGCACTAGGTAGTGGAACATTGTGTTTCTTCATGATGTTTGTTAACTCATCAATCATAGGCACATCTTTCCTTCCCCTGATTAGTGTCCCCTTCTTGTTTTTATTTGAGGAAGACTTGCCTTCTTGATTTGATGGTGGTGTTGCCTTTTCTGTATCCTCTTGTTTTTTATTCTTCCAGTTTTTTTTTTTTGCCCCTTTCCTTTATGTGAAGTTTGAGCAACTAAATTTTGAGAACCCTCATTATTAACCACCAATCCCTTAGACTTAAATGACTTGAGAATTCCCATTGATTGCAACTTCTTTTCTTCACTGTCCAATAGTTGAGCATAACCATCAAAGGTGACTTTCTAATAGGTACCCCCTAATGTAGTCTTTGTTGTGCTGTAAGAAGAAACAAATGTGGAGTACTTAGATGGCACCTTATTATGAATCAGATAGATCGACCTGTCATCTTTAATAGGACTACCACAATCATCAAGCTTTGGTGTTAACTCATTCACCTTAATTAAAAAATCTTGTATAGAATCAAATGCCTTAGGATCTAGGGAGATAAGATCATCTTAAATTTTGTAAACATCCTCTTCAGTCACTTTACCATATAGGTTTTTGAGGGCATCCCAAGTTTCCTTGGATGTATTATACTTTTGAATCTAATAGAGGATCTTGTCTTCAACCCCCATCCTAGTATCACCTAGGGCTTTCCTATCTATCATTTCCCAAGCAATAACATTACTTTTAGATTCTTAATCACTTGTTGGTTTAGGAAGGGTACCATCTACATATTGAGAAACTTTATTATGCATTAATTGACACCACATTTTAATAGACCATGTGACATAGTTGTGGTGTTAATTTTGGAAACTTAAGATTTTCCATGATGCAAGAAATGAAAGATAACAGAAGGAAAAGAGGAACACAAAACCAAGAGACACCTCCCCTTTAAACTCAATCAAGAAACCCCACACCCCCCCCCAAATTGGAAGATTTTGGCACTTTATACTTAGTGTGTTTACAAAAGCTAGTTGCTAATTTTGGCTTTAGTGGACTTCTAATTTTTCTTTTTACAAACTCATTTTAGAGTACAAATCTAGAACTTTACAATGTACAACAATTTTGAAGCAATATAGAGTAAAGAAAGGACTTATTTTTGAGAGTGATATTTTTGTCCACACAAGCCTATAATCAGATTGTAGATTCATAAAGTAGACAAAAAAATATGCACTTTCAAAAAAAATTGAACATGATTTCGAGTCTAGACGAGCCCATACGAAGAAATTGAAGTTGCAAAATGTAGGATTGGATAGGTACAATCAGGAAAAACTAAAATTTGTAGCTTGAATGAATAAGATATGGCCTCCCAAATTCGGATTGTCAAATTAGAACTAAATATGGAGAGGGGTGTGATCAGCAAAACAAAAAGATAAATTTGACGATAAAATGACCATCGTAACAGTTCAAATTTTTCAGTGGATGATAGTCATATGGTTGTCAATTTTAACATATTGATCTAATGACATCAGCAAAAATGGGTCCCCTAGATGATGTCACTACTAACATTAGTAGGATGGATGATGATGTCAGTGGTTGAGTTGGTAGTATGGATCATACAAAAATCCACAATGTGGTAGAGTATAGATCTTACGTGGCTTGTTGACTAGGACTATACACATGGCAACTACCTAGGCATATGGTTGCTAAGTTGTCTATCCACGGTGGTAGGTTTGCATGGAGGGTTGGCTAAGCTTCCAATGAGTGTGAGCTAGCACTGACTCATGTTGCATTGCATGGTAGGCAGACATGGCTATCATGGGAGTTAGATGCCAAAATAGTTGCATTTGCTGGTGATTAAAATTAGATCACCACTATCGGAGGGGTTTTGATAGATGTCGATGGTTTGATGTCCAATGCTGAGAAATGTTATGCCAGTGATGTTTTATTACTACTAGTGGAGGGTGGGATTTTTTATCCCACATGTGGTGGGTAATCATACTATGGGTTTTTTAAAAACAAAAGCCCGCATAGCTTTAACAAACACAAAGCCAAGGTTGTCGGTTGATGAATGCCCAGATTTGGGTAGTTGTTGACCAGAATTTGTAGTGTGATACACCCACCAAAAATGAAAGGAATATGCTGATACCTAAGAATATTCCACCTACAGGGGTCGAGATTTCACCACCCAATTCCTACAAAAAAAATTCTTTGCAGGCCTAATAGGCCAGAAAAAACTTTTTGAGAATAGAAATTCAAAAATAATGGCAAAGAAATATAAATGTAGATCTAAAACAAATTAAATGTGCAAATCTAATAGATCATACCATACTTGCAAATTGAGCCTTCGGGTGCTAGTTTTCAAAAAAAATGTCTCAAAATTGACTATGGCCCAACATAGGCAAATTTATAGTCAATTTTCACCAAATTAACGCTTCAGACACAATGGTGAGGTTTGCTTTGGCTCTAGACACTCCCAATATCTATGGATACTCTAGATCTAGATAAGGGTGTTCTCAAAGAGTTGAAGAAAGATCAATGTCCAATGGCTATGAAATGATGTCTCTATGGCTCTGATACCATGTAAGATTTTCCTTAGGGAAAAATTTGCTCAAGACCAAAAAGCACAATAACTAGCACAAAATAGACCAAAAGTATGATCAGAATAACAATATGATATTTAATTGATTGTATAGTACACTAGAGGTGCTTGTATATAAAGGCCCCTAAGATGCATCTAGAATGTCTCTAGAATGATCTAGGAAATAAGCATGACAAATAAGCACACGTCATCCATTATGCATGAATATACATACATCAATGAGAGGATAAGTATGACAAGGTGTCTCACATGTAGAGATTTTGTAGACACCATGTACTTAAATTAGATGCTAACTCTTGTTTTGTAGACACCATGAGCTAAATTAGAGTTTCTTACTCCTATGTTGTCAACATGACAACTCATATGAGTATGCATACTCCAAGGTGTCTAACCTAATAAATAATAAAATAATGCATTTAACCTAAGTAAACTTAAGTAAATTGTAAATAATAATTATTTACACTAACATAGAGGTGTGTGTAGAAGGACATGATGTAGGTTATGATTTGCATGGTTTCTCTTTGGTTTTGGTTATCCTCCTAGATGTTCAATTTTTCTTACATTGGATTTGAGATTTGTTGGAGATTGTGATCACTAGTTTGTGCTCATGTATGTCATGTGAGAGATGACATGGTTATTCCTCTATCTCTTTCCTTTGTTGGTTGTGGAGAGCTTGGGAGAGTGTTGGAGACTTGTTATGAGATTTGTTCTTGTAGGTTATCAGTTTATGTATTGTGGATGTCCTTGAGACTACATGGATTCACTTCTTTGAGATGTTGTGAGTGAATTGGTTATAGATTTGCCATTATGTTTTGTAGTGAGAGCTTCTTGGTATATATGTGATAGGTATTGCTCTTGAGGCTTGTGATTGTAGGTTATAGATTGGATATTTTGATGATATGAGATTCACTTGGTAGACCTATTGGAGGTATGGATGGTTGGATGGATTTGGCACTTGTTGTGGGTGCTATTTTAGTTATGGATATTTTGACAACTAGAAATACATGTGATCACCTTTGGATCAATCTTTTGTACTTGGAATTTGAGTTGGTATAGTATTTTATGATCTTCTAATGCGACAGGTTTGGTGGCTTTCCCTTTTGATGGCTTCTATATATGTTTGATAGTAGTGGCATAATATGAGTTGAGATCATTCATGTTTGAGATGTTGGATACTTTGATTTTATTTTAGGTACCAAGATACAACACATGGTGTACATTGATCCATGTTGGGGGATGTGTTGGGAGAGATTGTTCCCTTGTTCATTTATGTGGCTACAGATTGACCCTATGCAATGTATACAACAAGTGGGAGATTGTTGAGATAATGGGTATTGCACACATTGCATAATATTGTTATATTTTATTATTTTATTTTATTATGTAATGTTGCATCATCACCCATGTATAGAGAGGGGGGTCAAGGGGCTTGGAGAGCAGGCCCCCTAGATGGACGTGCAACATGTAAAGATTCCTAAAGGATATACTCGATGAGTTGTATTTTAACATTGTAATAGTATTTCATGTAATTAATTAATACTAGGGAAATGGATTAAAATTTCAATATTTAATGTGGGGTCAATGGGTTAGGTAGCACATGGTTTATATAATACCACTTGGTGGCTTTGTGGGACTTGATACTATATAAGCAACCACAAGGGTAGTTGTTGGTGTCAGAAAAAGAGAAAAAGAATACAAAACAAAAAGAGGGAAATAGTTGAGTGGAATAAGGCTTGACAAGTTAGCCAAGGGAGCATTTGTGAAGGTTGTAAGCTTGGCATGGGATGTGTGGATTCATGCTTGTTCACATGGATTGCTTGGTTGTGGCTATGGCTTTGAAGATTTCCATGCTTGTATTGCAAAGGTGTTTTTGCTGAATAATACATGGTGATGGATGCTTTTGGAGGCTAGGATTTTCCCTCAATGAGGGTTTCTCAAGGTATATCTTGTGTCACATTTTTGTGGCTATGTTGTCTATTCTCTTGCACGTGGATTTTAGTTGCATATTTATTTTAGATCTATTATGGATTATGTGGAAATGGTTATATTATTTTTTGCAAGTTTCCTTACAGAAAATATGATATTTTACCTCTTCCATTACCTTAACATTAGAAGTCTCAGGTGCATTCATCAATTTGAGAAAACTAAATTGTTTCTATATATATATAACAAACAAGTCAACACGTAATCATCAATATTGAGTACATGTATTTAAATTCATTCGTAATAAATTTCAAAATATAAACTTGACTTGTGTTTAATATGTTTTTGTTTTGTTTTGGTGTTCTTTCTGATTTCCTTCCCTTTCCTCCCAACCATGAGCTATGTAGAGTACCCTAAAGAAGAAAAAAATATAACATAACACGAATCAATAAGACACATCATGAGTTCAACTCAAATCATAAACTTGATAGGTGTACAAACTATGATACCACATAGCTCTCAAGGCCAAAGTTAATGGTAAAAAACATGGCATCATCAATTTAAGAAATTTCAGCCCTCGACAAGCCCTATAAAATAGTAAAGTGTATTCTTATAAATATGCGATAATTTTGTAAATGGAAATAAGGGACAATAACAACAAGAATATCATAGGAGGGAAAGAAGACACAAGAAGGACTTCAAGGATGATATTGGAAGGATAGCTGAAAGATAGGAAAAATTGTGGCTAAAAAAGACTAGAAGGGCTAAATTGAAAACAAAGAGACCGAGAAGGGAAAGAGAGATGCAAATGAACTTTTGGCACCTTGTTAAGAAATAAAATTGAAGATTCATGATCTCCATGCTCCTATAAGACACCATATGTTATATGGAGGTTCTTTGATGCATATGGGTATATGGAGGATGAACTCATGAGATTCATTAGATGGAGTTAAGGTATGCAAGGAGCAAGATATGTGGATGGGAATTGGATGGATTTGATGAATTTGGGATGGTTTCAATGATGGTAGGAGATGGAGAGGTATTATTGTAATTTTAAGATTACCAATTAAGAAAAAATATTTCAAATACAATGTATTATTGTACTTTTAAGAATATTTAAAGAACTTTATCTTAGGTGTTCTTTCTCCTAGTCTCGCACCTCTTCAGAATGAGTACTATGTGGTGTTCTTTTACTGCTTGGTGCACTCTACATTGCATATTGTTTGAACATATCAATCTGAAGTGCTCTGTGATTTTTTTAAAAAATACTTTATAATATTTAGGTGATTAAATAATATCATGTCAAAAATCATGAGGTTCAATAGATAGGATTTGGGTAATGCTAGGAGCAAGAGATGTAGATGAGAATTGGATGGATTTGATGAATGGGAGGGTTTCAATGATGGTAGGAGATTGGAGAAATCATATCAATTAAGAAATCATATTTTAAAGCCAATGTATTATTGTACTTTTAAGATTATTTTAAAAACTTTACCTTGGGTGTGCTTTCTCCTAGCCTTGCACCTCTAATAGAACAAGTACTCTGTAGTGTTCTCAAACTACTTGCTAACCCTACATTGCATATTGTTCACATATCAATCTAGAGTGTTCTATACATTTTTTTTTAACTTTTACAATACTTAGGTGATTTAATAATATCATGTCAAAACTTAAACAAACAAACGTATGTATCTTGTCCATTGAAGACCATTTCCATCAAATCATCTGTGACTATGAAATCCCCACCTTTGTATGAATAACAAGTATGCCCATAATGTGCACATGGATGAGATGAAACTCCATCCTCATATGCCTCCATATCTATGCCATCACACATGAGTTGATAGCTAAAACAAAAATGTATATTAGGTCCCGAAGACTATAATGATGCATGTGATGATGATGGAAGTAGCACAAATGAGGATGACACTAGTGGCTCACGTGACACAATCAAAGATGGCATTAGTGGTGTAGGTGACAAAAGCAAAGATGGCACTAGTGTTGTAGGTGATACAAGCAGAGATGACACTAGGCATGTAGGTGATGTTGATGGAGTTGTTGTAGGCTATGATGATCAAGGTGCCATAAGTGATGATGATGGAGTTGTCACATGTTGTCATGACCCTAGTGCCATAGGTGATGATGATGGAGCTGTCGCATGCTATGATGACCCTAAAGGTGCAACTAATGATGGTCAAGGTACCATAGGTGAAGAAAAACTATCTAATTATGAGTTGTGCTCAATGATAACATCTATCAATGATGCATCTGCATGAAGAGTCTATAAATCAATATACTCCTCTTGAATTGATGGGAGCACAAAATGAGGCATGCTTTTTTGTGTTGTATGCCTCCTCTCATTTTGTGGTACCACTCTATGAGTCCTAGTTCTATTCTACACACAACCTCTCCCTCTACCATAGGGGTGATAGATTTCAAAGTAATTTGGCTTCTCGCCAAGGATGAACTCACAATATAGCTTTCTCAAAAAATATAGAGGCACCTCATAATTATTACATGATGGCAGGTCAAATACCATATACCACCTATCCCAAAAAAATGTTCTCATCGTAGCATGAGTGGACCAATGAATAGGAAAAGTTTTGGTTGTGTATTAGGGAGTTGTCAAATATAGGATCTGTGAAAAGAGAACATATAGTACCTTTCTTTATGTATTTATCTTTCACTTGATGATATGATAACCTATTGGCATAAAATACATGACACCTATCCCTCCATGTACCCCATTTCATAACCTTCCTAGACATATCATTTGCATTTTGGACCATTTGTTAAAGTGTATTTCCTGCAGTTGAGTAGTGAGAAAGAGTAGATGACTACAACCTATTGACCATTTAGATAATGTTAGCACTATTTTGTGAGAGGTGGTTTATTAGGTCCTCTTATGTAGTAGTTAAATGATGTAATTGTATGCATTGAGGGTTTATAGGAGGCAATAGGTTTTGAACAGGAACATTGAATGGAGGGTTGTGTGGTTGTGTCACTATGGATGGAGGGTTTCATGGTTATGTCACAATGGGCAGAGTTTTTCAGTGGTTTTTTCATGATGGGTGGAGGGCTTGTTTGTGTAGGAGGTGGTATTTCTTCTCTCCCTCATTTTATTGGATTTCTTGATGCATCTATATTTAAAAAATACATAACTTATAAACAAAATCAAATTACAAAAATTGATTAAAAAATACATAAACGATGAATAGAATGAAGACTTACCTTGTTTTTAGGGTGCCATGGATAGAGATGAAATCAAAAATCATTTTTTATGGTAAACCTGATCAGGTTTTGTTGTTCTCCTATGCAATTCACATTCCTACTACCATTTGAGGGTATATAAATATGCTCAAATGTAGACAACAGTCACAATATATACTTTACAAAACCCAATTGGGTTTCATTAAACTTGATCAGGTTATGTAAAGTATATAATTGAAAAAACTTGATCAAGTTTCACTAATCCAATCAAGATTTTTGGATTATATTATTTCATAAACCAATAAGGTTTTACAAACCCTAATCAAGTTTTTAAAAGTATAATGCCAAAGTTTGGAAATAAAGCCTAGTCGACATTTCACTTTTAAAAAACCAGATCAAGTTTTCAAAAAACTGATCAGGTTATTGAAATATATATATATATTTTTTTTGGGTGGGGTGGGGCAGGGCAGGGGGGGGGGGGGGGGGGGGTGGGGGGGTGGTGTTGTCCACTTTTTTGTACACCATCTTGGTGCACTTACCATTTCTTTATGTCCTTCTCCTTTATGTCCACCAAGGTGGCCAATGCACTTAAGAGAAACCAAAAAATATTCCTTTGGTCTAGCTTTGAGGATAAGAGGAAAATGTCCCTTGTCAACTAGAGTCAAGTTTGCAAACCTAAGAAGGAAGGGGCCTAGGGATTAGAAGTTTAAGAAAAATGAATAAAGCTTTGATCTCAAAATTGGTTTGGTTAGTTTTGGAGGCTTCAAAACATTTAACAAAGATCATCAGAGAAAAATATCTGGCTAGTGGCCCCTCTTACCCCCTCTTAATGGATGATAATGTTAATGGTACTTCTATACTATGGAAGAACTTATTAAAATCTAGAGGGGTTTTCAGCAGAGGGAGAAAGAAAATTTGTGGTAATGGAAGTAACACTCTATTTTGGTCAGATGATTGGTGTTCTACTTCCCTGCTTCAGGAGCTGATAGCTAACCAAGACCTTAATAATTAGCTCATGACTACTATTAGTATCAAAGTGGAAAACTATATTTTTTGGAGAAATGGTAAGGGTAAATTATTAGATCTAGAAAGTATTTGGTTTAGAAAAAGAGAGGAAAGGAGGATTAATGGTATCATAAGAAAGGCTATTTGCAATCTTAGTTTTTTCTTGCAGACCAATCTTTTTTTAATTTGATATAGGAGGACAAATGGATTTGGAGTCATAACTGGAATGGTATCTTCTAGGCCAGCTCTACATTCACCTCTATTGATTGACTAGGAGATGCTATCCAATTTCAGAAAGAGGTCTAGATCCCTAACCTTCTCCCTAACATTAATTTTTACTCATGGTTGGTTTCTCATGAGAAGATCTTGATTTTAGATGACCTCAGTAAAAGAGGGTTCGGTCTTGCTAATAGATTTTTTTTATCTGACAAGGATGGTAAAACTATTGACCACTTATTTATTCATTTCTCATTCACTATAGATCTCTAGAATCTTGTTTTGTAGGAGACCAAGATCAACATAAAGATTCTTATCTCTATCAAACTTTTCATTCCTCAATAGAATAATGTCCCTCAACTCCATGTAGTCCTAAGAAACCTATGGCTTCACATTCATCCTACTGTGGCTTGGGATATTTGGAAGGAAAGAAATAACAAAATATTAAGAGAATTAAAAAAGGAAATATAACCTATTTTATGCATTACTAACAGAATAATAATGGAAAGAATCAATAATGCAAGTTTCCCAAAAGGAATGGCCTTTCTTGGTTTCACAGACCTAGGAATCAAACAAAACTTGAATTTCACATATTGTTTGATAAATCTGAATTGAAATGATATCTAGAAACTATAGATGGAAAAATCCAGAGGATAAATTAACAAAGTGTAATGTGGATGGGTGCTCTAAATGAAACTTAGGAATAATAGGGGCATATGGTATCATAAGGAAAAATAAAGGTCTTCTTATCTTCGGATTTTCTAAAAACATAGGAATTAACTCTAATAACTATGTTGAGGAGTTTGTACATGGTATGGATTGAAATTATTACAAGATTATGGAGTTGTTAACATTGAAGTGGAAGGGGATTCAAAACATATCATTGTGTTAGCGAACAGATTGTCTTTCCTACAAAATTTAGTAATTCAATCTATGCCCAAGACCAAAAATTTAAAAAGTTCACAACAATTGGTTAAACATTATGTTAATTGTTTCCCTCTAATTTTTTACTAGTATATCTCCCTTTACAAATAATTTTTCAATAAATTCAAAAGATCAAAACAAAAAAATTACACACTTTTGCCAAAAATTGTATAAGGAACACTTGTGCACTCTTAGGTATTTAGGTATTGATTTACAACTTCAAAAATTTAACATTTAATCAAAAAACTCAATCTTTCCATAAGTGAGTAAGACTCAAAATAGAACTTAAATTCTACAGCAACCTAAACCAATTTTCACAAACCAAAAACAAATACAAATAGAAAGGGAAATAGTAGTAGATATCATACAATATTAACCATCATGGCTCACAAAGTAACCATAACTTATTCTACTCAAACACTAAGTTTAAAAACTCAATACAATATGATAGACATATATTCAAAAAGACTTCCCAAGCAAAAAGTCATTAAGAGATAACTTTTGCATATATTACTATATGTCTATTACTATTTCCATCTAACCAACTTTAGTAATACTAAACTATAGCAGAGTATTTTTAACCTATGAAAATCTAACCCTGTTCTAGTCAAATGCTCCAACATTTATAGATTTTTACAAACCAAAAAGGCCTCCATTGAAACCTAGCCTTCTGGTTGAAAATAGTTATAAGAAAAGAAACTATTTTGAAAAATCAGATGTCAAAGATAACCATTTGCAACTAAATATCCTTGTCAGGATTTTCTTCATTTACCATGGTTTTCTTGACTAATTTCTAGCCTTTGAAGGTGATTGCGAATTCTTGCAACATGTGGGAGTGAGGATTCTTCAAGCTAAGTAGTTTTGATTTGCAAGAACCTTTTTACAACTTGAGCTCTCTAATCCTACGAATTTTCCTTGGCATAAGGTCCTTGTTCAAATATAGCATTGATTTATTGCTGGCCAGGGTGGTGAAGTATTTGGAAGTTGGGGTGTCATTGTCCTTTATCCCAAACATGGTGTCGTTTAAGCTCTTAGTTAAGACCTCAAAGTCCATGTTGTCATCCTCAAGCTATAGAATACCTACAAGGTTGACAATATGCATATCCTTTAAGAGCTCTATATACATTCTAATGACTCTAAGTTCCACTACTCACATCTCTTCGATGGTCCCTTATAAATCAAATCCTTCCAACCTATTTTTTTTTTTAGGATGAAAAACATGCATGAGTCTATAGTTTTCATGGGATGTTCACTCAGAAATTTCAACACACCATTTTTTCAACTTCTTGGACTTGAAATGCAATGGCTTGTCACCGGATTTGATCAACATCCCACACTAGAACAAGGGTTTGGACCTCACCCAAAAATTTGTTTCCTTCCATGTACATGGTAGTGAAATCCAGAATAAATTTACTACCCTCCTTTACTATAGATCCCACCCACTCATGTATTGTGTATGACAATAATTTTCCCTTTTGCATTTGTTTAACAAATTGTTGGTTGTCTGATAAATTGGGATCAAAATATTATAGAGTCCAAATTAATAGAAAAGTGCCCAAATTCATTAGAGAATCTATGTACTCAAATATGGTGATTACCAAGGTTTTTAGTTCTTTCTTTTCTTTACTATCCCTTTCAGACTAAGTCAGCATATGATTTGCAGAGAATTTGAAGAAGTGGTTCCCAATATCTGTGGTGATGGCCCACAATTCTACAGTAGTAAATTTAAAATCCTCTATGTCAATCTACTTAGATTCATCCTTCTATTTATAGGTAGCCACCTCTATCATCACCTTTCTAGTCACAAGTTCTTTGATAACTCGCACGTCACTTTTTATCTTCTTGCTCTTAGAATTGCAGGTTGTGTATTTTGTGACAATGTTCTTAATTGGTACATGGACACCAATTGAATGTTGCATTTCTTGCTTACTCAATTTGATAGGCATGGTGCAATAGTGGAAGTGTCATCACCCCTTGATTTCCTTTCGAAGGAGTCATGAAACTATGTTGATCTAAATTTGAAGCTTCTATTAATTCTACATCACCATCTTGATTATCTAAAAAGGTGATCTCTTCTCCTTGAGTTATCATTTTCTCTTTCTGACCTTTTGTTGTGCGAGTGCCTTAGATTTGGTATTGGACCTAGTTCTAGGAGTCATGATTTGTTTAGGAGATTTTTCTCCTTTTAGCTTCTTCGGAGTAAAAATATCACCTACAATATTTGATGAAATTTGGATGTTACAAGTAAATGTTTTAGAGAAAGAAACCACCTTTGGGGATTTTGTAGTTTGTTTCTTGTTCACTGATTTCATGCTCCTTATCCTTAACCAATTATCTATGCAAGTTCAAATGGATCTGGTTCTAAGGTTTATATCATCTTCTTCATCCCAGTTACAATCCACTTCTAGTTTCTTCTACTCACTTGCCTCTTCCCATCCTGGTTTAACAACATCCAAACCATCTTCAATGACTCCCTCCAATTTGAACTTAAATTTCAAGGAACTAACTTGAGGAAGTGTTAATCTTGAATGATTCCTTTTAACAACCTCTATCTCATCTTGACAATCTTTGCATAAAACTTCTACATTAGGAACCATTGGTGATTGACCCTTAAGATTGAGCAACTTTGCTGCAAAACCTTTGCTATCAAAATCTCTCCTTCCCTGGTAGAATCCATGGTTAAAAATGATAAAGTTATTTCCAATCAAAGAGGCATTTATCATATTATGCTAAATGACCAATTTTGATGGGAAAAATAAACTCCCACTTCTCTTGAGGTATGCTATCTTTAATCATGAAAAATAATTTCCTACATATCACAGCCATAATAAAATAATCTAAGGCATAACAAGGTAGCTTCACAAGTTCTTCTACAAATCCTCCTACTCATAAGTATGTAACCTTAGGAAATTAAATGAAAGAGCTTCCCTATGTCTAAACTAGCCTTTGGTCCTTTGTGGATATTCTCGACAAAAATAATTTCCTACATATCACAGCCATAATAAAATAATCTAAGGCATAACAAGGTAGCTTCACAAGTTCTTCTACAAATCCTCCTACTCATAAGTATGTAAACTTAGGAAATTAAATGAAAGAGCTTCCCTATGTCTGAACTAGCCTTTGGTCCTTTGTGGATATTCTCGACATTGGTGCTTTTCTAAGGTTCAAATGCACGTTTTCTATCAAAACATCATGATTTTTCTAGAATTCCTCTAACACTTTTTCCTTTTTTAGTAGGAAGTAATATTGGCAAATAGTTACATCTTTGTTCCAAGGCTCATGGGAAAGGGAAGTAATATTGCTAACACTTGTAATCCAATAGGTTAGGTAGGAAGACATATGGAAATATTCTCTTGATATCTTAGAATGTTTGAGTTGATTCCTTAGCAAACTAGCTATCAATTCTGCTCAATCTAGAAATTGTTTTCCTCTTAGGATAATGTCTATGTAGCAGTACATCCAGTCTTCAAAGAGGAAACATCAGCAAACCCTTTAACCCAGTGTAGCAAAACCATGAGATCATGAACATGATGCTTCATGTGATCTTTAGTGATTATTTTGGGCAACCTTGGACAACCTTTATATGTATTCTTTGTCCATTTCCTAGGCATCATGTTACAGTACTTGTCTAGGTTCTCTTAGTATTCAACTAGAGACTGGCTAGTAGCAAAGGTTCTCTCAGGTAGATGCAAAACTAATGCGATAGTTTTTCAAGAGATGGACAATTTTGGTTCCCTATCTTTGTTCAAAATACTCTTGGTTAGATTACATCATAGTGATCAGTGCACAACTGATCTAATTTAGGACATAAAAGGGTGGGAGGAAAAGCAATGGCTTCGACTAGACCACTTGTTTAGATTTCTAGGCAACCATTAACCTCATTATCTTGTTCAAGAAAACTCTCTTGTAACTTCTCAACCCTGACTCCTTCTAAATTAGTGTCTGAAATGATGGGTCTCTTATATTAAAGACTACAAATATTCCCAAAGAAATGTAGAAGAAACCTCATTCTAAAAAAAGGAAAGAAAAACCCAACACATCTCTTGATCTTTAAAGTAACAATAATAGGAGAAAAGGGCAAGGGATTTCTTGTATTCTCACCTATGACCAGCTGAAAGAGAACCAGACCACTTCCCTTCCTTTACTGTTGCTTTGATTCTAATTTTCCTTTGCACATGATAAAACAATTAAATGGGAAACTAGTGTTTTAAAGGTAAGGGAAGATACTAGCAAAATTATTGCCTCATAATGAGGTATTCATGGTGAGATTATTTCAGCTTAACTTGTACACTTGAAACTATGACATGAATTTTCCATTAAATGATCACCTTAAGTGAATATCCTTGCAATAATTATAAACTCCTAACATCCAATCTAGCTCCCAAATGAAATATGTTCCTTCCTTTTAATTTTGATGACAACTTAGCCTTTGCTTCAAGCAACGATAAATCAAAAAAGACCCTTTAATCATTACCTTGCCACCTTATTTAATTTCTTGGGAACCATTGTCCTTTAAAAACTCATTAACATCCATGTGCAGAATTCTTAGTAGTAGAACTACTTTGAACTACTCTGAACCAAGGTTCAAAGAGGTTCGAAGTGGTTCAAGTAAATATCTCCACTACACTTAGTAGATCCCACCTTAAAAAAAAGAAAATATTGAAAAGCTTGGGTTGAACTGCTTTGAACTACTTTGAACCAAGATTCAAAGAGGCTCAAAGTGGTTCAAGAGAAGGACTTATAAAAAGGCATCATGAGACTGACTTCCATATGCAATGTACAATGACTCTTGAAAAGGAGAAAATGTGAGGAACTTTCATGATGTAAGATTTTCTAATTATAAAGAGGAATCAAAAAGTTATAATGGTGACTGAAAACTAGGGCTAACACATTGGCATTCTTCTAAACAAGGCTAGGTTCCCTTGGCATATTCTTTGTCTCATGAGTGACTATAAAAGACATATGCACTCATTCTACTAGGCTAGAATACACTAAACCATAAGAGAAGGAAATAAAGATGCTTACTTTGTGGCTAATTGGGGTCTAAATTGAAAATTGGAACCATGTGTCCACTTTTGAAAGCCCAGAGGAGTTAGTGGTTATTTTTAAATGAAGGAATGAAAACCTAAGTTTAGGGTTAGGAAGGATGCAAAATAGTACACTACTACCATCAACAACAAAGTCAAAGGAACATGAGGAATTACATTTTGTTTTTGTTACTAAAGTTATCCTTTTTATAGATATTCAAGGGAAGTTCTAAAGGTTTTGAGAGGAAATCATAGAGATAGAGATTATATTTTAGCTACCGACCGCTGTAAAGTTAGCTTTGCTAAATTTGGCAAAGGCACCTTTCATCTATTAATCATGAAACTTTTGGTGTATAAAATAAAGATTTTTAAGACTATGACATGTAGAAATAACATTATTCCCAAATATAATCATCTTGAAGAATTTTCAATCATACATCATCTATTTATGGAAATGGGAAGGTGGTATAATGTAAAATAATGACTCTTGTCATTTCAAGGGCTTGAAAGTTGCTAGTTTTAATATCAAGAGTTTTTCAAGAAAAATGGAATCTTTTGATACAAGTACAATCTTTATTTTATGTTCTTAGAGAGATATTAAGTTCAACACTACTCAATTGGCTCTTCAACTCTTTGATATCTTATACTCAATTTTTTTGGTTTTCTTAGAAGGCTTGAGAAGGGAATCCATAATGCAAAAAGATATTGTCAATCAAGGAACAGTGAGGTTTAATTTTGATATTCTTGAAGAAGCATAGATTTTTGATAAACCATACATGAAGGGAGCTTCTCCAAAGTGGGTTGAGAAAAGAAGCTGCAAGGAGTTGATGCATAATGGGGAAATATGGAACTACTGTGTGAGGACAAGTATGAGAAAATACATTGAGGCTATGAAGGGCAATAATTTGATGCTCTCCATGAGATTTTCCAACTCTTGATTTAGAGGTAAGGTCAGCATTGGTAGTGTTAGTTTTGTTATGACCCTCAAGTTGATTTTCAATGTAACATGCTTGCATTATGAGTGGGAGAAGGTAGAGAGGAAAGGGATGATTGATTACAAAAAATTAAAGTGCAAAATATTCAAGGGTAGGGAAAAGTTGATCATGATTAAATGTATTAACAGATATGATCATTTATGCCTCTCTATCCCCTTTCAAATTGTTTTCCTATGGGTTATGCATTATTTTATCCTACAAGGGTGATTTACCACTTACCATGGTTACCACTTATTGTCATCTTGGGTTAGTTTTTTTTGCTATTTTAGTTCTTGTTTGTATGGTGTCACTTCTCATGACCTTATCTCCATGTATAAGGACTTGAAGTTGATTTTTCTATATGGGTTTGGGCCATGATCCACTTTACATATTTTGAAAAGAAACATTAATTCAAATTCAAATTTAATACAAATTACTTTAGAATACCATTTTAAAAACCATATCAACAAAACATATGAATACACCAATAACTTACAATTGACCACTTTTGGTGATCTACCCTCTTAGGAGAAATAAGGACTATTAGGTCTACCTTGTTAAAGGATTTACAAATATACAATAAAGTATGCACTCTATTAGGAGATTTAGGAAAAGACTATTAAGTCGACCTAGTTAAAGCATTTGATTGATGCACCTGTTAGAATGAATCAGTGGTTGATCTCTGATCTGCAACTTTGATTTGTTGAATGAGATTCCTTGAATTGCAATGATCACCTGGCTGTGATAGATACGTTTCTTCTATAAAATATATTGTTTGTAGCCTTCTTCGACATGCACTTATCTACTTCTTTCTTCTTCACATACTTATATTTGATCATGTTTGGATATGATACAATAAATTACACTTATATCAATCCAATTAGTTACCTCTTAGAGTTAGCTATAATACCAAATTCAACATAATTCAAAAAGTCATCCCATTGCTACAACTTTGGTTCTTAAGAAAAACTCAGTGATGTTCTAACACTTGGAAAATGCTATCAACACTCAAAAAAATTTGGCATATGGTTGATGTCAAAGCTCAGTCCATATTGAGCACTTTGAGTAGCACAAATTCGATTAGCACTGTATGACTTGCTCAATACTAAGAAACTTGGTAGATACTAAATTCACTCAATTGAAACTGCATGACTTGGTCAACACTAAATTCTCTTAGTTAACACTATGAGCTCAGTAGACAGTGATATATTTGGTGTACACTAAGATCTTCATCCCTTCTACTGGAAAGCTCAATAGACTCTGCTATGCCTGGGTAACATTGTGCTTAGCCTCTAAGCTCGGTAGACATTGTACAACTTGGTAAGCACTACAATCTAACTACTTGGCTTGGTAGCAATGAAAATGCTTGGTTATCACTACTATATGAATGATAATGTTGGTAGGTATTGTTCAGCTTAGTAGCAATGAAACCAATTAACTAAGTGTTAAGTCACTAATTGAAAAATTAACCTTAATATCAACAAACAATACGCTACTACCATCAAGAAAAAAGTCAAAAGGAACATGAGAATTTACAATTTGTTTTTCATACTAAAGATATCATTTTTATAGATATTCAAGAAATAAAGTGCATGACATATTATCGTAATAGTGTCGCCATAATATGAAAGTCCTTTCATATATGTCAATTCATTATGCTCACTAAGATAAGTGAGAGCTAATTGACTTCATTGCTTATACTTTTGTGTTGTCAAGGTAAATAAATAAGCCTCATCCATGATGTATTAATCAATGCAACCCCCAAAATATGCAATGAATCAAAGAACCACCCTTAAATAGATGATTTTGGCACTTTATATGTAGTGAGAATACAATTGACCACTTGTCAAAATAGACCAAAGTGGACTTCTATTTTTGATAGTTACAACAACAAATATGAAGCTATATATAACTCAACAAGATAAGACACAAGATCTCACAAGGATCTAATTAATTACAAGTACCAAAATATGCCAAAAATTACCAAATTTTGAAAGTACTATATCCACTCAAAATTAGTCAAAGCTAATACTAGATCTAAAAAGTAGACAAAAAATTATACACATTAAAAAAAATAGCACCCGAATATGCCTCCATATAAGCTCGATTGAAGCCTCTAAAGTTGTAAAAATCAAAATTTTCTATTTGCAAAAAACTTTAGTAACAAAAATCACAAACAACCTACACCAATGTGTAGATCATGAAATTCTACCCCCCCAAAAAAAAATTGCTCGAAAAAAGGAGTCTGTATGAGAGAGATATCATTGTTTGAAAATCACCTCTATAATTATTTTTCTCGAATTGTTGCCATTGCACCTCCAAAAATCAAATGATACTAGATTTCACCTTAGATGTATGATTTTGATGAAGCAAAATTTGATTTAGGGGTTTTTTGACCCTCTAAATATGATGCCAACATTTGGTTTGCACTAGCAAGCTCCAATCTTGACCTAAAAAAATAAATCTCTCCAATGGCTATGCAATGCTGCTCCTACGGCTCTAAAACCATGTAAGAATTTTCCTAAGGAAAGAATGAAATGCCAAGATCTAGAATCTCAAGAGAGACAAGATATGATCAAATGAGAATGGATTAATCATATAATTGGTTGAATACATCATAGAAGTGCCTTATATATAAAGGCATCTGATATATCTAGGAGTCATACAATAGGTGAGCATAGCAACATAAGCACATGTCCACCGAGAGGGGATTATGATCCATTGTGCATGAATGCACGTACAACAATGAGTGGATAAGAATGTGAAGGTGTATCTCATAAAGAGATGTAGTAGACAACATGTGCTCAATTAGAGTGCAAACTACTATGTTGTCAACATGACAACTCATATGAATGTGCAAACTCCTAGGTGTCTACATTAAAACTAATATGAATATGCATTATCCTAAGTAAAATTAAGTAAAGTATAAATGGAAAATATTATTTACACCAACAAGTTCTAATAAGGATTTGAGAGGAAATCATAAAGATAGAGATTACTTTTTACCTACCCACTGCTATAAAGTTAGCTTTGCTAAATTTGGCAAAGACACCTTTCACCTATTAATCATGAAACTTTTGCTTTATAAAATTACGATGTTTAAGACTATGACATGTAGAAATGACACTATTTGCAAAACTAATCATCTTGAAGAATTGTCAATTTTACATCATCTATTTATGGAAATTGGAAGGTGGTAAAATGTAAAATAATTACTCTTTTCATTTCAAGAGCCTAAAAGTTGCTAGTTTTAAAATCAAGGGTTTCTCAAGAAAAGGGGAATCTTCTAATACAATTATAATATTTATTTTATATTCTTGGATAGATATTCATTACAACACTAGTCAAGTGACTCTTCAACTCTATAATATCTTATACTTAATTTTTTGGGTTTCCTCAGAAGGCTTGAAAAGGGAATCCATAATCCAATACTTAATTTTTTTGGTTTCCTTAGAAGGCTTGAAAAGGGAATCCATAATCCAAAAGATATTTTCAATCAAGGAATAGTGAGGTTTACCTCTGATTTTCTTGAAGAAGCCTAGATTTTTCATAAACCATACATGAAGGGAGGTTCTCCAAAATAATTTGATCAAAGAAGTTGCAAGGAATTGCTTAAGCTTGGGGAAATATGGAGTGATTTTTTGAGGACAAGTATGAGAAAATACATTGAGGCTATGAAGGGCCATAATTTGATGCTCTTTGTGAGGTTTTCCAACTCCTTATGTAGAGGTAAGATCACCATTAATAGCACGTTAATTTTTTTCTGACCCTCAAGTTGATTGGCAAGGTAACATGTTTGTATTGTAAATGGGAGAAGGTAGAGAGGCAAGAGACAATGGAATGCAACAAATTCAAGCACAAAACATTATAGGGCATGGAAAATCCGATAATGATGAAATGTATTAATGTGTATGACCATTTATCCCTCCCTAGTCCCTTTGCAATTATTTTCATATGGGTTATGAATTATTTTACCCTACAACAGAGATTTACCACTTACCATGATTACAACTTCTCACTTCTTAATATATTAAGGCATAGTGAAAGGATACATTTAACTTTCTTTTTTCGTACTCTTCCCTAGTTGATAGTATTTAAAATGGTGATATTTTGCACATTCATTTGGGCTTTATCTTATTTTTGTATCACCATATATTTTCTTAGCACACGGATCTTGGTAGGAGTCTTACTAGTAAAGAGAGCCCTCCCCAGCCTCTTAGGAATTCTATTGTTATTGAGGAAAATGTGCCAAAAAATGACCAAGATATCCCTCGAAGTGAAACTAGTGAAACTAGTAATCCAAAGGAAAACCCCAAAAATGATAAAAGAAAAAACCAGACATTGCAAGGATCCTTGTTATTTGAAATTCTTGGTAAACACAAAAATGCATTTGCCAAAACTAGTCCAGCTGGCACACTAAATTAAAGAAAATTTCTTAAGGAAACAATTGAGGTGGATAATCAAGACCTATAAGGGTATGAGGGTGAAGAAGGAGTTGAGAAACCTAGGGCTCAGGTTTATATAATTGATTCAAGTTCTTGGGAAAGGATATCTAAAAGGCCATGGGTTTAAAAAGGAAAGAGTTACAATGAAGCTAGCAAGGATGATTCTCAAGATAAATAGGAGGAGGAGACCTATGACACCAAGGTTGAAAAAACATCAAAGAAAGAGGATAACAATGTCACTAAGGAGGAATTTGAAGTAGAGGATGATGGCGAAGACTCTGAGGAGTTTGAGAAGGAGATTGAGGAAGCTCATATTGAGGTTGTTATTGGGCCTAATATTGATACTCCCATTCTTGGCAACCAAGTTACTAAATAGATTCAAATTTTGACCGATCTTGTGCCCTCAAAGGATAGTAATATTAAAAATATTAAGGAAGATCTAGAGACCAAATCAATGACATAAATGAAAAAGTGTTGTCTCTTAATGATAAGTTTTATAATGCCATAATTCGTTGATCTAGGTGTGGCCATTTTGACTATATGCAAGGTACAAAAAGAAATGATGAGAAATGCCATCTTTGGCACCGTTATAGGAAACAAAAAGAAATTAGAGAAATATATCATGCAAGAGGAAAATTCACATGTGGAGATGAAGAGCGCAAAGGATTTTAACAACTAGATAGAGGATCTCAAGTACCTAGTCGAGGATTAGGAGAACATCAATTAGACCTAGTCCTTCTTGGCACTAGTGTTCCTTTTTGTCTTATTTTATGTTTAGTACTTTTAGTTACTTGTTTTAGATGGTTGCTATGGTCCTTCTTGTAATTTTGGGACACAATTTAAATATTGTTATGTTAAATATTGATTAGGTTAATTGTGTGTACTTTAATTAAATATTGATTTCGTTAGTCATGCATACTTTAAAAAAACTCAGTTATCTTTTTTGATCATCAACAATATTTGGGTTGATAAATTAGACTTAGATTCTAGTAGTACTTTCCTAGGTTTTTTATTAAAAAAAATTCTCTATGGTGGAGTGGAAGCACAAACATGTGTCGTCTTTGGTGATATCAACAGGGTTTTCGGCTGGAATAGTTTCGGCCATAAAGGTTTCAGCTGAAATAGTTCTAGCTGTACATACATGGTGTTTTCCTATGCTAACATGGCATGTACCATTTTGGCCAAAAATGTTTCAGCTGAAAGGGTTCTGGCCAAAACCCTGAGTTTCTATAAAAGCATCGAAAAACCCTTTGCGACTATCATTTTGACTATCACAGTTCCCAGCTTCTTAGAGAGCGGTCTAGGTGTTTCAGCCATAACAGGTTTGTGGGTTTTTTTTTTCATTTTTAAAATTTTTTTAATGTGTTTTTTTATTAGTAAATGTTAATGGTACTTAAATTAATAGTTTTTTTACATATTTTATGATTGAAATATTTAGATTTGTTATTTTTTTAATATATTTAAATTGTTTTTCAAATTTTTTAGTAAATTATTTAAAACATAAGCATGAATGTAGTCAAACATTAGGAAAACATTAGTTAAAAATGTAGAAAAATATTAGGTAAAAATGTAAAAAGAATTAGTTAAAAATGTATAAAAATATAAGGTAAAAATGTAGAAAAAAATTAGTAAAAAAGTAGAAAACCATAAGTTAAAAATGTAGAAAAACATTAGGTGAAAATGTAAAAAAAATTAGTTAATAAATGTAGAAAAACATTAGGTAAAAATGTATAAAAAACATTAGTGAAAAAATGCAGAAAAATATTAGGTAAAAATGTAGAAAAAAATTAGCTAAAATGTACATTTATATGAAACATAGAAACACTTTTACATTTATATGAAATTTAGAAAAATTGTTTAACCCTGTAGTTAAATCAAAATCTACTTTAGTTAAGAATTTATTTTTTTATCACATATACATGTGTACACTTAGTTATAATTTAATCAAAAAAATATTATTATTTTATCATATATACATGTCCATGTACGTGAATATTTATTTTTCACATTTTCACATGAGCATGTTAAAATACATTAGATTATGTCTCCAAGATAATTTGTTTTAAAATACATACATTACATTCAATTGAATAACACCATACATTTAATGTTGTGTATTTATATGTACATTTGCTTCAAATTAAACTTAACTTTTAATTATTTTAATTTATACACTTGTATGTTTATATGTGTATATATATATGCATGTGCCTGCAGATCTCTAGATATTTATCATTCTTGTAGCTTCACACTCATATCATCATACATTATATACATATATACATTATGGCATCTGGTTCTAGGGATCATGGTCCTGCATCCTCAGGGGATGCTAGTGTCCACAAAGGGAGTTAGAGTGCTGAGTCTGGCATAGCATGCAGATCGACATCCTCCATTGAGGATAGAGAGTGGTTATTCAAAGATACACTTGCAAGATTATCTCATGCTATAGAAGTTTTGGACACCTCACTTTCCTCTTCTACCACCCTCCCTAATAGGGAGAAGATCATAGTGATGCGAGAGGAGTTGTTCCGTATGATTCAAACCATTGAATCATACAACCCTTTTGATGATATTAGCATTGAGACATTTTATTCTTCTTTATCTCATAGTGTCACTAACATTGTGAAGTATAGACAGGTTGATACTGAGGTTTCCACTACCATGGTGAAGACCATGTTTCCATTTTATAGAGATAGAGCTAGAGTTAGAGGCTACTTTATGACGAAGTGTACTGATGAGCTCATCACATCATTCATGTATCCTCACTGGTTGGCCACTCATCATAGATGGCCACAAAAGGATGAGTTCCTTCAATTTCTATAAATAGTTGTTTGTAGAATTTCATTTACACTATGATGTTGACTACACAAATTATCCAAGGCATGTTGGGTAGGTTCTGGGGAGACTTTCATATAGATTTAGACCCACAAACACTCCTGTACCGTTAAAAAATGAGCAATGGTGGGTCCAAACCTTTTGGTTATGTCGAGAGGTCCACAGATGGTTGCTATAGGCCAGAGTGTTCCTAATGACACAATCAGGATAGATTTATTCGAGCATCACCACTGTCACCACATAGTTGCATGAGATTTCTTCTGATCTATATGGTAGATATACGTTATAGTCTCGAGGTATCGTTCCCATAGCTACATCATCTAGCACACCTGTTGATGATGCATATGGAGTAGTAGACATACTTTCTACAGTAGAGGTTTCTACAATCTTGGAGGTGGATGCATTGTGGTGTTTGGGATCATGTTTAGCATCTAATCTTTTGGATTCATATCAAGAATTATCTATAGTCACAGAGATTCCACTTCATGACATCCCCTCTTAGATTAGTCATATTTTCTCACATACAACAAGATTAGATGGTTCACAGAGGTAGGAGGACATTCCTGCACCTTCTACTACTCCTGTTGCTACACAAGCCCAGGCTACAACACCAGCCCCAACTACTCAAGACCCTACAACACCCCCCTACTTAGGATTTCATGGCTAGACAACCTGGTCTATTTACGTCCATGCTTTTAGATCAGGGCCGCACTATCAACTTGGACACTAATAGTGTTTTTCCATTGCATGATTCAGATATTAGTCAGATCGGCAGAGCATGACATCATGCTATGGTAAATATCTCTATATGTTTAAATTTATTTTAATAGTGTTAATAATATGTCTATATTTTTAAATTTATATGTTTGTGTGTGTGTGTGTGTGTGTGTGTGTGTGTGTGTGTGTGTGTGTGTGTGTGTGTGTGTGTGTGTGTGTGTGTGTGTGTGTGTGTGTGTGTGTGTGTTTGTGTGTGTGTTATAGGGTCTAAGTGATAGTATGTTATGTTTTGCTAATCTGCAGATATCGACAGATCCTACACATCCTGAGTCTCAGGTATGTTACAATTTAAATATATATTTGACTTATATACATGTATCTTGATATAATTTTTCTATACATAATTTGGTCCACTATCATTTGACATAGGGTTCAGACACAACTGATAGACCCTTATGAGGACATCCAGAATCAGGAGGGGGATGTAGCTAATTAGATCATGGCCTTTTATTTTATGTACACATGTTATTTTGCAGACATTTGATATAGTATTTTGGATTTACATTTTATATGGACACTTTGATGTTTTATATGTTATTTCTAGATACATGTTTATATGGACACTTTGATGTTTTATATGTTATTTCTAGATACATGTTTATATGGACACTTTGATATTTATATATGTTATTTCCAAACATTTGATACATGATATTTTTATACATTTGATATGAGTACATTATTCTCTAGATATATGTACATGTATGTTATCGATCTTTTAGTGTACACATGTATGTTATTAATATTTTAATGTCTTAATCTTTTATGTTTATGTATGTGTTATTCATGTTTCTGTATATGTTATTCATCTTAATGCCTTATATTCATGTTTTCAACATTCAAGTTTACATGTATATGTTATTCATCTTAATGTCTTAATCTAAGTGTAATTAACTATATTTAATGACATGTCTTAAGGGGAGATCCTAAATTATACATAAGAATGTAGATTAATGTATATTTTATTTCCTAGATGTATGTAAATATGTTCATGTTAAATGTAGACATGTATGTTTTCAATTTAATCATGTTTATGTATATGTTATTGTTTTTAATGCCTTAAAATCTAAGTACATAATTAACTATATTTAATGGCATGCCTTAAAATTAACTATAATTAACTATCTAACTATAATTAACTATATTTAATGTCTTAATCAACTATAATATTTAATGGCATGTCTTAATTAACCATATTTAATCTAACTATAAATAACTATAAAATTAAATATATTTAACCTACTAGATTGAATTAAGCCAACATTGAAATCAACCTCCTAAGGATACAAAGATACAACTTTAGATGACCCTACATCAAAGAGGCCTAAGGATCCAGCATCCTCTTGAATCTCACATGCAAAATGCTTACATAAGCAAGTATGTAGACTAAACCAAATAGAGTACCTTATCATTGGACTTACTACCCACAAGATTGGATTCCCATGCCCTCCTTTCCCTAAAATCAACCTCCACCCAATCATCTTCCACCACATGTACAACCTTCAGTGTCTATAAATGTAAATCATTCAATTTTAAGTGAGATAGGTACCTATAACATCTCCCTTGTCACTATTCTGAATTGTAAGCAACTATATGTAAGACCCCACAAATCACCATGGAAAAATCAGCTTTCTTCTCTAATATGAATACAATATGATGATTTAGGTCCAACTTCTCTCAGTTAGCCTACCCAAAAATCTTACAAGTAACATCATTGTGGCTATCAGGAATTACATAAAATAGACAATACAATATTCCAACTATCTCAAAGAGAGATAAATGTAAAGTTTGGTGACATTGAATGCATTTATATCTTTCAAACAATATATTCCTAATGAGACCAATTTACTAATAGGAGATACAAACATAACGTGTTGGTTTTAGAAGTACTTTAAGTCATTTATTTAAGTAAATTTGACATACTAGTAATTAAAGTATTGAAAGTATTGAGGTAAGTCACTTAGCATGGGTTGAGTGAGTTTTATTATTTTATTATTGTTTTAATAGAACAGTGTAAATAAATTGATTCAATGTTGGGTCATTCCCCACTATGAGAAGGAAAGTAGGTGGGTTGGTTGGCTTGAACAATGGAGGGGAAATGATGGTGGGTTGTTGAGGATCTCTCAATTTGTGAAGGTAAGGACAATTGGGCTCCTAATCATGAACAAATGGAGGGAGGTTGGAGTGGTCTTGCCTCTCCAATTCCAATTCCTAAAGTAGTTGTTCCAAATCGAAATCACCTAATGTTTTAATGCTCCTACTTTTAGTGAAAAACACTAACTTTTTGTGTGGGAAACTTTTGTATGGAGACTCTATAGGTGGGAGAAATCATTTTCAAAATTTAAATTTTGTGAAAGAGAAACAAAACGAGTTGATTTGGAATTTAATCTAAAAATACTAATAATATCAATACCAAAATGCTTATGTGATAAGTAACAAATACCAATTGAAATGGACTTTTTGATTAAATGAGAGAAATCTCATAGAGATTTGATTTAATGACATGTCTTAATCAAAGTATAATTAACTATATTTAATCTAAGTATAATCAACTATATTTAATGAGATGTCTTAATTAACTATAATTAACAACATTTAATTGATAAAATATAACATGTAATATGTTTAACATAGAATATAACACATACATGTAAGAACATATAAAGAGTATGACCTAAAGAATGTATGTTACAACATTTAATTAATAAAAGTTAATACATATAAGAACATAAAGATTATGTACAAGTTACATAAAGAATGTATCATATAAGAACATATAAAGATTATATGTACATAAATACATAACAACATTAACAATCATATGTAAGAAAACATAAACAATGTATATAAATACATACAAATACTAAAGCGGTTGTCTTAAGAAGAGGTCAAGTAAAAGGTGGTACTAAGGGGATGTCCTAATAGGTGATCTTAAGGGGAGGTCCTAAGAGGTTGTCTTAAGGGGAGGTCCTAAGAGGTGGTCTTAAATGAGATATCCATGTCGAATTTAAATAAAAATAACAAAACATGTCTAATTTCACATGTGTCCAAGATAAATGATCCAATGCATACAAATTTATAAAACAAATATCTTGTCAACATTAAATGTGAAAGTATAAGAGCTATATAGACATAGCTAAACTAGAGCTCTACAGTAAGTACATAGGTAAACTAGAGCTCCACAAACAATGTACTATTAGGATCCTCTCTATTTTTTATTATCTGTAGAAATTTTTCATGTTCTTCAATAGACAGTTTCCACTTTTGATTTCCATGATGTCCTCTTCTTTGTATTGCTTCAAATTGCAATTTGGTTGCTATAACACGGTTACTGTAAGGTAAAACCTTTTCTCCATGCTTGTATTCAATAAATTCAATACCACTATCAGTTACCGTTGTTTGTTGATAATATGTTCCTTCAATAACAACTGATCCAATTGGATATGACTATTGATCAACATCTATAGTTCCTTCTAGCAACTTATGTTTTGCTTTTATGCATCTTAAAAGATAATAGTCCACATTTTCTGCATTATCTAGTAAGGATTGAACTGCAAAAATATCTCCTGCATGTATATAAAAATATAAATTAATATAAATTAATTTTAAAATGAATATACGTGTATATTAATTTATATATATATGTATATATGCACACAAACCTGTCGTAATTAAATCAGAAATGCGCTCATAACCAGCTGAATATACAGGATCATGAATGTCAATGTCAATGCCAACATCTTCAAAAGGATGCTTTCTAACTATCTCCTTCAAATCCCAATGTGAAACATATCCATTCACAATATTTTTACATGCACTCACTCGATTGTCCTTAATGCAGTCATCACAAAAACATGTTTTCTCTCTTACTTTAATTATTGGAGGTTTATGGTTCCCTGTAGTCATCACTTGATGTAAACTTCTAATACCAGGAATTTTTTGAAAATTGTAAGGATTAGATCGATCTATATCTGTTACAAATACAAAAAATAATTGTCTTATTTCAAAATAAATATTTAATAAAAAACTCAACTTGATTTGAAAAATACATTAAAAATAAAAATAACTTAGTTCACCTTTCACTTCCCAAAAGTAATGCTTATTGTATTCAGTATCTCGAGTAGCAAAATGAACTTTGCACCATTCAACAATTTAATTTTTGCTCTCTATCCTATTCCTTGTATGTACATACAATATGCATATATATATAATTTAAAATATATGCTACTCTAGTATTAAACATGCACATAAAAAATGCATATATTTACCTGCAAGTTCATGTTGTCAAAGCGCACATTTTATTCATGCTCCTACTCCATCATGCTCCCCTTTTCCATGTCCACTTTCAAAGAAATTCCATAAAAACCTAACATTGGTTCTAGCATGTTGCATTGCTAACCAATTAAATGCTTTTGTAGATTTGAATTGTCCTGTGAACATGAAACATGATAAGTATCTACAATTATCTATGTACACATATCAAATCGAAGTAGGCATGTCCAAATAAATATAAGTTAAAATAAAGTTAAATAAATGTGTAAGTTCATGTATACTAACCTGCACATCCATTAGAGAAAATCCAGTGCTCTGAAAAATTTATTCCATGATTTCTGAGATCTTTAGAGAACATTGTAAAATAGTGAAACATTTATTCCATGATTTCTAAGATCTTCGGAGAACATTGTAAAATAGTGAGCCACATAACTCCTATCATGAACTCTATCATCACTAATATAGAAATGTACCTCTTTGATGATGATGCATTCATTTTCATCCAACCTTTCTATCTGACCCACCTCAAATTGTGCATGTCTATAGGTCACTTGTACAAATATTGCAACTTGTTCAGAATGATAATATTGCCTTTGAAGCTCTGTTTGAGGTGCAAATGTATAATTCTCATAAAAAACTACAATTGAAATTATACAACTAGGTGGAAAACAATTTTTGGAATCACAAAACTATTTAGGTTGCCATCATGCACCATGGCAATGTTGGATATGTGGATATATCAATGGACAAAACTTGGTCATAAACTCGTCATAATGCAATTCACTCTCCTTCAATAAATTTTTTTGGATTAATCTCCTGTCTTGTTTTGGTATGTCTCATATTCATATATCTCATCCATGAAACTAGTGTGGATTCATTAATATTCTCAATTTGCATTTCAGAAAATTTGCATAAATCTCCACAATCTTCACATTGATTTTTGATGCATTGCACTTTGAATTCATTTGAATCTTCCAATTTATCACATAATATGGATTTCACAAATTGTGTTGTACTACTAGGGATGACCAAATTAGGATCAAGTACTGCCATAATTTTTTTATATGATTGCAAGTGTAGACCAAATTCAACATGATTTCGACAATAAGAAGTTTCACGCATCTTATTTATGTGTACAAAGGAAGGATGGAAACTCTTAAACATTCTTTGACATATTTTGGCATTTGAAAATTCTTGTTTGAATGTTTGAAATAATTCACTTTGAGTTATATCTATGAAATGTTTTGGATGTTTAATTTTGGCCCCTATCTCTTGATCTTTAATTTGTATAGTATCACATCTATTGACAGAAGAATGGGTGGTCAAAAATTCAACAACTTGTCTTTTTACATCTTTAGAAATTCTTTCTTTTCGAGGAACTCTACAAATATTCACCCAGTTATTCTCAATGTTATCATCTAGCATATTTCTCCTCTTGATGTATCTCTGGACAGTTCTTCTAGATATATGTAGTACATCAAAAATTGCATGTACCTATTTTCAACGTGTCAATTTTCTACTAGATATAGTAGTCATCAATGCTCTATGTGCATTACTCAAATCACCTCCTCGAGTTGTGTTGTCAATTTTGTTATAAGCAATTTGCAAATTTTCAACTATTGTTTTATTAATATTATGTGCATGGTTTTTCCTATTATCAAAACCCAACAACTCCAAAATAGGTTTCATATCTTTTCTCCTAAATAACTTGACAAATAATTGTGCCTTTCCAAATATACTTTTATCCTTGAAATATTCATCGCACATGTTCTGACAATGCTTTCTAATAGTGTTATCATTTATCATATCTTTAGATGGAATTTGGTTTAAAAGTAGTTCCTCATCCAAATCCATCAAATTTGTTCTGCCTTCTAATTTGTCTCTATTATTAGAACTGCCAATTGCTCCCTCTTTATTACTTTCATTTTCTTCATGAATCTCATCCTATTCAAGAATTTTAGTAGGTTGGTTTTGGTTACATTTTGTATGACATTTCATTTTGTCATCTCTTATTCTATCATATTTCCTTGATCTTTTCCTTTTACTACCCATTGAATACTTTAATCTATAGAAAGAAAAATAATTATTTAGATTTCATTAAATACCAAAAAATGCTTCAATATAGAATACATAAAAAATAAAAATAAGTAGATGAGAAAAAACACCTTCAAAATATTCGATCCTTTGCAATTCTGATTAAATTTGTGAAATAGTTGTTGAAAATGGCTTTAAAATTAGTTGTCTTCCGAAAATGCTCTTCCAATTTTTGTTGTCTTGTATATTTATTTTTAAAAAGGAAAAAATAAACTTTATTTTATATGAAATAGTCACATTAGCTGCATGAGATTCAATCAGCCGATAGGGGTTTCGGTCGGAACTATTACGGCTGAAAGGGTTATGGCCGAAACAATTTCGGTCGTAACTCCTTATGTGGCATCTTAGGTGGCTACCACACAAGCAAAAATAAGAACTTCTATAAACATCTCACTTTGAAGGCCAATTTGACCTACTAAATTGAAGTTCTTTTAAAAACTAAAAATATACTTTTGTAGGTCTTGGAGTCACAATTATGATCATATAATTTTATTTTATTTTGATTATGGATAATTTTTTATAATTTGAAAATATTACAAGTAGGTAATTTAAGATTCAGGAAGATGTCTATTCAAAAATAGGAAAAAAATAGTAAATCATGTTCAAAAATTATTATTTTTTAGTGCTGCACTAGAGGAGAGAGTCTTCTTCAAGAATATGTAATTTGTTTTAAAAAATATGTAAATTTGATGGAAAAAGTTTGACGGGAGAAAAAAGACTATCAATTTTTGATAACTTTGACTTTGACTAGTTATAACTTGAAAAATATTAGCCGAATTTCAATTTTTCATTTTTGGTGCACTAGGTATACATGTCAACTCTAGCATATTCCAAAATCAAACCAAAACATGAACATTTGCATATATTTGTTAGATGGGAAATAAACTCTATATTTTTAAAATTTTAAAAATAAAAATAAAAATAGACTTTAAAAATTCAAAAATAAATAAAATTTTCACTCAATTTAAAAATATATATATCGACATAAACTTCATCCAATTTTACATATTTCATTAGATTACATCATCTTCAAATTCTAAACACAAATGCCACTTTTATGTCGTTAAAATTGAAGAGTTTAAATTCTGATATCACTTTTCCTTTATAAAAGGTGACACAGGTTTGTGTTTTTACCCGGTGGGTCTCTAGAAGTTTGTGTTAGAGATCATATTTTCTGTTGCTTGGCTGTAATGGCCTAGAGAAGAAACATGCTCTTCGTTCTACATTGTATCTCTGATTTAGGACACTCCTCCTGCCTCTTTTAATCAAAAACAATGTGCATGAAGAAATGCATGTACATCTACCTAACATTTTATATGGTTATTGTGGTCCTTCTTATATTTTTGGGACACAATTTAAATATTGTTATGTTAACTATCGATTAGGATAATCGCCAGTACTTTAAAAAAACTCAGTTATCTTTTTTGATTATCAACATTGTTTGGTTTGATAAATTAAACTTGGATTCTAGTAGTACTTTCCTAGGTTTTTGATTAAAAAAAATTCTCTATGGTGGGTCTCTCGAAGTTTTTTTTAGAGATGATATTTTATGTTGCTTGGTTGTAATGGGCTAGAGAAGAAACATTCTCTTTGTTATATGTTGTATCTTGGGTTAAGGACCCTCTTCCTGCCTCTTTCAATCAAAAACAATGTCACATGGAGAAATGCATGTACATTTGCCTATAATAAAATCCACATATTTTTGTTATAGTCCAACTAATAAGCCTCTGGAATTATCACACAAATGGAAAGTTATAGCTTCCAAATTACTACACTTTTTCTATAGCATGTCTAGCAAAACTCCAAACAGAATGTTAAATGAAGAGGAATAATAATACAAAATGCATTGAAATCAAAGAAATACAAACTTACATTGAAACATTTCCATATGTACATGTTCTTTTTGTTGTGGGAAGTTGACTAGATAATTTTTGCATGATCCTTCTAAATCATGTTCATGAGATTTAAATGTTGTCCAAGAATTCTCAATTATATACTCCAAAAGTGCTACTTTGTGTAGGCTTCTTCTTTCACAGTTTTAGAACATCAATATTTTAGCTATTATGTATCCTCCTTTAAGGATCCTTAATATTTTTTTCACCGAGGGCTTAGTTTCAATGATGTGGAGGCGGAATAATAGGTGACAAAATGGATGACATTATAGTTAAATTAATTAGACTCTTGCATGCATCATAATCACTATATGACTAGAAATCTTGTTTGATCATACGTTATATCTCATCACCTTTTAGAAAAGGAAAAAACCTAGAAAATTAGATGATATACATATTGCATTCAAACCCACATACTATCAATATTGCATATGCAATGCATGTTACCAATGTGTCACTCTCATTCATGCTCCCTACATCACAATTAGTAGCATTTCATCACATAAGTCTTTGGTGCACTACCATTTCCACATGCTACACTAAATTCGTATATGCCAACAATACATATGATAGAAATATATTCTACCAATGATTTTAAAGAAACTCTCTAGAGGTTTGAACTGTGAAGGATTGCATTATCTCGTCTTACCTCTGTCCTCACAAATTGTGCTCAACCAATTGAGCTATAAGCCTTTTGCTACCGTGAAATATTTTAAACATATGAGTTAAAAATAAATAATTTTCAAAATATATTTTATTTACTTTATATGATTTAAAATATAGTATTTTTTATTTAGTTCTTTTTATTATTATTTTTTATTTTTCTTTTTCATTGTTTTTCTTTTTCAAATTTTGGTTCTTAATTATTTCTTTTACCTAAGAGAATACTAACTTATATTTGACTTTAGTTGGCACTTTCTTTTATTCATATCAACTCTTTCTTGTTTATATTGTATTTCATTTTTTTCTCACATATATGGCATTATTCAAAGATTTTAGAAATTTATTTTCAATAATTTGAACAAATCTATTTGTAGCTAACTACTCACTTGAAATTCTCAAAATTATCTTTTGTAAAACAACATTAAAGTACAAACTTTAAATTTGATAAAATTTATTTGATAGGTTTTCGGCTTAAGTCAAGATTAATTATTATTATTTGTGCTATTGATTAATATTATTTGTTTAGCTTGAGTAGACTTGAACCCAAGACATCCTAGATAAGAGACTCACAATTTACCATTGTCTATGGTAAAAATATATTATTATTATATACAAACATATATTATTGAAACATTATATACATTTAAATCATAGACTAAATTGTCTACAATTTTAAACAATTTAGTCAAGATAAAACTAATTTAATACCTTTTATATATATATATATATAATTCTACAAAATATCAACTAACGTCAACATTAATTCAAACTATCTATGTGGGGGATTTACCGTCCCTATACCATCAGGTGGTTTTGTTGGTAAGGAGAACTTTGAAAAGGTGGTCATCGAGGGGGACACCCTAAATATAATTAACATTTAATTTAGAGGGTGTCAAAAGTTTTTTGGAACAAAAGTGATATTGTCAATATGATAAGACACTTATTGAGTTCAATGGATGAGATGCCATTTCTTCACACTTATCATGAAGGTAACCATGATGTAGATAGGTTGGTAAATGTGGGAAATTTTACATAAGGTTTTAAAATTGGGTAATACATCTTGTCTATCGCTATAGATGCATGAGAAGTGATCATGTGAGATCATAGATAAATCCCATATTTATAATGATGCCATTATTACTAATTATGGGTTTCACTTCCCTAAGTTGTTTCTAGGGTTTGAGTGCACTTTAGCCTTTACAAGTTATTTAGCTTTGTCATGAAGCTAAAAGAGTGGTGTTTATTTAATTCTCCTATATGTTATTAGGTTGTTTTGAAGTCTATAAGTGTTGTATGAAGATTCCTAGTAAGAGGAACAACATGGGGAGTGATCCTGACGAGTGTGAGGAATACAAGAGTGATCCTAAACTGTGGGATACCCTTGAGTGTGAAGGAATCACCAAGCACAATATGACAATGAAGGGGTTTCACCCTGAACTATTTCAAAATATTATGGAATCTTGGGATGTAGGAGATGTTAGTGTGGGGTTGTGTTTCCTACATCGTGACTTCAGAATTGATTTTGGCTATTACAAATTTGAGTACAGAAGGTATGAGGATTCCATAGAATAGGAAGATATTGTTTAAAGAGATTCTTGACCGATTTCTAAACTCAAGGGAGAAAATTCTGAGTATGCATTATGGGTTTAATATAGAAGCTTTAAAGCAGGTTTGGCAGAAGGTGGTGAAAGTCCTCATCCATTTTATCACCTATGAATGATGAAGGGCCACACCACTCTACCCACTCACAATCAAGAATGAAACAATATGAAGATAGAGATGACAAAAATGCTTCATAAAGCATCCATTAATACTTGAAAATTCACTACAAGAGCTTACACTTGAAAAACTTCTATTTTCCGAACTTGATTACAAATGATAATAAGCCTTGCTTAAATAGGCACTTCTAACCCAAGACATTACAAACACAACCAATGTGGGATAAACGGTAAATACAACTACCTTTAAATAAATATTAAATTCCCACCCAAATACAACTAAACACCCAACAAATATTAAATACATGATTTATCCAAAACCTTCTAGAATTTCTACCTACAGACCTTGATTAATGGAATGACAACTATTTTTCTTATTTTTCTATTTACGCCACCTACGCACTTTGAAAATAGAAATTCCTCTTTTCTTTTTCTTTTTTTCTCCTTTTTTCCTTTTTTTATTATTTCTCTTCTAATTTTCGTCACTTTTCTCTCTCCTCCAGAATTTTTTTTTTTTTTTTTAATTTTTAATTTTTTTTATTTTTTAATTTTAAATTTTACATTCAACATGTCTCCCCTTTATTTAAGATGCTCCTGCATCAGACTCCCCAGGTCCGAAAAGATGTTCTAATGGCTGGAAGAACATCTTTCGGGATTCAGCACATAAATCCCAAACTGATTCTTCACATATATGTCCTCCAAATCTTCAACGTGCACACTCTTTCTCTTGTTTTTCTTCTTGTCCTTTACATCCACCACTGGTTTTCTATAGGTCTACTTCCCATGCTGATTTTCAATCTTCTCAAAATCTGCCAACTCAACTCGACTGCCAACACTCAGGTTTCTCCTACCGAGCGCTTCATTCTGCAAAGGAATCAAGAAAAACTTCCTACCACCTTTCTCAATAGTAAACACATTCCTAACACAATCATGCATAGCCCTGCAATCATACTGCCAAGGTCTACCAAGTAACACATGACAACTGTTCATATCCACAATATCACACAATACTTGATCCTTATATTGCCCAATCTGAAAATCAACAAGACATTGCTCTCTCACTTCCAAAGCATGCTCACCTTGCAACCAGCCAATCCTATAAGGACAAGGATGTCTCAATCTCTTCAAACCAAGTTTTTGAACCATCTCCTCAGCAACAAGGTTATCAGTACTACCACTATCTATAATCACCTTACAAACTTTCCCACCAGACTTACAACAAGTTCTGAACAAACTAGTCCTCTGACAAGAATCCAATGTCTTCTTACCCATTAGTACTCGTCGAGCCAACAAACTTTCTCCTTCCTCAGGCTGATTTTCCTGGACTTCAACCTCATTCACAATAGTAGCTGTCCTACCAATAGAACATTCAAAAGATCTATGCCCTTCTTGACCACACTTGAAACAATTACCTCTGAATACACCTCCACTTGTCCTTCTTCTTTGTTCCATAGGTTTTGGTTCACCTTCTACTTTTGGTTTAGCTTGTACCGAACTATCCTGCTTCTCCTTCCCTCGAGAACTACCTTGATTCTTCCTCTTTAGCTTTTCCTCTGCTCTTAAAGCATATTGATAAGCATCCTCCACTGTGGAAATATTTAGCATACCAACCTCATCCTGAATATTGAATCTCAAACCATTAATATACCATGCTACCTTCTCCTTTGACAATTCTCTATGCCCAGACCGAATAGTCAACTTGTAGAACTCCTCAGTGTAATCCTTCACAGTCATATCCTTTTGTTTCAGATTCTGCAACCTCTTAAACAATTCAAGTTCATAATCAGCTGGAATGAACTTTGCCTTTAATTTAGTCACCATCAATTTCCATCTAGTGATCTTCATTTCACCTTCCTCTTCTCTATCTCTTTGTAGTTCCTTCCACCAAAGAGCAGCATGTCCCTTCAACTTAGTTTGTGCCAACCTTACTCTCAATGGATCTTCAATACCCTCAAGCTCAAAGTAGTCCTCTAATTCACCAATCCAATCAATCAGGTCTTCAGGATTCAAAGTACCTGAAAAATTAGAAACCTCCATCTTATGCTTCAGCTTCAACTGAGATCCAGGTCGAGCAAATTGAGTAGTCCTAATTCCAATAGGTCTCTCCTCATGATCACTTCTATCCTCACTAGCAGCTTCAAATTCTTCGGCAACTTCGTCATATCTATCTTCAGTACCCACATGCCTAGGTACACCACCCAAAGCACTCACAATTTCAGCAATCATGTCACTCTTCATCAATGCAATCTCTGATTTGACCTCTGCTCTTATCTTCTCTAAGATTCTTTCTTCCATCGCTTCACTAAGGTCATCATTTTCCTTGGGGTCCAATCTTCTTGGAGGCATCTTCCAAAAATTTAGCAAACCCTAAGCAAAACAAATCCACCAATCTAAAAGATCAATCAGCCACAAGATCAACCTTCTTTGCAAATCCTGGTGTAAACTGCCTCACGTTCGGCGATCTGTCCACACACTCAGGAACTCCTGCTCTGATACCATTTGATGAAGGGCCACACCACTCTACCCACTCACAATCAAGAATGAAACAATATGAAGATAGAGATGACAAAAATGCTTCATAAAGCATCCATTAATACTTGAAAATTCACTACAAGAGCTTACACTTGAAAAACTTCTATTTTCCGAACTTGATTACAAATGATAATAAGCCTTGCTTAAATAGGCACTTCTAACCCAAGACATTACAAACACAACCAATGTGGGATAAACGGTAAATACAACTACCTTTAAATAAATATTAAATTCCCACCCAAATACAACTAAACACCCAACAAATATTAAATACATGATTTATCCAAAACCTTCTAGAATTTCTACCTACAGACCTCGATTAATGGAATGACAACTATTTTTCTTATTTTTCTATTTACGCCACCTACGCACTTTAAAAATAGACCAGAATTATTATTATTATTATTATTATTATTATTATTATTATTATTATTTTTTTTTTTTTTTTTTTTTTTTTTTTTTTGGTTAAATTTTAAATTTTACATTCAACATGTCTCCCCTTTATAAGTTTCATAGGAATATAGTTCCTTAGACTTCCCCACATTTAGTGGTTGAGTTGAGCAACTAAGTTCTCTTGACCATTCCTTCCTTGTTGAAACATGTTGGCACCCCCATTACTTCCAAAATCTCCTTCGGGGCTTTTGGTGGTTTGATGTGGTTATGATTAGTTGGTACTCATTGGTTCAATTGGTTCGATGTTGCAAGCATGTATCTTTTTTATGGTAGTTGGGTCCATTTTTTCACGTTCTAGGTGGTTGCTGAGATTTTTGTTTTTGGCCTCCCAATCTATTTCATTTCTATAAGTTTTTGTCTTGTTGGTTCTATTGTTTTTGTTTTTTTAGTTGTCGTTTGTATGGTGTCACTTCATGACCTTATCTCTGTGTCTAAGAATTTGAAGATAATTTTTCTGTAAAGATTTAGACCATGACCTAGTTTACATATGCTGAACAGAAACATTAATTACAATTCAAATTTAATACAAAATACTTCAGAAAACCATTTTAAAAACCATATCCACAAAAAACATTAATAACCTTGAATAACCAACTTAATCAACTTCATGATACTCAAGATTATATCAAATCAAACACAACATTATTTATTTATATTATATACCAATATATAAATTATTTACGCTATACATTGCATTACATTATTACCTTCACAAATAATTTATACACTAAAAGACAAATACTTCCAATAATGACACTTTATTTTTATTTCTTAATCCATTTTCTCTACTTCTTTAGTTCTTCTCTCTATTTTTGTGTCCGTCCCTGTGCGAAAGCGAACATTTCATTGCCAGGAGGACGCAGAACCAAAACATCTTACTGAAAGCAGGGCCACGTGGATGCCACAGTAAAAATATCTCCATGTCCCTTGCTTCATTCGATGAAAGCCATCGGTAGATTTCTAGGTTTCGCCAGTTGCGCTCCTTCCCCGGCCACAACTTTTTCCTTATATTAGACGAAATTCATTGATCTTACTACTTCGGGGCTCTAGGGAATCATATATTTCAGCGCAGCCATTTTATATATTGTTATTGTTTCAGAAAGTGAAGAAGCAAAGTGCGCACCAAGAGCAAGCGACGTGAATCGGAATGAAGAAGCGGAAGAGAGGAAGGAGGTGAAGTACAAAGGCGTGCGCCGCCGGAGTCGGGGAAAATGGATATCTGAAATTAGAGTGTCGAAGAAGAAGAGCAGATTATGGCTCGGCTCATATGACACTCCTCACAAGGCCGCACGTGCCTGCGATGCGGCGGCTCTCTGTTTGAAGGGCGACTCCGCCGTCCTTAATTTCCCTCACGCCGCCCACACTCTCCCCCCGCGCCCCGCTCAATCTCAGCCCCGAGACATTCAATCCGCTGCTTCGGAGGCGGCGCAGCCATTCGACCAGCACAGAATGCTCTGGCTTTTCCCCCACTCTTCGTTGGAACCCCGTGGAGAAGAAGAGGGGGAGAGTCATGAGACATTGCTGTCAAATGGGGAGGTGGGGCCCGACGAAGATTTGAGATTTAATGAGTCGTCGGACATGATGGAGAAAATGGCGGAGGCCCTCCTCGTCACACCTCCGCGAATACACGAATACGACGACGACAGTAAACCAGAGCAGAGACTTTACCCGCTGTGGAATGATTGAAGGAATACGAGTTTCCCAGTTGAGGTAAATAGATGTACAATGCCTCTTTGTTAGTGCGAAAAAATATAGGTGCTTTTAACTTGAACTGGTGCGTTGAATAATGATGGACAGGAGGTTAGGATAATGTACGGGATGGGCTTTACACCATCTGCCAACACCACTGAGAAATTTTATTGTGATGTTTTATCCATTTGGCTCCCCTGCGGCAGTTATTAATTTTATCTGTTCCTCAACAAGGAAATATTCGGGCGAGTGTTTTTTCTTCTCGTGAATACGAAATATCAGTAAATCGAATACGGGGACCCAGAACTCGAAGCGTTTTCTTTTAGAATACAATAATTTGTTAGAGTCATAATATTCTTTCCCTTGTAGTTCAGCTTTGATAAATATCTTAGCAAAACTCGATTTGCCTTTCATCCACCAGTCAATTCATACTGCCCCCCAGAATTTTATATATTTCTAACTTTAGCGATCAAAGGGGATTTAACGTAGTTTGAGATATGCTGTCGCTTGGACCAATGCGATTTGACACTACAGTACACACTAATTGATGAATTGTAGGTGTTGAAAAGTTTAATAGAAAATATAGAGGAGTTGTATTCTCGTTGAGATTGGAAACTATGTTTAATCGTTTCATCGCTTATTCTAATGTCAATCAATATTCTGGAGATATTTCTAGTTCAACATTAAACATACAATAAGATAGATACTAAATTGTTTATCTTGTTTTAATTATTCAATAATAATAATAATAAGAATAAAGTTAAATGAATTTTATGTAACTGTAATTATCAAGCTCTTCGACTGATAATTGGATATTAGGTTATTATTTCAATAATTGGATATTGGGTTATTATTTCAATAATTGTACAATGGGTTATTATTTAGGGGGAGAGGAAGGTAGAGGCAAAGGTAGAGAGGAGAGGCAGACACCGAGGGAGAGGGAGAGGGAGGCAGAGGCAAAGGCAGAGAGGAGAGGCAAAGGCAGAGGGAGAGGGAGAGGGAGAGGGGGAGGGAGAGGGGTGATTCAAATTACAATAGTATTAGATCAAGTAAATAATATGGTGATGTAGTCAAGGTTGTGGGGTTCAAAATAGATTCTATGACCTTGGAACATAATTCAACACAAAGATTGAAAGAAATGCATCATTAGTAACCAAAAAAAATTAGAACATGATTGTTTGCATTATCATGTAGAGATTACAATAGGTCCTAATAACCACACTTGTAGGATTCAAGGATTTTATAGGCTTATTACAAACTTGTATGCAATATTAGTTTTAGATCCTAATTTTCCAACTTCTTAACTCTAAATCTCTACCTATATTTTAGAGAATGATTAAATATTAGCTTCAAGCCTTATGAGTGATCTAGTTTAACCTCAACTAGACCTCAAGTCCAATGTCCATTAAAGAAAAAATGTCAACCAATAATAGAAGATGAATCACCAAGAGTATGTTTAGAAAGGCATGGATCCATCTAAGTGTTCCAACCCCAATCCAGAAGTATCATGTGATCAATATTGAAGATTCCACAATGTGCAAGGGATTTTGAATGATGCATATCATAAGATTAAGTTCAATCCACTCGATAAGAAAATCTTTTTGTAAAGATATCATTCATAATACAAGTCAATATTTGTTGTCACATAGATATAGTGTACTTGTGAAACAAATATTTCCATGTTCAAATAGGATAGGTGAGATAAAGAATTGCAACATAATTCCTTAACGTTTAAAGTAGGATTCTCCTCTATTAAGACACTATTTTTTTTCTAAAGAAGCATCTCTACATGTTGCAAAATCTTTTTAAAAATTAGGTCATTCCAATTTGGCTTACGAGCTGTATCTTTCCTAGGTTTTTGTTTACATTTGACTAGATACTCCCTGCATTTCTTGTTCCAATAGCAACACACAATCTAACTATTTTAAAAAAATTTGTCAGTTTGAGTTAATCTTGTAGTAATTGGTCTTCAAAAGTGTCATCCCTTTCCAATTAAATTGCATGAAAATTTTTAATATCTATACTAAAAAATATTAGAAAAATGTCAATGTCATAGAATAATTGAACCTCAATGAATTTCCAAAAGAAAAGTCAAAGAAATATTGCATGATCCAGGATTCTTCATCGTAAATTTTATTCAACATAATAGAATGGTTATAAAAATTTATTTTATTGCTACATTTAGATCACATATTTTTCGATAGGTTGTCAGTAGCACATTAGAAGTAATATAGTTAATTAAATTCAGATAAAAATATTCTATGTAACTAACAAATTATTCTACCTCCAAATAAAAAATTGACCAATGAATGTGTCATATCAAAGACAATAAATTTCCACAATCCTAGCCGATCTTTGTATGTTTATGATTTCATTTGAGTTGTTAATTTTTTCATCAACATTTCAAATCACACTTTGTGATCCATCATCACAATTATTGATAGAGAAAAAAATAAGTGAATGATAATAGTAGAAGACACAACCTATAAAAATAGGGAAGATGGATGTGTGTGTGTGTGGGGGGAGGGGGGGGGGGGGCGGGGGGGGGGGGGAGCAAGTGGAAATGGTAAGAGAAGATCCAACTCAGAGAATAAAAGTATTTTAATTAGAAATAAGAGAAAGAGAAAAAAATACCAAAAAACTCCAACCCTAATAATAATAATAATAAAGATGGTCCAAGGAAATACTCTTCACTAGGGATTTCCATGTAGTATGGTTTTTTTCTAAATTCATCTCTGGTTTTGCACCTGTCATATTGCATTTATTGTAGGAGCATTGGGGTTTTTAATTATGGATCTGACCAACTTTATACTAGTACGTAATACTAGTACTAGAGTTGTTGCGATGGATGATCATGGCACCACCAAATTACAAATGACCTCACAAGTTTGTTCAAAAAGTGTTTCATGAGCTAAAGGCTCCCATGATATTGTTTTCAACATTTAGTTTTTTTGATAATGCATATGAATGGCTAGAGAAGCATACTTTGATTTGGTCTTTTGTGGGTAGCACACCTCCTTAAATTATTCTTAAATAATGGGTTTCCAAGGCTAGGACTCATCATGGAGTTTTTCTTAAAGGTGTTCAAAGCCTCACCAAGGACTTTTTCTTGTTTTGGTTTGCTAACCCTTCCTGGGCCAACAGTTTTTAACCATGGGCCCTAGATGGTCAAGTCTTTAGTATTGATTTTCTAGTGATGGTCCCATGACTTATTTATCTTAGATAACATGAAGCCTAAGGTCCCTATATGGGTTGAGTAGTCTCCCTATGCCTTGTTGGTAATTTATCCATGTCATTGGTCAAACCCTTCGCAAGGTGGTATGAATCGAACGTAAAAAAAATCAATGCTCATCTTTAAAGGAGGGTTTGCATTAAAGTTGACCTTTCTAGTGACCGTAAAGAAACTATTGATATCTAGGTTGGAGTTCACACCTTTACCCATGTAACGCCCCGCCAAGGGATCCAAAAGAATTAACCTAAAGTTTCACTAAGTTTGCTAAACATTTTTTTTTTTTAAAGTAAGAAAGTATGACATACACATCAAACACATAGTAGCGGAAGCAATAACATGTAATCATCAACAAACATACATTGCAAGTTACATTTCTTAAAGATCCCAAGACGTTGAGTCACGTCTAAATTTAATTAATTCTAAGTCTAACAACTATCACATACATATAAAAGAATAATCAGAAACTCCAAGGTCCATAATATACATTTGTTCTGAATGCTCCTTGGCAAATTAATTCGGAATGCTCAATCATCCACTGTACATGTCACAGGGTATGAGAGGCTTAAAAGAATATACATATGTAAAGATAAAGATACAACATCCTCAAATCCATGATACAAAGTACAGTGAAAATATATATGAAATTATTCCCATACATGATACATCCATACATCAATAATGATAACACATCTATCATAAAATCTAAACATCCATCATAATAATCCAAGAACATAGTGAAGGTAAATGCCAATCACGAAAACTCCAGCCACGGTGACCACGGAACGGATCTCAATGGTAAGAGTAAAAGCACTACCACCCGACTGCGTGGAACCTAAATGGTCCACTCCCACCGCGCTGAGGAGATAGTCTCAAGTCCCAAATAGGATAACAAAACCTATAATCAAAAATACTCTCTAAGTCCAGGAAATCCTATAAGTATGCTAACTCAAGGGTCCCTAAAAAGATCGACATCTAACTCCCAGAGGTACCACAAGACACGTAGGAAACCTAATATGCAAGTGGGAAACTGTCATCGCAAAAGTCACGTAGAAGTTACTCGAGCAATCCCTTAGGAATCCCGGGTCCCTACTGATCCTGCGGCCACTAGTATCCTCTCGTACTGATGAGGCCTACTATGGAATGCAAGGTCGTAACCAAGTGTTCTCTCTACCCCATCCTAGTCTGTACTAGCACTCATGGCATAGGAGAGAACATACAATTATCTTGTTAGGTTCATTTTCTCTCATTTAGTGTAAATGTTTTCACTTATTAAAAAAAATGACTTACAATGGGTTTCTCAAGGCAGCTTCTTAGGGCTCCGACCCCCATTGCAAGCCACTTCCCGACTCTACACATAGATAACCTACCCTAGCTCATGAACTCGTAAATCAAAGAATCATAATAAAACCACCTCAGTCCTATACGAGCAACTGAAAAACATCATAAAAAGATAATCCACAAAATTACATCAGTTCTTCATGAGCAACAGATAACATCAAATAGTAATAATGTAATCACGACAATTCTCTATCAGCAACTGAAGGCATCACTGATAAGTCACAAAATCCAATGGTTCTCTAATGAGCAACCAGAAAGTAATACAAGTATAACTGATCGAGACTCAGAAATGGTTATCAAATATAACTGATCGAGACTCAAAAATGGTTAAGTTAGGTATTCTCAAATACATACACCTCAACTTCACACAAGGAAACTGGAAAGCAACAACAAATAGTAACACAAACATGTCATAGAGCACTTCATCACATTACCATGGTCAGGTTAAGAAAGATCGAGACCAAATCATCATGACATCACATTCACAACCCCGAGCCTCTGGTAACAACCTGAACTGGTCAATGCTAAACCAACCCCAAAACATTCAAAGTACAAAGACAACATCAAAGTCTCAGAGATTGGATCTGAAAGTATATTGTTTGAGTTAAGGTAAGGTTTATGTTTCAGTTTAATGTCAAATTCAAGTAACTAGGTTTTCTCAACTACCCTTTACAATTATCCCTTTCTATAATAACTTTCATTAAATCAATATCCAAATTTATAATTTAGTCAAATAAAATTCATTATTAATTAACTTAATTAAACTAATTTTAATTAAATTAATCAATAATCATTTGATCTAATTACTTATTTTAATCTAACCATTAATTGTTAATTTATTAATATTTAAGCAAAATTATTAATAAATTAAAATTTACAAACTATGTCTATGCATTTAATATTTATTTATTAAATATTAATAAAGTTTAAACTATTATTAAATTAAATATATTATAATTTTATTATTTAAAAATTTTAAATAATATAAAATTTGTTTTAATAAATTAAAAATTATAAAAAAAAAACAAAAAGCGAAATCAAAGTTTTTATATATATTTTTTTTTATTCAACCAATGTTTATAGCCCGTCGGCTTGGCCGCAGGCCTGCGGTTGCAGGGCCTGCGGCGGCAGGTACTCTGTACCTGCCGTCGCAATACCTGCGATGCAGGTACTGTCGACCTCCGACAGTTGGGGGCGGGTACGGGGTGATTCCCTCCCCCCCCACTATATATAATTATATTTTTTTTATATATTTCTTTTTTTTTTTTAAATTTTTTTTTAATATAAATAAAATAAATCAAGTTTTATTTTAAAAATTAATTTTGTTTAATTTTTAATAAAAAAAATTTCTTCCAAAGGATAAATATATAATATATAAATATATATATATATATATATATATATATTTATTTATTGATTTATGTTTTTTATCTAGAACTTTTCAATTTCAAAAAAAATCAAAACCCCTACTAAATTAAATGTTAATTTCTAAATCAAGAAAACAAGGGTTCTAATAATTCATCCAGTCTCCATGGATACAGAAATTATTGAAGAGCAATTAATAAATTCACAATATTGAACAGTTAAAACTTTCATCATAGAGAATTTAGATCTACAAACCCCAGACACGAAGAAGACAGGAAGGGATAATTGCATATTTAATGGATAGTCAAAACACAAGACCCTACCTAATCTTGATGCTATTATGCAATCTCTAGGAACTGTATGCGAATTTGCTCCTCTCAATAACCTTCCCCTGGAAAACTTTCTTGGTATCAGCCTTCTGAAATTTGCTTCCAAAAATTGTCTCCCCCAAAAATTCCCGTCCAACTTCGTCTCCCACAAAAATGAACCCCCAAAGTTGTGATAAGCAAATTCTCCTCAATTCGGGGCACTAATTGTGCGTTTACCCGAGAAGACTCTTTGCCCAACTCAGTTAACTCCAAATTAACTTTTATTATCTTTTCTTATTCTTTTGCATTCAACTTTCATGCACATTAAGTTGAATTATTAAATAACTTTATTTAAAATTTCACTTGACTTCAATTCTTAATTAATTTATTACTTTAAATCTTATGTGCACTTTTAAGAAATTAAAATAACATTATTAATTTTTATAATTTAATCTTTTAATTTAATTCTTGTATTTAACTCATGTTTAGATCATGCGATCTAGAATTCTTAATAAATTAATATCTTTCAACTTTTTAATTTATTTTAGAACTTAATTGATAACATATTTAATTAATTTAAATAACAATAATATTTAGCATTTATTTAAAAATGAACTCCAAATATATTATTATTAAATTAAATAAATATCATCCTGTTCTAAATATATCTTTGAACTTTAATCTCCAACTTTAATTATTTTATTTTATTAATTAAATAAATTAAATATAAAGATATCATAATAATTCTTTATTAAATTAAATCATTAATTAGTCTTTTTAATTAGACTTAATTAATAGAAAATACACCAAGGACTCATAAAGCAACATACGAAAACCCATCATAGAAAAATACATACCAAATCAACAAAAAGGGTTATAATCACGAAATTACATCATTTGATGCATTCGGAGGGTACTTAACTCAGATACTTGTCCTAATTATCAATTAGGACAATTGGCTAAAGGGTTTAGGATTTGGACTTAAGAGTTTATCTCCCCTCTCTTACCATTGAGACAGTGCGATAGGGTACGCTCATCCTGACAATTCAGGGAAGTCGATACCCGGTACCTGCAACCTGCATAAAATCCACGCATGTACAAACACAATATTCTAAGCTAAACAGACAATGGTAGGAAGTGGTGCATCGTGTAGATCCCGACTAGCAGGTGACTACGACTCCCTTCCTTAACCATATCAGAAACACCATACATAAATAAAACAACACGCACACCATACACATGCAGTATGGGGTAAGTATCCATAAGAAGCACATGAAATAATAAACCATCTAACTAATCATCATCGATAACTGAAACCATTGAATAATCATCATACAAGCATGAAATATAGAGTACCAAGTAATCTCATCATATAATAAACTGAGTGTAAATATCATCTGATAATCTCTAAAATAATAATACTACTCATCAAACATAAATTCGCCTAAAAGAGTTTGGAAATCATATCATAAATGTAGCTCGAAAATGTAGACTAGGGGCAGGCACTACAACCCAATAGGTACTTTACTTGAATTTGTTGAACACCTTCTATGGGTTTTAATTGGCCAAGCACAAGATTGAGGATTTCCTATTGGCTATGCCTGGCAAGATGACCCCTAGCAAAGATTTGCAAGAAAAACCTAATAAGAGTGGTAAAAAATATGAGTGAACAAATATTTTTTATAAGGGTAAAGATTCATTTCCATCAAAATAAACAATGTCTTCCTCTACCAGCCTTTCATCGGAGATTATTCTAGTCACTTTCTCTACTACACCAATCACACTAGTGGTGCCACCACCCATTTCAAACACATCTTCTTAAGGGACCAATGTGTCTGTGGGTGTCTCTTGACTTGCTTGGGTCTACACTCTATAGGAAGCTTCCATAATTGTTTCCCATCCTTTGCAAAGGTCTCATATCCTTGATGGTTGTGGAGAAGACCAAGATGGTTCTTTTGAGAAGCAAAGAATCATCTCTGATGGAGATTCTTTTCCCAGCTTCACTGCCAATTCCTTTTTGCACAACATTTTATCCTCTCTTAGGGATTATGATGACATGCAAGAGTTATTATCATGAAGTTTATCTCATTTAATGTATAGGGTCTCATAGACCTTCCTTGCAAATATTATGTACAAGAAATTAGGTGTGGGATTGGTATCCTAGATATTTTTCTCAATGCTTCTTGCCATGTTATTTGTCTAGATAACACTATTGTTTCTTCCAAATATGAATTTGGTTAAGGTCGTTTTTGAGATTAGGTTTGCTGCACACATTGCATAACATGATTTGTGTTGTAATATTTTATTTTATTATACATAAAGTTGCACCTAGGAGCACCTAGATGGACGTGTAAAATGTAAAGATTCCCATGGGATATACTTGATGAGTTGTATTGTAACATTGTGATAATATTTGATGCAATTATTTAGTATTTAGGAAAAAGAATTAAATTTCTCATATTAAATATTGGGTCAATGGGTTAGGTAACACATGGTTTTAGCACATGGTAGTTTTTGAGACTTTCTACTATATAAGAAACCACAAGAGTAGTTGTAGAGACAAGAAAAAATGGAAAAGAAAAAGTAGAAAGGAAATTCGAGCAAGACATGGCTTGATAGGTTAGCGAAGAGAGCATTTGTGAAGTTTGGAAGCATGGCATGGGATGTGTGGATTTATTCTTGTTCACATGGGTTGCTTAGTTGTGGCTATGGCTTCAAAGGATCTCATAGTTGTATTTTAATGGTATTTTTGTTGAATAATATATGGTGATGGATTCTTTTGGAGGTGGTTTTTTTCCCTTGGTGAGGGTTTCCCAGGGTATATCTTGTGTAACATTTGTGTGGGTATGTTGTTTATTCTCTTGCATGTAGATTTCAATTACATATTTATTTTCAGATCTATTATGCATTATGTGGGAATGATAATATTTTTGGTTTCAAGTTTCCATACAAGTGGTATCAGAGTTATATTTTATTATTGCAACCCTAGATCGAGTCCATGGGAATGCATGAGAGGATAAAAGAAAGGACAAGATATATGGCTTTTATAGGTTGTTTGTTGTAGCTCTGAGGGTTTTGGGTTTGTTGTTATGATGGGATGTTGAAATATTTTAGGCATTTGAAATTGTTGGTTAAAATCATTTTTTTGATGCTTCATTCAAATAAGGGTTTTAGGGGGAGCTTACACAAATGACCTCCTAGGAAAAATATATATCTCACCATTGGATCTGGGATGGTTTTTTCATAATTTTGATATATAATATGCCCTTGTTTGGTCACATTAATATGCTGTCAAATTTAATCCCATTAGAATTTTCGTCACAAAAACAAAAATCGTAGTGAAAATTGGAAAAATTTTGTCTTGGTAAAATGGACATAACTTTCTCTCAGGAATGTATCAAATTTGGACTTCTTATAATAATTGGAAAGCTAATTTAGAGACCTACAATTTGGTATTGGCTTTATTTTTTGGTTTTGCCATTTTGTCTGATTTTAAGATCCTGAAAGTTAGTTTTTATTTATTTTGAGTACAAATTTGGGCATAACTTGGGCATACAGAGTCAAATTTTGGACTTTGACTAGTCAATGAAAGCTCTTGGAGAGCTCTACACAAAGGTTTAGATTTGGTGTAGGTTTGGTATGATTTATCTAGTGATATATTGATCTGAATAACTTATGATATATATTAGCTATGGTAACATTGTGAGTTTACCACATTCTATCTTTGGAGATTTAGATTTTAGTGTGATTGTATAATTATCTTATATTTTAGATTAGTCTCATGATGATAAGGTTTTTAGTGTTTTCTTTGGATATGTATGATGACTTGTTGGATCTATAAGTTGTGTAGTGTTGTAAGTGGTCTATACTTACAAGTTACAATTACAGCTTAGATATGGGTTGAATTTTCCCATTGATCTTTCATTATTGATACATATTTAGATTGGTGGTTTAGATTTGAGTTGTATATACCATATGCCCTTAGTCACATGATTTTTTTGATTTTTCTTCATGTAGAAGAGATGAGATGTTGTTAGTAGGTACAGTCATGGTGTAGGGTTGTGGTTGACTATTTTATGTTGACAAGTTGGACACTTTGGAACTTACATGATTGGTTCATCGATTTCATCATGGTGCCATAGATTTTGGCATGACACAATTTGATATACAGGTACTTTATTGATGTTCATGGTTTGGATTCCTGGCTTGGTTATAGTGGTATACATTCTTCATTGAGGATTATGGTTATTTACTTTCTTTTGAGAATCTTTTGATGTACACTTTGATTTCACTGATGATTTGATGCTTTCATTCATTCTCATGGTTAATGGATGGTTTTTTATCATGATGTCGTGGATATCTTGGAGACATGGTTTAGTGAGAGGTTGTAATAGTGATGAGGTGGCAGTGCAAGATGAGCTCCTAGTTTACTTTGTATCTTCTTGGTTGAAGATCTTGGTTTCACTCAGTATGAACACTTCGGTTTTGTGTGTGTGTGTGTGTGCGCGCACTTGCATGTGTGTGCATGTGTGCATGTGCATGTGTGTGTGCATGCGTGTGTGTGTGTGTGCATGTGTGTGTGCATGTGTGCATGTGTGTGTGTGTGTGTGCATGTTTGTGTGTAGACTTAGAGGATCTTCATAGAGGAGATGGATTTTATGATGTCATGGGTCACTTTGTATCATAGTTGAGTGGGATTTTTTGGAATTGATAAATTTATTGAGTGTTTTCAGATGTTGGGGGTTTGTCTTAGATTATGTTGCTGCAAAAAAAAACTGACATTTGCATGGTGCACTTGATTCTTCACAGTGTATGGAGATGGCTCTTCATATTGTGTGGTGATGCTTGAATCTTGAGTCCACTCATGGGGTTCTTGGTAAAGGTGTGGTTTATGATTTCATTTGACATGTTATCCTTGGTGTTAGGATGGTTTTATTATTATGTCATGGTATAATCTTGATATGTGTTTAGAGTTTTGACATGTTATGGTATGTTCATATGAAGTATCTTATCTCTTTGGTTGAGATGGTAAGATCATGTTGTCATAGTTATGTTTCTAAGGCCATGGTTGGATACTTTATGGTATTGTTATGTTGCATTTGGAGTTGGCATGGATTGATTGGTTACAGGCTCTAATGGATACTTATAGATGATGGTGATGTTGATTTATGTTGTGATTAGATATGTATTTGTTGGGAGAGTTGATAGTTTTAGTAGGAAGTTTTTGGGGAATTTACCTAATATGGACTTAAACGTATATTTTTCTTAGATGAGTCTTGGTTGGAGACTTGGATATCTTAATAAGCATTCTCATTCCCCACTCTTGGTTTACTTGATGATTTACTACTTGAGAGGTATAGCCCATTGTTTCTCTCAAATGCATTATGTTTATGCTTGTCTTTCATAGATATGGATCTTAAGCTATGGTACACGAGTTAGTTCTAGAGGTTTCATTTGAAAGGTATATTACCATTGGTTATCTCCTTGTGTATATCATTTTTATTATGTTGGCTGAGTTTGGGAGATGGTTTTATATTAGGCATAATCCTTGGATTAGGAATGGTTATTCCTTGATTTAGAAATAGTTTATGAATTTTATCTTCTTGTGAGAGGCTTACATCCATGATTAGTTATATGGTATGGTTTGAGAGTTATTGTGGCTTCTTGTTTGGGGTTTTGTGGAGGATATCATACTTGCAAAGTTTACATCTAGAGGTGTGTGTAGAAGGAAAATGATACACCTTATTATTTGCATGTTTTCTCATTAGTCATGGGTATCTTTCTCGATGTTTTGTTTCAATTACATTGGAATTGAGATTGGTTGGAGATTGTGCTCATTTGTTTGTGTTCATTTATGTCATGTGAGAGATGACATGGTTATTCCTTTATCACTTTCCTTTGTTGGTTTTGGAGAATTTTGGAGAACAATGGAGCATTGTTATGAGATTTCTTCTTGGATATTATTGTTTTATGTATCATGGATGTCCTTGATACTACATGGATTAACTTCTTTCAGATGTTGTGAGTGGATTGGCTAAATATTTGATATTATCTTTTGCAATAGGAACTTCATGGCATATATGTGGTAGGTATTCCTCTTGAGGCTTGTGATATCAGATTACATATTAGATATATTGATGATGTGAGATTCACCTGATGTACCTTTTGGGGGTATGGATAGTTGGATGGGTTGGCAAGTTTTCTATGGGTATGATTTCAACTATGGATTTTGATCACTAAAGATACACGTGATTACCTTTGGATCATTTTTTTATGGTTGGAGTTTCAGTTCATGCCAAGGATAACTTTAGTGGCTAATATTCACCAATTGGCTAATCTCACTTATCAAGGACCCTAGATTTGGCTAACTTTTTTATAATTTTGGGGTGTCCGTGTTGACGATAGTTTACCAAAATTGGGTCTCATGCTTAGGGTAATCACCAATAGTAATACATAAGTATTTATATTTTAGTGATGACTTTGCCAATGTAATCTAATTTTTCTACGTAGTAAATTAAATATTTTTACCTACAAATTTTAAGGCTTGTCTTAATTAATGGTCATATTCACCAGTATTTGATAAAAAAATTAAGTTACACTATAGATTAAGTATGTAGATTTTACATGTGTCTCTATTTCAAAGAGGTTTTATGAATTTTTTTATCCTTTCTCACTTTTTTGTGCAATAGATTTGATTGGGGACACATTTCTTTACTTTGGAAACTTTCTTTAAAACTTGGTATCCTTTTAAAATTTTGGCTTGAAATAGGATTTAGGCCATTGATTTAGGATCATCCGAGAAGTAAAAATAATAGGGGTGCTTCCCCCAAACCACTATTCAATAATCTGGAGAGAAATTGTAATGATAAAGTGGGCTAAATTTAACCTTCAAGTTTGATAATTAATTAGGCTTCATATAACATTAACAATAAATCATTTTTTCTAGGTATGTGTACTTTTTTCCATTTTTTTTATCAATAATGAAGGATTCACTAGGATTTTATAGAATTTTCATATGATTGAAATACAATCACCAATAAAATTTAAAAAATTCCTACTCAAAAATAAAATTTTCCAATAGAAATTAATTTCTCCCCTTCAACTACTGTTCGATTCACCAAACTTTAATAGGTTTTTATAAAGGGGGGTATCTTACAGTTATCACTGGTTGGTACAATATTTTATTATTCTTAAGTGATAGGTTAGGTGGCTTTCTCTTTAGATTACTTTTATGTATGTCTGGTGGAAGTGGCATAATAGGAGGTGGGTTCACTCATGTTTGAGATGTTGGATACTTCAATTTTTTGCAAGTATCAGGATAAAACACATGACGTACTTTGATCCATGATGGTGGATGTGCTAGGATGTATTATTTCCTTCTTCATATATGTGGCTATAGAATGACCTTATGCAATGTATACAAAAAGTGGGAAACTGTTGAGCTTATGTGTGTTGCACACATTGCATAATATTGTTATATTGTATTATTTTATTTTATTATGTATTGTTGCACCTAGGAGCACCGAGATGGATGTGTAACATGTAAAGATTCCAATGGGATATATTTGATGAGTTGTATTGTAACAATGTGAAAATATTTGATGTAATTATTTAATATTCGGGAAAAAAAATTAAATTTCCAATATTAAATATGGGCTCAATTGGTTAGGTAGCACATGATTTATGTGATACCACTTTGTGGTTTTGTGGGACTTGTTACTATATAAGCAGCCAAAAGGGTAGTTATAAAGATAACACAAAAGGAAAAAAAAGGAAAAAAGGAATGTTGAGCAAGACAAGGCTTGGTAGGTTAGCCAAGGGAGCATTGGTGAAGTTTGGAAGCATTGCATGGGATGTGTTGATTCATGCTTTTTCACATGGGTTTCTTGGTTATGGCTATGACTTTGAAGTCTTCAATGGTTGTATTGCAATGATATTTTTTTCTTAATAATACATGGTGACAGATGCTTTTGGAGGCTAGATTTTTTCATCAATGAGGGTTTCCCAGGGTATATATTGCATCACATTTTTGTGAGCATGTTGTCTATTCTCTTGCATGTAGATTCCAATTACATATTTATTTTTAGATCTATTATGGGTTGTGTGAAAATGATAATATTTTTTATTGTAGGTTTCCTTACAGTGGTGTGGTTACTCTTCTCCTCTCTTTTTTGATTTCTTTAGTTATTTCTCATGGATTTGACACCATGCACAAGATTGTTTTGATTTTTCTATCTTTCAATAATCATTCCTTTGGTATAGTTAATTTTTATGGCTCCAATTATTTTGTTGAAAGATCTTAGTTATGGCATTGGATGGCAGAATTTCTACCATCTGCCATTTGGGTTTTATGTGAGGACTTCAATATGGTTAATTTGGGCTCTAAAAACCAAGGGATTTTAACATTTTTTATGGATAACTAGGGAAAGGGAAGTTTGGTACTACATGCATAATAAATTAGGCCTTTTTTTTATCTTAACACCCATGGTCTGCATTGTGGTGGAATTTGGGATACTTGGTCTAAGTTTAGAGTTTGATTTGACATGATTTTTAAAATACTTGAGTGTGCAATGATAGAAATATTTTTTCTCTTTTGTAATGGAAAGGAAATTACCTGCCATTCTATAGGATGTAACTTTCTTAGACCACTATCTTATTCTATTTACTATTATCAACCAACCTACTCAAAGTTGTCCTTGTAAAACATACTTTTTTCGTAACATGTCACTCTTGAGTCATGATCCCATTATTGCTAATATTTTGTGTGTCTATAATTTAGAACCTTAGCCCCACACCCACATTGGATGGATTAAATATTATTCCTATGACGCAACTATGAAATATCTATGTGCATATTTTGAGAGTGTAGCTGTGAATCCATTTGTTAATGATCTACAACTTTAGCTAGATAGTCTCTACCATCAAAAGCAAGTTGCTGACAACTATGCTAGCAAGGGCGCATAGATTAAGGCTCACCTCCAGTGGCTTGAAGTTAGAGACCAAGCTTCAAAGGAGTTCCTTCAAGCTCTCATATCTCATCATACCTTAGTAGGGATTAAAAAATCTAAGAAGGACAACCAATTTTCTCTGACCCTTCTAATATTCTTCAAGATTTTATATGACACTATGAGAAGGTTTTCACTGTGCAAGATAGTTCTATAGAAAGGGATCAAGGTTTGACTGGATGCATTTATGACTCCTAACCACCTTGTAGTGGAGCAATGTTCTTTCTATGAGAAAAAAAACTCATCATTAGTGACCCCAAGGAAGTTGTCTTCTCTATGGTAGATGACAAGGCCTCTACTTGTGATGGTTTCCCTTGTGAAGTTTACAAATATTTATGGAATTCCATGGGTCCAGATTTGCACAATGTCTACCTTGATGGAAATATTATTAACAAATAAAATATTGAATTCATACCTAAAGTCACTAATCATAAAGATATCTACAACTACATACCTATCACCTTCTTGAATGACTCCAACAAGATCATAACTAAAGCTCTATCTCTAAAAACTTTCCATCTTTTTCCATTGATTATTCACCTAGAGTAAATTAGTTTCATCAAATATAGATACATCTTGGATAATATAATTATTTTCTAGGAAAGTATAGAATGGGCCTAGAGGTCTAAGAAACAAGCTCTACTTCTAAAGATTGATTTTTGGAAGGCTTATAATCATATCGAATGGACTTTCATTCTTCCAATGCTTCAAGCCTCAGGATTTGGGTAAATCTTTCTCTAATCACTTGAGACTCTCTTCAAGAGTTATTTTTCTTACATCACCATCAATGGTAGGAAATCAAAGGCCTTTTGTCTATTCAGGTCCATCCATCAGCAATTTTCTCTAGCTTTGGCTTTGTATGTTCTTGTTGATAAATTATTTGGGTATCTCCTCACTAATGCCCTTTCCGTTGGTTGTGATATAGTCATTTTCCTTCCCAAGTCTCCCAATCAACTAGTCAATGGAAACATTTTTGATTAATCCTTCTTTACTCTTATTAAGGACAAAAAAAATTTCTCAGATTCCCTCCAATATCTTGATACCTTTTACTTGGATTGCTCTATTCTATAAATAATCTTTTCTTCCAACTTCACCTTGGCTTGGATATTTTCTATAGAAATAGATTCCACGTGGAGATAATTTTGGCTTTCTATATATTCCATTTGTCTTTCAAGCTTTAGTTGTTGATCTTTGGAATGTTGTGCTTGCCAAAAATTATAAGAAGCTAGAGTACTAGCTCAACAAGTCTCTTTCACTAGAAGGGAAATTCTAAATATATTCCAAGGTTATAGTTGCTACCCATGTTTATTACTCTTGCTATTGGGATCCATCTAAAGCCTCTTACATAAAGTTGGAAAATCTTCTCAGATATTTCCTCTTGGCTTTGGGACCTATGCATCATGTATTTCAAAGAATCACTTGGGAATACTATTGTTTACCCAAGAAATGTAGAGGGCTTGGCCTCATTTCCATTGAGAAACATGGAAATTCTTTATATAATAAATGGGTAATCCACTCCCTTACTAGATATGAAGCCTATAAGATTATTCTTAGGCATTGCATTTCCTTTGGACTCCCACTTAATAGACCCACTTAGAAGGGGGTTGGATTTGAAACCCTTCTCATCATGCCAGAACTAGTGTAAATCAAGCGAATGTGTGTTGTTAAAAGAATTTGGAGAGCCTAAAAAACCATCAAGTCATGGCTTTTCTAGGATTCTAATGGTTTTAGAGATGGGCTTTCTATGAATTGACATAATATTTAGTGGTCATCGTTGTTTTCCATTCAAGGTGTGTCTCTTGGTAAGATTTAGGGTGCTAATGTAGTGCAATTTTCAAATGTGGCATCAAGACTCCCAAAGATTTTTTTCTAGAGTTACCATGAGACTCGAATCATGGGAGGATATGTAGGTCTAGTTTCAATTATCTCACCCAGACTGACAAACTTTTGACCTACCAGGCTCTGCATTGCTGACCCACATGCTTCACAAGTTGGGTATCTAGCACATCAAACCATTCTTGAACGACTCAAAATGGTATCCATGTAGTACTCAAGTCAATGACATGCCCAATATGGAATACATTTGGCCGGTGCCTCATTTTCCTATAGTTGATACTCTTAACCAGCATTGGTGCCTACAGTCTTCACAATAAATTAGAGATACAGGTTTAATATTGTTTGGAATATCATCATTGAGCTGAAGATTATATAGTTTTCACGATGTATCCTTTTCCAAGGATTACCTCTAGGTCCTCGACTCAAGAACACTGGTATTTCTGACCTGGATTATCCTTTTTTCAAAAATCTCCATCTTTCCTACACATCTTTTGGTTCTATTGTAGTGCTCAACTTTATTGGCTCTAGATTCATGACTTTTTCAAGCCTTATAGTCTAAAACCCTTTTCTTGGCATATGGTTCTACTATTTATCTCAAATTGGTTTTGACAAGGCAGTGACAAAACACTTAGTCATTTTCTATTAGTATTGCAGTGCAAGCCAAGTGATCAAAGCATGTCAAGGATTAGTTTCCAGACAATACATGCCAAGCAATATACCTTGTCAGTGTTGAGCAATAGTATATACTAAGCAGATAGTATGTATCAATTCATTCATGAGTCGAGAAGTCTATACATGCTAAGTGATTTAGTTTCCAAATAAATAGTGTATGCTGAGTCATTCAAGACCTAAGTTACAACATTGAGAATGTAGTGATGGCTGAGAATCAGACCCTTCATATGCTAAGTGAATAATTTTGTTCATAGTTATTTTTAATGGCTCAAACTTCTATGTAAACCATTTTTGGGTTGACATGATGGTTTCTTTATGATTCTAAAAGATAAGTATGGAGGTATATTTTGAATCCCTATGCATTACATGCAACCAATAAATTAAGGGACCAATTAAGTGGCAATATAGATCAAACTCAGTCATTGATTCTCACCTAACCCATTCCACCTATGTTTATTTAACAAGGCAAAACCTAAAGAGTTTGCATGCATAGAAGGAGACAAATACTAAGTGCAGAGAGAGCATTCTTGCTTGCTATAGGAAGAGAGAGCATTCTCGCTTGCTATGGAGGTTATGACAATGTTTTGAATTCTAGAATTAGTTAGAGAGAAGATAGGAAAGAAGAGAGAGGATAGAGGAGACATATTTGATCAAAAGGATCAAGGATCTATTAACAAAGAGAAGATCTAACATCTAGCAACAGTGTGGTAACCAAAGGATCAACATGAAGAATCATTTTAATAGGTAATGCAGAGTAAATTTCCTAACAGAGTAGTCTTAACAAACTTGTGTAAATATATTAATCGATTGCTTGCTTTATTGTAAGTTTAAGTCCTCTAACAAGGCACACTTTTAATAGGGTGTTGAAATTGTTTAATAAGATGAGACCTTACAGTCTTTGTAAGAATTTAACAAGGTTGACCCTTCATAGGGTAGATCATAATTTATGGTCAAACTCATTGTAACCATAGTTGGCTACACTTTATAGTTGTAGTAGTGAAGATTTATGGGTGTCAAAAATATCTTAATTCTGTATTTATAGAGATGGTTGGTTAGAAGGAAGGGTTTTCATGTGCAAGAACCTAAGGAAGACAAGGAGTCTTGGGTATTTTCTTCATTCAATGACCTAAGAAAATAGACTGCATTGGAAAACAAAGAAAGAAGGCTTAAGATTATGGATGCTTGAAGGCTGAACAAGCTATCAGAGCTCAAGAGTGTAAAAGCTAAGAAGAATTAAGGATTGAAATAAAAATCTATAATTTGCAAATGGGGTTGTAAGTTGTTATCAGATCAAGATTTATCATTACCTTCTAATCATTGTATTAGTCTAGGGTAAATCCTTTGGATTAAGGTTGACCTAATAGTCATTTTAAAATCCTTTAATTGGGTGACATTCCAATTGAATGATTTAAAGTCCTCTAACAAGTCTCACACTAACAGGGTGATTGAAATCCTTTAACTGGGTCACATTTAATAGTGTGTATTGTAACCTTTAACAAAATTGGCTTCTCAGAGGGCATCACTTCAGAAGAGTGAGAATGAGTAGCATGTTACTGGTCATTTTTCCCAAATTGGTTTTCTACATCAAATATTTGTGTAAAATATGTTATTGAATCTATTATGTTTCATGTTTACATTTAAGCAAATTAATTTGATAGTAACCTACAAGTTGAAGTGAATGCATAATCTAATGGATGCATGCATGATGAAAATGTTTTATGGATATGGGTTCACTGAGCTATGAAAGTTTTTATATGTACATCTAGACCTTGGATAACTGACTCACCTCCCCTCAGTTATTCTAAAGAATTTTGATAATTGGTATTAAAGACATTTTCTTAAGTTGTTTAAAGGTACTAGAAGCACAAAGATAAAGATGTCAAAAAGAGAGGTGCCCAAGCTTAATAGAGATAACTTTCCTTCATGGAAATGTCTAATGAAGCTACACCTAGGAGGTTTTGGAGATCATGCACAAACTACAATTATTTTTGAGCATGTCAATCTTGGTGGAGCTCTAACTACTAAAGATTTGAAAAAGAAGAAAGAACACAACTAGGCAATGTTGGAGATTGTCTTTTGCCTAAGTTATGTCGATTTTGATGATATCATGGATTGTGAAAGTGCAAAGAAAATGTGGGATGCTCTACACACTATCTATGGAGGTAAAAAAATGTTCTAAGAGCCAAAGTTGAAAGTCTCAGAGGTAAATTTGATGATATTAGAATGCAAGAAGGTGAGAATATTTCTCAATTGTTCTAGAATAAAATATGTTAATGCAATATAAGGAGCTATGAGTACAATATATGATGATATTGTACTAAGAAAAGTTTTGGGAATACTGCTACCTATATATGCTATTAGAGTTTATGCAATAGATGTATGCTAGGGAATAATCTAAGTCTTGAAGGTCTAGTAGGTAGGCCCACTACTTTTAAGATATCTAACTTTGATAATTATAAACCTGAAAAATGGAATCTGGTCTATAAGCTAAGTTGTTTGTAAAAGAACTTGATGAGAAGAAGAAGAAAAAAAAGGAAAAATATGTGTCCAATGACAGTGATACAAATGAGGAAGATGCAGATCAGCTTGAGGCATTATTAGCAAGGAGATTTCACAAAGATAAAGGCAAGTTTAAAGGTAAGTTACCTATCATGTGTTTCAATTGCAACGAGGTTGGTCATATTGTTCCTAGATGTCCATAGAAGAAGAATTACAGGGGCGGTGACAAGCACAAAAGTAGAAGAGATAAAGACATCAAAGACTACAAAGACAAAGGAAAGAAGTCTTACTATATTGCTAAAGAGGAAACAAAATATGGATCTGATGGTCATGATGATGAAGTGGTGAATGTTGTAATGAAGGATTAATCTGACAAGGATGAGGCAATTGCACTAGTGTCTTGTGTAAACAAGAATGACAGATGGACCATTGACAATGGGTGTTCACATCACATGACTAGAGATACAAGTAAGTTCATTACCTTGAATTATTATGGTAGAAATAGTGTAAGGTTTGGTAATGATGCACCATGTCTAATAAAAGGAAAAGTTTCTATCAAGGTCATAGAAAAGATTTTATGTGGCAATGCTTATCATGTTGAAGGACTTAACTATAACTTGTTGAGTGTGTCACAACTAAATAATTTGGGTTCTAAGGTTCAGTTTGAGAACAAAATTGCTAAGATATATGATACTAATCGAAAACTTATTGGAAAAGGTGATCAAACTAGAGTTAATTTATTCTAAATTGATAGAGGATGCTACTTGTGTAGTTGTAGAATTTGATGATGTGTGGTTGTGGTACAAAAGGTTATGTCATGTTTATTTTGATAACTCTGTTAGTATCAATAACATGAGAAGAGTCAGAGGTTTCCCTAAGTTGAAAAATCCTGACAATATTATTTGCAAACAATGTCAGTTAGGCAAAATGAAAAAATCAAGTTTTAAAAGTTAGACTCATAGCTCTAAAGGAATATTAGAGATTTTTCATACTAACTTGTGTGGACCAATTGAAGTACAAAGCTACAAAGGAGATAATTATATTATACTACTTGTTGATGATTATTCTAGAATGATGATAGTTATGTTTATGAAAAAGAAATTTGATGCTTTCCAAATATTTAAGTGGTACTTAACAAGATATGAGAAGGAAACAAGTAAAATTCTAAAATGTTTGAGATCTGAAAGAGGAGGAGAATTTATATCAAATGAGTTTGAGATGTTTTGAAATGATAGAGGAATCAAAAGATAGACATCTTCTCCTAGAACCCCTTCAAAAAATGGAATTGCTGAAAGGAGGAATAGATCTTTAATGGACTATGCTAGGACACTCAGGATGGAGAAAAATGTTGCTTTGAAATACTGGAGAGAAACTATACGTACAGATATTTCTACCTTGAACCATGTATAGGTCAAGAAAGGTACTCATTCAATGCCTTTTGAACTATGGTATGGATATTCACCCAATTTAAAATATTTTAAGGTATTTGGAGGCAAGTGTTATATTCTCAAAGATTTCAAGAATGGTAAACTAGAATAAAATAGTGAAGAAGGTATATATCTTGGTTATTCCACTAGAATTAAAGATTATAAGTGTTTAAATACTAACACTAAAAAAGTTGTGGAAAGTGCAAATGTGAAATTTGATGAATATACAAAAGTATATGAGGCTGAACCTATGAAGGAACCAAAACAATATAAATCATTCGTATACTTTTATGAAGGTATGTATACTAAAGAAGATGTTATAAATCAAGTTGCAAACCAACAGTAAGATTTAGTGACTACTGAGTCACATACTATGAATGTCAAGTTGCATTGAGGAAAATCAAACTACATTCAGGTGTCAAGGTATAGAATGAAGTTGAGGCATATTTGGATTCTAAGATTAGTGTACATAAAAAGAGATGCTGAATTACTTGATAAAGAGGTACATGGTGATTCAGAACTTGAGAGACCAAATGTAGAAGCCAGAGTTGAACCAAGATTGTCCAAGAATGTCAAGTGACATCATCCTGCTACACAAATCATTAGTGAAAGATGCTAGACCAATAACAAGGAACAAGTTGAGAAATGGTGTACATGTTTGCTAAGCATGCAAGAACCTAAAACGGTGAGAGATACCTTTCAAGATGTGGATTGGAGTAAAGCCATGGAAGAAAAGATTGAACAAATTGAGAAAAATAAGAAATGGACTCTAGTTCCCTGACTAGAAGAAAAAAATGTGATTGGTACCAAGAGGGTATATAGAAACAAGTTAGATGAAAATAGTGAACTCACAAGGACCAAGGAAAGATTAGTCTATAAAGGATATGTACAAGAAGAAGGGATAGACTATGGAGAGACATTCGCTCTTGTTGCAAGGTTAGGAGTAAAAACTCTACTTGCTTAATTTGCATACAAAGGTTTCAAATTTTATCAACTGGATGTTAAGTCTACATTTATTAAAGTTATATTGGAGGAAGAGGTTTATATAGAACAATTAGAAGGATTTGTTGATGGTAACAACAAAAACATGGTATGTAGACTACACAAATCTTTATATGGTTTGAAGCAAGCACCAAGAGCATGGTATGAGAGGCTTTATAATTATATTGTGAAGATTGGATTTGAGAGGATTGATGATAACAATAATCTATACTTGAAGATAGAGAAAGGAAAAGGTATTCTTTTATCTAAATTTTTTTTTGATGATATCATATTTCGAGGTCAAGATACTTTATGTAAGGCTTTGCAAATGAAATGAAGCAAGAATTTTAGATGTTTATGTTTGGAGAGATCAAGTTCTTTGTGGGTTTTCAAGTACATCAAATGAAATATGGTATATACATCACTCAGTCAAAGTATGCTAAGGAGATTCTAAAAATTTTTGGATTGGAAGATTCCAAGCTAGTAAGCACACCCATGGTGATAGGACATAAATTGTCAAAGAATGATGATTCAACTAAGGTGAATCAAACATTATCCAGGTCTATGATTGACAAATTACAATACACAGTACATAGTAGACCTGATATTACATTATTTGTAGGGATAGTTGCAAGACTCTCTACTAATTCCAAGGAGATCACTTGATGGCAGTAAAGAGAATAATGAGATATCTAAAAGGAATAGAGGAGTATGGTCTATACTACAAAAAAAATGACAAATTTGAATTGAATGCCTACAACAATGTTGATTGGGATGGAAATATTAATCATAGAAAGAGCACTAGTGGAGGAGCATTTTTCTTAGGCAAAAGGTTGGTTACTTGGACTAGCAAGAAACAAAACTATATATCTCAATCTACTGTTGAAGTTGAATATGTTGTTGCGACAATAAATTGTATAAACATTGTATGAATCAAGTAGCTACTCAAAATTATGAAGGAGGAAATCACTGAACCTATGATACTTTATTGCGATAATACAAGTGCTATGAATATATCAAAGAATCTTGTGATGCATACAAAGACTAAGCACACTGGAATGAAGTATCATTACTTGAGAGAATTAGTTCAAGATAAAGAGGTAAAGATGGAATTTTTCAACACCAAAGAGAAAATTGTTGATATCTTTACAAAATCATTACCTAAGGATGCCCATGAGTATCTAAGAGGTAATAGGGGTGATACACCTATCAAAGGCTATCTAAGAAGCATGAGGAATGCCCTACATCATTTAAGTTGATTGACATATGGTATACATTGATATAATGGCTCTTGCTTAGGAGTTGCCTAAAGTAATCAAAGAGATGGAACTACAAATCAGTCACAAGATAGGTAATCAAGGGACAAACTAAAAATATCTAGATCTACATATTAAGATGACAAATCTTTTGCATTATTGTCAAAGAGGGAGATAAAGGAATTGAAATATGAGGGATAAATCTTGATCTTCCTAATTTTGTGGGGGGAGATGAAAGAAAACATAGAAGAAACACCTATCTAGTGAGATGGAGATAATGTAGAGGGAGTTATAAGAAGTGATCAAGAGGATTCATAAGGATGAGTTGATCGTCTGTTGATCAAAATAGAATTTTGTAACCTATTTAGAAGATGGAATTTGCTAATAGGGAGAGATTTCAATACAAAGAATTATTTTCTTCTAGGTATTTTTTTGGTCATACTGATTAAGTTTGGTCAATTCAGTTTGCCATCAATGCCAAAGAGGAAGATTGTTGGAAACATATTGATACAAGTATGATAAATGTGTTTCAATAATTGTTTTGTCACTGATGTCAAACCTACTAGTTACTAGTAAGACAATTTCTTATATGATTTGAGTACTATCATTTTTTTGATTGATGAAGAGGATTTGATCGAAATGAGGTAACAATAGCACCTACAGGAAAGGTTGAGTTATGATATGAAAAGGAGTACAAGAATCAATTAAGACAATGATAATATAGTGCATTGATATTCTACTTAAGGTTGAAAAGGTTGGTTATGTTGATTAAGTCTAGACGAAAAAATTAAATGAAGTTTTTCAACCAAGTTTAACATTCTACATAGTAGGTGCTGAGAAAATTTAGTGTAAGCCAAGCAAAAAATCAGTTGGAGCCAAGAAAAGTCAAATTTTAGTGTAAGTTGAGTGAAACAATGTAAGCTGAGTAAAGTTTATTTGATGCTAAGAACCATTAAAATCTAGTTTGTGTTGAGTTTTTTGACAGTGGAAGTTGAGCAATGCAGTTTGTGTCAAGCATCAGAAGCCAGTTAATGTTAAGTGTTAGCATTATGAGAAAGATTGTGAATTTGATGAATCTTAGCGAACAAGTTTCATTTCTTAGCTTATGTGAACTATGTCGAAGATAAGCTCAATCAGCCAATGGCACAAAATTCAAGATAAATTGTTTTGAGGTAAATTCAAAGAGGATTAAAAGGAGAAATTTCTAGAAGGGAATGTAATAAAATGAAGGGTAGATTCATTGAATCCTACCTAGTCCAACCTAACCCTAAAATGGATGATGGAGGATGAACGATAAATATCTTAATTCTCTATTTATAAAGATGGCAAGTCAAAAGCAAGGGTTGTCATGTATGAGAACCTAAGGAAGACAAGGAGTCTAGGTTATTTCCTTCATTCAGTGACCTAAGAGAAGAGACTAGGGTATTATTAGGAACATCCTTGATTTGTATTGAGTCCTATTGACTCACTTGGTCTACATGTTGAGGACTATCATTTCACACTAGTACATCTTCTACATTTTGTTCATATTGTTGCTCTTCTTTAGCTGTGGCCTCTTCTATTGTTGCTACTTTCTCAGTGCCTCTCACACTAGCATCCTTTACTGATACCTCTTGTGCTATTTTTGATGTCATTTTTTAAATCTTTCTTGGGATATTTCATTTCTTTCTCACCTTTTTATTTTATTGGAGGAGTGGATGACCCATAGATTGTTTTCTAGATTCATGTGTTCTTGGTCACCACATCCTCAATAGTGTTGTTCAATATATGGAAAGCTCTATATTTTGGGGAAAATTTTGACTTGTTCCTTGCTCGATCTATCTCTTTGTTTGTAGACTATATTGTCATTTCTACTCAACTTGTTCATATTGACTCTTAGGAAGCGAGTTGGCAATCTCAATAGGAGTTTATTTGAGAATAGTCATCATCACATATGTCTTCATCTATAATATTTTGTTCAACTTTTCCTAACTTGTCAAAATCTATGTGATCAAAACGAGATAAATCTACATTTTATTTAATATTGTCACATTGTAAATTATCTAATTCAAAGGAGGGACTATGACTTACCACCTTGAATTGACTCATGTCATCAGATCATATCTTCTCCTCATCAAAATTGACCAATAGAGTGTATTTTCTCCTCACATATGTCTTCTTGGCTAGTCATCTCAACTCTGTTGAGGCAATAGTCCTTTTTCCTTTACATTTCTCAGCAACCTTAACTTGCTTGGTGGTTTCTCTTGTGCTAGACCTGGTAGTAGGTATTGCTAGCTTCTATTGTGAAATTTTCACAAGCTTCTTCTTGAGTTTCTCCTCCTCAGGCTCCTTAGCCTTTCTCTTCTTGTTCTCAATAGGCTTGGGTGCTTCATCAAATTCTTCTCCCTTGAAACCTTCTTCATTTACTTCCTAATCTTCTCCTTGTCCTTGAGTGAGTACAAAAGGGGCTTGGACTTGCTCATCCTCTTCTTCTTCTCCCTCTTTTCCAAATATCTCCTTCAATTTCTTCACAAGTTTATTCTTCTTCCTTACCGAAAAAATTGTCTTTAAGTCAATTGTAATTATAGACTTGGCTTCCTCATAGTTTCTAAATGAGGTGGAACTTTTATCTATTTCTTCTGCTAGTAGATTTGTGATAGCTACATATACCTCATCAACATTGATCTCATATAGCAAGGGCTTAAGCCATCGAATCCTAGGAAGAGTTGCCTACACATATGTATAATTTATGTCCACTAAGAAGAAAACATCATTGTAATGTTTCTCCACTAGTGACACATGAATCCTTAGTCTTTGTTTCATGGACTTCTTAAAATCTTCAAAATAAATAGTCATCACTGACCCAAAGTTATCTCCAAGTTTCTCTATGAAATATACAATCTGAACTATAATAGACCTATTGGTCTTCCAAGAAAATTTTTCAAATGTAAGAAATGTGTTATGCACATAAAAGAATATACAAACTAGTAAAGAACCAAATTTTCAAGATGCACTCTTTGTTTTCCTTATGGCGTCCAAGTTTTTAGATAGTTGTTGAAGTTACAACTTGGCAAGGTCATAGGTGTGGTCTCTCTTCACTATTTTGTATTCCAAATCTATAGCCATGCAACAAATACTATTTGGTCTAGTAGATTGAAAGAACTTGTGAGCTATCACTCTCACAACAAAGGCAATTAAGGGGTTTGAGATAAAATCTATAGACATTCTCCTCTTGTTTCATACTACACTTGTGTTCTTCTCAATAATCTCCTTTGAATCACTTTGCATGCTTTTGGATCTGTCTATTATAGAATACCCTATCATTCGGTTGATGATTCTTTTATAGATGTTAATTAGTCCATTTTCAAACGATATGAAGTCATAATGTATTCTACTGAGCAAAATATTTATTCATTTAGTTATCAACACATTAGGGAAATATAGTGCATGAGTTAACCCTTTCTTCTCTCAAGTTTGTTCTCTTCCCTAAAAAATCCATCTACACAATTTAAATGAACAAATCCATTATCACCATGTCTCCTATACTTCCAACTTTTCATGTATAACAACACCTAAAATCTTGAATCATAAGAATCTTTGGTGGTATCATCAACATCGCACTAGATGGGTCTTCTTTTCAAAAATTCCAAGTATTGCTTCGAAATGTGGAATCTTTACATCATTACTGATTAATTTTGCATTAAACACTTCCTTTCCTTCCTTCCTAACACTTGCAGAAGAGATAGCTACCATATTTGATGCTTAGGGTTCACAAAATTTCAAACAATAAAACTTGGCACAAGTAGAATATTAATATTTTGGTTTGGTATTAGGATGGATGGGAAAAAGGTCAGAATTGATTTTGAAATGCTCTGAGGCATTTCAAAACTACATTTTTTTAGATTTCCTCTTTTTGGCACAACATGATCTTGCACATACCCACACTTAGACGATATCGATGATACTAAATAGAAGCATCCCTAAGGATCTCTAAGCATCATTGGGTTATAATCTTGGAGAAGGCATATCTTTGACCTCATACAAGGTATTAGTGAACTGTCTATTGTTAGAGGATCCCATTATTTATGTGTATAAAAACCTATCTTAGTTTTAAGAGATTCAACATTGTTTGGATAAATGGCACCCCTTTCTTTCCTAATGCCAAAATTTACCATGTTGCTTAGCTCAAAAGAGAAAGGTTATGTATATTTCAAACCATTGGTCGTGGGATTGAATCATTTTCTTTGTTAGCTCCAGTTGGGTAGGTTTTTACTATGGCCAACCTTATCAGCCCCAACATCCCTCAAAATATATCGACCTCACTGAATGCAACTATCCCTAAGAGTCCCCAAGCATCATTAAACTACAATTTTTGTCCAAGCATATATCTAAGGCTGTGCAAGGTATTGACATGCTATCAGATGCTATAGGATCACGTTGTCTAAACATATAACAACATTTTCCAATTTTAAGAGATTCAACTATTTTTGGATTTTCCATCCCTTTCTTGTCTGATGCCAAAAGTTATAGTGTTGCTAAGTTCAAATCAGTAAGGTTCTATATATTTCAAACTCTTGGTCCTAGGATTGAATTGTCTTCTCTATTAGCTCTAATTGGCCAGGTTTAGGCTAGCAGAAAACTTTTTTTAGCCACAACATCCCTCGAATGCTATCAACCACACTAAAAATAATAATCCTTAAGGGTCTCTGAGCAACATTGGGCTACAATCTTTGAGTGGGCATTTATATGAGCTCGTGTGAGGTGTTGAAAAACTATTAGGAGCTACAAGATTGCATTGTATAGGCCTAGAATAAATTATTTCTATTTTAAGCTATTTGAATTTATTTGGATTTGGAATCCCTTTCTTTCCTAATGCCAAAAGTTGCAGTGTTGCTTAGTTAAAATGAGTAAGATTTTGTATATTTCAAACCATTGGTCCTAGGATCAAATAATCTACTCTGTTAGCTTTGATTGGTTAGGTATATGCTAGGGAAAAACTAATTTAAGCTATAGCATCCCTCAGAGTCTATCAATCAAATTGAATGGAAGTGTCTCTAAGGGTCTCTAAGTACCATTGTATTGTGATCTATGAGAAAGTATATTGCTAATCTTGTATGAGATATTGCCAAACTAATAGGTGCTATAGGATCACGTTGTCTAGACCTAAAAGAAACATTTATCTATTTGAATAAATTCAACTTTATTTGGATTCAACATCCCTTTCTCGCCTAATGCCAAAAGTTACAATGTTTCTCAATTCAAATGGGCAAGGTTCTATATATTGCAAACTATTGGTCCTAGGACTAAATTGTCTACTTTGTTAGCTTAGGTTGGCTGGGTTTGAGGTAGGGCCAACCTTATTTCAACCAAAATGTCCCTCAGACACTATAGAACATGTTGAATAGAAGTGTCCCTGAGGGTCTCTAAGCACTATTGGGTTGTGATCTTTGACACAAATACAAAACTCATGACATATATTTATTGTTCATATCTTATTACATCAAAATAAGTGACATATTAGTTTGATTACATGTTATAATGAATTTGATAAACATGTTACATTTTCTATATAATATAATTAATGCTCATGTATTTGATTAATTGCAAGAAAGTAAGATGACATACAAGTTTGTATATGTATATAATGAGTTGGATCTCTAGTGCTAGTAGGAAGCTCAACCATCGATGAATAAGTGCTAGTATGGGGCACAACTTGCATGTAAGTGATAAAATATTAGAATTGTAGAGTGGCATTAGGGATTCCAAATAGAGTAAAAAAAAATGTATTGTATCTTGATTTGGATCTCCTGTGGTAGTAGGATGCATAACCATTGAAGAATTAGTGATGGTATTAGGCACATGATGTATGGTAAGCAATAAAATGTTTAGAATTATACAGTAAGAATTAGAGATTTCTATTATATGCACAAGAAATCCAAATTGAGATCACAAGAGGCCTTCAACTAATACATGCATACCTCTAGCCTCTATCATGTTTTACCCTATCTTGGATGCTCGGGATTCCTAACAAAATAAAATAGGAAAGGTTTTGTATGAAGTCTTGAAGGGTTCAATAATAGGTAAAAGATAAATAACACATGTTAGTAAGATAAAATTATTGATAATTACTATAAAACTAAAAAAAATGTATTCATTTGTAAATGCAACTATTCAACATGTATATAGAAAACATGCAAACTATAACCTCAAATGCTTGTCTTGTACTTGTAGAAGGAAAAATCACTAATGAGGTAACATTAACAATTTCCTACATAAAGAAACATGAAATGTTATGAAAAAATGATAAAATTTAATAGAAGAAAACTATGAAATTTTACCTCTTCCCTTTCTTGAACATCAACAGTGTCATCTCCTGTGCATTTATCAACTCTACAAAACTCAATTATTTCTACATATATTCAACAAACAAGTTAGAACATATTCATCAATACTGATTTCATATATATAAATTCATCCATAATAAATTAAAAAATATAAAATAGACTTGTATTTGATACCTTCTTTTTTAGTTTGGGTGTTCTTGTTGATTTGCTTCTCTTTCCTACTGACCTTGAGCTATGTGGAGTACCCTAAAGAAGAAGAAAATATAAAATAAGAGGAATCAATAAGAAACATCATGAGTTTAACTCAAATTGTAAACTTGATAAGTGTGAAAGTTATTATACCTTATAGCTATCAAGGCCAAAGTTAATGGAAACAAGTGTGGCATCATTAACTTGAGAAATTTCAGCCCTCAACAAGCCCTATAAAATAATAAAGAGTATTCTTATAAATATGATATAATATTGTTAAAAAGAAGGTAAAATAGAAAAAAGAAGATCATAAAAGGGAAAGAAGACACAAGAAGGACTTGAAGGATGAGATTGGAAGGATGGTTGAAAGATAGGAAAATTTGGGGCTCAAAAAGGCTACAAGGCCTAAATGGAAAATAATGAGATTAGGAAGGAAAAGAGAGATGCAAATGATATTTTGGCACCTTATTAAGAAATACAATTGTAGATTCGTGACCTCCAAACTCTTGCAAGAAACCCTAGGTGATATGGAGGTTGATAGGTTGTTCGATGGGGATGGATATATGGAGGATGAACTCATGAGGTTCATTACATGGGGTTTGGGTAATGCTAGGAGAAGAAGATGTGGATGGGAATTGGATAGGTTTTATGAATGGGATGTTTCAATGATGGTATGAGATGGAAGAGGATTTATAAGAGGTGTTTCAATAATGGTATGAAATAGAGGAGGATCTATAAGTAGGGTGGGTGAAAGAGGGATGATAGTTGTGGGACATGGAAGAGGAATGATGGGTGCCAAAGATGAAATTTTTTTCCATGCTAGCAACTTCACATGAAGTAATTAGATGACATGACTCATTAGCTTAACTTGAACATGGATATTCTATTGGTTTCCTTACAAAAAAAAATTTAAAAATAAATTAAATGGAACTATGTATTGTTTTTTTTTGAAGGAAAAGTGGATGAACCACGCATTATATATTAATAATATAAACTACTTCAAGAGCTCAACCAGGAAAGAACCAAAAAGAAAACCCAACATTGTTGCAATATGTACAAGTTACAAATTATCGATATATACAACTTAAAATATTGATGGGTGAAAATTGTCTTACAAAACAAGGATAGAATCCCACCAACTTTAAGATTTAACATTATTTACAATTATCCTAGCCTATCCAACAGTCAGCAAGCAATCCCAAACCCGATCTCGATCAATTTATAGTAATGCGTCATGACATAGGAAAAGTTAAAGGAAAATTAATAAACTCAATCCTCCTTAACTTCGCAGTAGAAGTCATTATCAAAATGCAAGACTGAATTTCAAATAAAACTCCCATTCAAAACATGACAAACATGCCACTGGAGCATTCTCCCATTTCAAGCCTAAGCCAATCAAAATTGCCATAGCTTGCAAAATCCAAGTGCCAAGTTGAATACCAAATTGTAGGAACAAACAAAAAATCAAAATGGTTCCTAATCCATTGAAATTGGGCCATCCCTTGTTGACAGATCTAGCCTCGTCAAAGGATTGTCAATATTCATGATAGTCAGACATGCCAAACAGTCAAAAGTGTCCACCTCATGATCATGTGATATTAAAACATCAATAGCATGAGCTTTGGTGATTAAATCATCATCAAACTGAGGTGTTAAAAATAGTCTATAACACTATAAACAGAAATTAGCTTGTCCAAGATTCCCTTCACCCAAAGCCTTGGAAAATGATGCCAAGAAACTTCAAAATTTGGTGTGACCCCTATTATGGAAGAAGCCATGAATACCAGAAAAAGAAATCTCACCACTTACCATATCATACTTTCATAAGGCTCCTCTAATAGCTTCCATGCCAAGCAATTTGCCAAGACCAATTTTATCTGCAATAATCTCCACAATGGCACGATCCTGAAGAAGGTCAAAGGTAAAAGTAAACAAGAAGGATATAATGTGGGATGGAAGAATAACCCTCGGGCAAGGAGAACATAGAACAAACGGGCCTAAAATGTCCTTAAAACAATGCAAGCATGTATCACATTTGATCTTCATATCTTCTTTCAGTTCACTATCTGGAATGCATCCGAGCCATGGGTGTTGATGACCTTGCCCCTGAAAGAACACTCTAAATACATTGCTGCCAAGCTCTAAAAATTCAATTGCCCACAAATACAAATTCTTCCAATAAATGAAACTAGGGCCACAAGATTTGTAATCTGCTTCACACAAATTGCGTAATTAAAGATGACACCACTTGTAGTGCCTGACCTAGTATACATTTTTGCTATCATTGTTGAACTCTTTTAAACCAGTTTTATGTTTGATGATTAGTGGCATTGTTTTGAGATTATCAAATATTGTTTCAGATTTAGTTGATATATGATGAGATTACTTGGTACTCTATACTTCATGTATGCATGATGATTATTACAATGTTTTTCACTTATTGATGATGATTAGTTAGATGGTTTATTATCATAAGTGTTTTCTAATGGATACTTACCCCATACTGCATGTGTATGGTGTGCGTGTTTTTTTTTTTTTATGTATGGTGTTTCTGATGTGGTTAAGGAAAGGAGTCATAGTCACCTACTAGTCAGGATCTACATGATGCACCACTTCTTACCATTGCTTATTTAGCTTAGAATATTGTGTTTGTACATGCGTGGATTTTATGGAGGTTCTAGGTACCAGGTATCAACTTCCCTGAATTGCCAAGATGAGCATACCCTATCACATTATCTCAATGGTAAGAGAGGGCAAATAAATTCTTGAGTCCAAATCATAAACCTTTAAGCCATTTGTCCTCGAAAAATTAGGACAAGTATCTGAGTTGAGTACCTTTTGAATGCACTGAATGATGTTAATTCATGATTATAACCCTTAAGTTTGGTCCTGTATTTGTTTTTTTATGATGGGTTTTGGTATTTTATTTTATGAGTTTTTGGTGAATTTTCTATTAATTAAGTCTAATTAAAAAATTAAATTAATGATTTAATTTAATGGAAAATTATTTTGATATTTTAATATTTAATTATATTTAATTAATTAGGAAATAATTAAATAAAAATAATTAAATTTGAAGATAAAAGCTATAAGAATAATTTTAGAATGTGATGATATTTATTTAATAATAATATATTTAGAGTTCATTTTTAAATAAATGCTAGATATTATTATTATTTAAGATAATAAATATATTATCAATTAATGTTTCAAAATAAATTAAAGAGTGAAAAGATATTAACTTATGAAAAGTTGTTAGATTGCATGATGTATGCATGAGATGAAAATATAAGAAATTAATTCAAAGAGAAATCAAGTAAAAAGTAAATAAAGTTATTTTATAATTTAATAAACGTGCATAGAAAAGATAAAGAAAAGTTAATTTAGAGTTGAAGTTTTGTGAGTAGAGAGTTCTCTCAAGTGAATACACAATTAGTGCTCTGATTTTAGGAGAGAACTCCATATCACAATTTGAGAGATCATTTTCAAGGGATCACAGATTTTGGAAGAAGAATTTTGGGAAAATTTTCAGAGAGAAGTTTTTGGAAAGAAACAAATTCTCTCACAAAACTTTCAGTGGTTGTGTATTAGCATCAGGCTTAGGTAAGGTCTTGTGTTTTGATCACTAAATGAATTTTGTAATTCGATATTCATGTCTACTTCATGATTATAGAAATATATTTTCTTAAATTTTGTTGTATGAATCTTTCAACTCTTCATTTTGAATCTTTTGCTATTCTATTCCATCTGTATATTGATTGAAAGACCAATTAGAAAACCTCACTGAGTATAGTTTAGAGAATTATATTTTTACAAATAGGGTTGCATAAGAAATCAAACAAATGTGAGGATTTATTTTGTATTTGGGTGTTGAAATCAACTTTTAGGATTGATCAGAAAACAAATGTATTATATAGAATTAAACTAATTGATTTAGGCTTCCATACCAGATCTATATTGGAGAATTAAAAAATAATAATAATAAATTTAATTGAGTGAGAAATGTTATGTAAAGATTTCATTTGAAGGAAATAAATTTAATATTAAAAAAGAAGAAGAAAAATGTTATACAACAAATTTTTTATTAAATAAACGATTTTGAAAAAAATTAATAAAAATAATAAATAATAAAATAATAATAAATAAATAAATAAATATTTAATAATAAATCATAAAATAATAGTGGGAGGCAGGCCACCAAAATCCCACCCCCACCATAGCATACACATACACAACAGTGTATCGCCAGTGGCCTTCAATGGCCTCATGGCAGGCCACTATCGTGGTAGTGGCCAATAGCTGCAAAAAAAGATAAAGTCGACGGGCTTTCAAAAAGTACGTTAGGGGGGTCTAATAAAGTTTTTTAATTTTATTTTATGTCAATTTTAATTTTAATGAAATTTATAATTGTTTTTTATTAATAATATTATTTATTAATAAAATTTATTAATAGTTTTTTTAATGTTTATTAAATTAATTAATAGTTCATAAATATTAATTATTAAAGAAATTTTATTAAAAGTTTTATGATTATTATTAAATTAATCATTAATTATTAAATTAGTAGGTTGGGTTATTATTGATGAGTTTTTAATTAATTATGTTAACTCATGCTTGTTTTATTATTATTTTAAAAATTAATTATTGATATTATCGGGAAGATTTTATTTAATGATCAATAGTTATTAATTTAAAAATTTATTTTTAGGTTGTTAGGGAGTTATTTCATGGAATATTTGTGATTACATTAATTAAGGAAAATTATGCATTTGATCAAAAATAAATATAAATAAAATATAAATAAGAAATAGGTTAGAAAGTAAAGGGTTCAAATGTAAATCTTAGGTACTCTCAAACATACTTAGAGACAAATATTTAAACCTTCTTGTTGATTCAACTATGTGCTTCAAAATCAAACCAAACTATGAGACTATTCTATTTTCTGTGTGTTGTCTATGTTTTGGGGTTTTTGGGATTTGTCCTAGAGTGTTGACTAGTCTTAGGATGTTACCAAAGGCATGGGAGTTATGTGATTGTGATGCTATGTTGACTTGATCTTGATCTTTTTAACCCAACCATGGTAATGTCTCTGGTATGCTTTATGGTGTGTGTTGATCTATTGATTGTTATTATTTTTCAGTGTCCTTGTGTGATGCTGAGGTGAAGGTGTGACCCCCTTGACTTAACCATTTATTATCTTCGATTAGTTATATATGGATTGCTTTCTGACCACTTTTATAGGACTGAGGTGTTTGTTAGGAATTATTTTGGTGATCTCATGTTATGACATATTTGACTTTACCATTTTGAGTCTTCGATCAATAATTTTGGGATGCTTTCTAGTTGCTCGTAGAGAACTGATGCACGATTATTGTGAATTATCTTTTGATGCTTTCCAATCACTTGGATAAGACTGAGGTGACTTTATATGATCCTTTGATTTATACTTTTATGAGCTTAGGGTAGGTTATCTACTTGTAATGTTGGGAAGTGGCTTGTAATGGAGGTCGGGGCCCTAAGTGGCTCCTAGGGTAACCCATTGTAAGTTGTTTAATATGTGAAAACACTACACTAAATGAGAGTAAAATGAGCCTAATAAGAGTCTTTGTATGTTCTTTCCCATGACTCGAATGCTAGTACAGACTAGGATGGGAGTAGAGAGAACGCTTGGTTGTGACCTTGCATCTGTAGTATGCCTTGTTAATATGAGAGGATACTAGTGGCTGCATAGGGATCACTAGGGGGTCGGGGTCTTGAGATACCAGGGTAACTCTAGTGTGATTCTTGTGATGACACTTGCTCGCTTACATAGTAGGTTTCCTACATAGTAGGTTATCTTGGATCCCTTAAGTTAGAATACTTTTAGGATTTCCTAGTCTTAAAGAGTACTTTTGATATTTGGTTTGATATCATGTTTGGGACTTGAGACTATCTCCTCAGTGTGGTGGTTGTGGGCCATTTAGGTTCCATGCAGTCGGGTGGTAGTGCTTTTTACTCTTACCATTGAGATCCGTCTATAGTCATCATGGATGGAGCTACCTTGTTTGCATCTCCTTTCATTCTATCTATGTATCATTATGGTGGATGGATTTATATTTTATGATGGATGTTTATATCTTTTATGATGGATGGATATATCATGTATGGTGGATGGTTTCATTTATTTACTGTACTTTGTATCATGGAATCCGAGGAGGATGATGTATTTCTATTTCTACATATGTATATTCTTTTAGCCTTTCATACCATGTGACATGTATAGTGGATGATTGAGCATTCTGAATTTCATTTGCCAAGAGGCATTCGAAACAAATGTATATTATTCAAATGGACATTGGACTTTCTAATTATTCTTTCATATGTAAGTGGTATTTGTTAGACTTAGTATTAATTAAATTTAAATGTGACTCAACATCTTGGGATCCTTAAGGAATGTAACCTGTTATGTATGCTTTTAGTTGATTGTATGTTATTTCTTCCACTACTATGTGTTTGATGTGTATGATTTATTTTTCTTGTTTTCAAAAAAATTGTATGGCATACTTAGTAAAACTTTAGGTTAATTCTTTTGGATCCCTTGGCGGGGTGTTACACCACTGCTTGCCATGTACCAGTACAAACATAAGCAAATTTATTCATCTTTTGTGAATAGCTCACATGACTGACTTTTAATTACAAAAACTATACTTCCACTACCAAGTTGCAAGAAATTGAAGATCTATATCAATTACAAAAAAAAGTTTGTACTTGCCCTAAAGAATAAAGGTCGCAATCATTATAGTTGCCAAAGTACACAACACTAAGCTCATGACATCCCAAATAATCATCCTTTGAATTGAATCATTTACAATACCAAATAATTATAACCAAAACCATTCATTTTGTGTGGCCATCATGAAGTAAGAATGAGAAAATCGTACTAAGATTTTCTCTTGGTCAATTAAGGTAAATAAATTGGGAAAGTTGGCAGATACAAAATCTGTAATCCTAATCTCACCTATCTTCAAGTTGCAACCTATATTGGACAAATTATTTGCAACCTAGTTTCCCTCTCTGAGGGTATGAGAAAAGGAAAACAATTTGAATTTATCAATTGTTGCCTAAGCTTTTTCCAGTATGTAAACAAATTTCTAGTTCTCTATTTTTTTCTTTACACATGAATTGATGACCACTGAAGAATCTCCCTCAATATGGATATTGCCTATGTTTAACTAAAGTCCTAGTTCTAAACCAGGTAAGAGAGTCATGACTCTGGCTTTATTATTTGTACCAACAGGTAATTTTTGAGCCAGGATACCTACCACTTGCCCATTGTGATTTCTAATACACACTCCAGCCCCCGGATCACTAGGATTTCCTTTAGAGCAGCCATCAAAGTTCATCTTGCAAACTCCCAGACTTGGGGGAATCAATTTCACAACCCTTCTATTAACTTTCCCATAAGGACCTGAAGTAATGAATTGATAAGATGGTGAGGGTAGACTTGTCCATCTATTAGCCAGTGCAATATACCATTCTATGACAATAAGGTGTTCAAAAGTGCTTTTGATATATGCTACCACAACTTCCCCCACTACTACTTCTAATGCTGACATCACACTTTCTAAGGTTGAAGGTTGATTTCTAAAAATTCTTTTATTCCTTTGCCACCAAATTGCCCAAATAACAATTGCAGGGATGCACTTCCAAATACACAAATAGTAAGAGTGGTTTGTTGAGCTTGGCCAATCTTGGAACATGCCCAAAAAAGTATTAGGAAGAGACATACTATAATTTAATTTTTCAAGGATGAAGACCCAACATTAATATGCCACTTTACACTAAACAAAGAGATGATCAACATTCTCCTCTTCCTCCATGCATAAGACACATTTCATATTATGGACTATGTTCAATTTTGATAACTTTTTCCTTGTCAAAATTCTCTTTTCTAGAGCTAACGAGGCAAAACATCTTGCCTTTGGTAAAACTATCAGGTTCCAACAAAAATTAAATGCCCAAAATGATTTGTTACCAATTTCTAGGTTCTTGGTAGCTAAGTAACCCAACTTGACTAAATATCTACCCTCCTAATGTGGGGCTCAAATCAGTACATCTGGAAGATTCATTAGTAAAACAGTTCTTGAATTGCATATACTTACATATTCTTTTTTTGATCTGATCAGGAATTAGTAAACTATATGGATTCTTCCAAGTGACTTTGCCTGAAACTAGATCAACAAACTAAAAATAATCTGCTACATAAGGGCCCCATTCAGCACAAAAAATAACACTCCAAATATCAAAGGATTGAGATTTACAAAGCAGAGGAAGGCCATTCCATGAATCTTGCCAAAAAAGTGCCTTTAAACCATTGTTAATTTTCCAAGTCAAATATCTAGCAACTAAATCATGGGACTCCACCAAGAAATTCCAAATAGCTAATCCTATAGGAAGATGGTCCTTAGCAAAGATTTTGGAAGGGTCAGTAGAATCTAAATATTTTCTTTGCAAGATCCTACACCATTTAGCCTATGCTTTCTCATACATAGACCAAACTAACTTACCTCTAGAAGCAAGATTCCTTAAAGCCAGATTAGGAAGCTTAATCCCTCCTTCACGTTTCTCTAAAGACATTTCCTTGGCCAAAATAAGTTGAATTTTTCTATTTCCAGATATATTTTCCATCCAAAAGAAATCCTGAATAATGCCTTCAATTTGCTTGATGATAAATCTAGGTGTAGATAATATAGAGAAATAATAATTTGGAATAGCTGATAGGATAGACTTGATCAAGTGATTTTTTCCAGATAATGAAAGTCATCTTACCTTCCAAGCCATAGTTCTAGCTTTAATTCTATCAACTATATTTTTCCAATGAGAAGCTTTGTTACTGCCCATAAAAAAGGGAACACCCAAATATATAGATGGTAATTTATCATCCTCAAAGTCTAGGATCTTTTTAATCTTTTGTGCAATAACTCGAGTTGTGTTAAAGAAGAAGATTTTTTATTTTGCCATGCTGATCTTCTATCCTAAGAATAAAGAGTATCGATCTAGTAAATATTTAATATTCTTAGCTTCCTTAACATTTTTTGGTCCAAACAAAAAGGTGTCATTTGCAAATAACAAATCAGTAACTACTAGATCATTTCCTCCAAATTAAATGCCTTTCCAAAGCTCCAACTGTTGAGATTGAATTATAGCCCTGCTAAAAGCTTCTACCATCAGAATAAATAGGGCAGGTGATAGAGGATCACCTAGTCTAATTCCTTGAGAAGATTTGAAATACCCCTCTAGAGAGCCATTAATAAGGATTGAAAATTTAGCCCCCAAAATACAGGCTTTGACCCATTTGCACCAAGCTTTGCTGGATCCAAATTTCTCCAAAACTTTCAAAAGAAAGGACCAATTGACTCTATCATAGGCCTTCATCATATCAAGTTTAATGACAAAGGAATGAATTTGGTTTTCTTTGATATGGTGTAAAGTTATTTGAGCCACAATTGCCCCTTTCGATGTCTCTTTACCTGGCACAAAACCACCCTATTCTAGAGAAATAATATTAGGCAACATAACTTGAAGTCTAGAATAAATGGCATTGGTAAAAAATTTGTAAATAGTATTACACAAAGAAATTGGTTTGAAATCAGCAAAAGTCTGGAGATTACTAGACTTAAGAATGATAACAATATTTGTAGACTTAAAGTTCTCAAGAATGAAACCCTTGCATTTGGAAGATTCTAAAGCCATAAGTAAGTCCCAAACCAGAACATCCCGACATTTTTGAAAGAAGAGAGTGGTAAAGCCATCAAGTCTAGGTGTTTTATCTGGGGTGAGGGATTGGACTATTTTCTGAAATTCCTCCAAAGTAAAGGGTTTCATATGATTAACATTATCCTCATTTGAAATGATTCTTAGAACTGCCTCTAAGAAAGAGTTGAGATGATGTGTCATAGAAATTAAGAAATAATATTTCAAATCCAATGTATTATTGTAATTTTAAGAATATTTTAAAAACTTTACCTCGAGTGTTCTTTCTCCTAGCCTTGCACCTCTAGCAGAATAAGTCCACTGTGGTGTTCTCGTACTGCTTGTTGCACCCTTCATTGCATATTGTTCACATATCAATATAGAGTGCTCTATAAATTAAAAATTCTATTTACTTTTATGATATTTAGCTAATTAAATAATATTATGTCAAGATTCAAACAAAAAAATTGTCTCCTCTTCACTGAAGACCAACACCATCAAATCATCTGTGACCATTAAAATTATTCCTATGATGTACACATGGATGAGATGAAACTCTATCATGATTCACTTCACTATCCATCCCATCACATTTGTGCTGACAAATTTTTAAAATGTTAATTAGGTCCCAAAGGCTGTAATGGTGCACGTGATGATGATGGAGGTGGCACAAATAGGGATGACACTAGTAGTGTAGATGATGATGGTGGAGTTGTCACAGGTTGTGATGACCCTAAAGGTACAAATGATGATGTTCGATGTGCCAAAGGTGATGATGATGGAGCTTCCACAGGCTATGATGACCCTAAAGGTGCATTCGATGATGGTCAAGGTGTCATAGGTGAAGTAGTACCACCTAACTATGTTTCATGCTCAATGATGAGATCTGTCAATGATGCAGCTACATCAAGAGTCTTTAAATAATAGACTTTTTAAAAATTGTTGGGAACCAAACATGATGCATAATTTTACATAGTGTACATCTCTTCTCATGTTGTGGTACTACCCTACAAGTCCCAAGTCTTTCCTATGCACAACATCTCTGTCTACCTTGGAACTCATGGATGTCATAGTAATTTGGCTTCTTGTCAAAGATGAAATCATAGTATAGCTTTCTCAAAAAATATAGAAGCACCTCATTATTATTACATGGTGGTAGGTCAAATACCATATACCACCTATCCAAAAAATATGATGTCATCCTACCATGAGTACACCAATGAATAGGAAAAGTTTTGGTTGTGTGTAATAAGGAGTTGCTAGATATAGGACTTTATGACCGAAGCTTTCACTTGCTGATATGCTAGTCCATCAACATAAAATGCACGACACCTATCTCTCCATGAACCCCATTTTGTAACCTCCCTAGACACCTCATTCACATTTTGGGTCATTTGTTCAACTATATTTGCTACGGTTGAGTGGTGAGGAAATGTAGATGACCACAACCTATTTGACCATTTGGGTAATGTGAGAGTTATTTTTTGTATTGTAGTTTATGAGGTCCTCTTACATAGTATTTACATGATGTAATGGTATGCGCAAAGGGTTTATAGGTGGTGGTGGTTGTTGAACAAGAACATTGAGTGGAGTGTTTTATGCCTATGTTGCAACAAGTGGAGGCTTTTGTGTTTGTGTCATAATGGGTGGAGTATTTTGTGTTTGTGTTAGTATGGGTGGAGAGTTTGATTGTGGCTCTTTTGTTAAAGGTGGTCTATTGGCTCTACCTCATTTTCTTGGGTTCGTTGGTGCATCTAATATTAAATTTCAATTAAAAGAAAAGATTACAAATCATGAAAAGAAATTACAAAAATACATTAAAAAATATGGCAAAAAAATACACAAATGACAAAGAGAATAAACACATACCTTGTTTGCGGGGCCCCATGGATAAAATTGAAAACAAAAGCAATATTTTCTTTACAAACCCGATTGGGTTTTGTCCTCTCACTATCGCCTACACATTGTTGTTGTTGTTGTTGTTGTTGTTTGAGGGTATAAAGGTTCCCTCAAACGTGCGCAATAGATTATTATTTGTACTTCTTGAAACCCGATCGAGTTTTTAAGTTATGTTAATTTAAAAAACTTGATTGGGATTTTTGTTTTTTTTATGGGTGGGCTTGGATACCAAGCTTGGTCCACATTTGAATTTTTTGAATAACCTGATTGGTGTAGTGCCTGCCCCTAGTTCACATTTTCTTTTAATTGCCAAACTCTTTTAGGCCAGTTTTATACTTGATGTTTAGTAGCATTACTTTCAAATTATCAGATATTGTTTTACATTTAGTTTATTATATAGTGAGATTACTTGGTACTCTATATTTCATGTATGTATGATGATTATTCAGTGTTTTCAGTTATCGATGATGATTAGTTAGATGGTTTATTATCACATGTGCTTTCTTATGGATACTTACCCCATACTGCATGTGTATGGTGTGCATGTTTGTTTTCTTTATGTATGGTGTTTCTGATGTGGTTAAGGAAGGGAGTCGTAGTCACCTGCTAGCCGGGATCTACACGATGCACCACTTCCTGCCATTGCTTGTTTAGCTTAAGAATATTGTGTCTGTACATGCGTGGATTTTATGCAGGTTGCAGGTACCGGGTATCGACTTCCCTGAATTGCCAGGATGAGCGTACCCTATCGCATTTTCTCAATGGTAAGAGAGGGGAGATAAATCTTAAGTCCAAATCCTAAACTCTTTAGCCAATTGTCCTAATTGATAATTAGGCCAAGTATACGAGTTGAGTACCCTCTGAATGCGTAAGATGACATTAATTTGTGATTATAACCCTTTATTTTATTTAGTATGTGTTTTGCTATGATGGGTTGTCATATGTTGTTTTATGAGTCCTTGGTGTATTTTCTATTAATTAAGTTTAATTAAAAGATTAATTAATGATTTAATTTAATAGAAAATTATTATGACATTTTAATATTTTAATTGTATTTAATTAATTGAGAAATTAATTAAATAAAAGAACTAAATTTAGAGATAAAAGTTTAAGTATAAATTTAGAACGTGGTAATATTTATTTAATTTAATAATAATATATATTTAGAGTTCATTTTTAAATAAATGCTAAATATTATTGTTATTTAAGTTAATTAAATATTTTATCAATTAAGTTTCTAAAATAAGTTAAAAGTAAAAGATATTAAATTATTAAAAAGATTTTAGATCGCATGATGTGAGCATGAGTTGAAAATAAAAGAAACTATTAAAAGATTAAAAAAGTGAAAATAATAATGTTGTTTTAATTTTATAAAGTGCGCATGGGTTTAAAAGTAATAAAGATTAAAAATAGAAGTCAAGTGGAATATTAAATAAAGTTATTTAATAATTCATTCAATGTGCATTAAAAAGATAAAGCAAAGATTAATACAAGTTAATTTTAGAGTTAACTCAGTTGAGCAAAAAGTCCTCTCGGGTGAACGCACAATCAGTGCCCCAATTTGAGGAGAAAACTCCTTATCACAACTTGGGGGTTCATTTTTCAAGGGACGTAAATTTTGAAGAGAAAATTTTGGACTATGAATTTTGAAGAGAAAATTTTGGACCGTGAATTTTGGAGACAGGAATTTTGGGGAAGAACTTTGGAAGCAAATTTCAGAAGGAGAATTCTAGGAAAGATTTTCAGAAGAAAGTTATTGAAGAGGAGCAAGTTCTCTTATAGTTTTTGGGGTTTGCGTATTAGCATCAGGTTCAGGTAGGGTCTGGTATCTTGACCCCTAATTGATTTAAGAAATTTAATATGTTTCTGTCTACTTCGTGATTGTAAGAACTTGTCTTCTCGAATGTGTGAATTCTTCGTTCCGGATCTTTTGCTATTTGATTTCATCTATAAATCTAGATTGGAAAACTAATTAGAAAACCTCATTCGTAGGTAAAAAAGGGAATTTGGATTAAATCAGGTTTTGGGTTGAATTAAAATTGAATTGAGAAATTTAATTTGAAAAAAATGTTTGATCTTGGAAATGAAAATCTTAGAATGAAATTCAATTGGTTCAATTTATTTTCCTATCAGATTAAATTGTAATCTTTTATAATTAAAAATAAAATAATAAAATAAAATAAATTTTTTTCTTTTATATAAATATATATATATATATATATATATATATATATATATATATATATATATAAAATAAATCATATATTATTAAACCTTAAATAATATTGAAAGGAATTGTGTATTAAATTTAGTATATTTTAAAAAGTTTATAAAATAAATAAATTTATTTTAAACTTTGTGCAAACATAATAATTAATGATAAAATAATTTATTGAAAAACAATAATAATAAATATAAAATTGGGGGGGGGGGGGGGGGAATCTGACCCACCCCCCTACCTGCCTGTCAGCCTGCTGCATGTCACAGTAAGTACTGTTGCGGCAACAGTACTGCTGTGACGGCAGGTACTGCTGATGTAGCAGTACCTTGCTGCGACAACGGCCAGTAGCGATTTAATATCACTTTTTATATTTTTTTTGTTTTGTTAGTTTTGTTATAATAAAGTTATATATATATATTGATGCATTATTAATGTTTATTAAATATTATTTAATAAATGAATGTTAACCATAGTTGTTGTTATTGAATTAATTAATGATTATGAATATTATTTATTAGAGTATTTTGTTAATACACATTGTTTATTAATTTATTTAATAATTATTAAATAATTAATTATTAATTTAGCAAGGTAAATTAGTTTTGGGAGTAACAAAAACTAATAATAAATATCATAATTATATTATTATTTAAAAATTTGATTATTAATGAAATTGATATTATTATTATTTTATTGCTCTTAAGTCATGATTTTCTAAGAACAAGAATGAGTTAACTCGTAAGGTAAACTATGAAACTTAGTTACTTGAAATAAACATTAAACTGGAAAACCGAAACTTTACTTTTAACTCAAATAATGTGTTTTCTAGATTAAACCCAACTGTGACACTATGATGTTTTCCATGTTCTATCTATGCTTTGGAGTATTGGAGGTTATTTTAGTGTTGACCAGTCCTAGGTTGTTACCAGAGGCTTTGGGGTTATGCGATTGTCATGTTATGATGATTTGGTCTCGATCTTTCTTAACCCGACCATGGTAATGTGATGGAGTGCTCTATGATATGGATGTTTTTACTGTTTGTTATTGCTTTCTAGTTTCCTTGTGTGAAGCTAAGGTGTATGTATTTGAGTTACCTAACTTAACCATTTTTGAGTCATCGATCAGTTATACTTGGGTTTCTTTCCAGTTGCTTTGATGGGACTGAAGTGTTTTTCTATGCTCTTGATGATGTCATGTTGTGACATGTTTGACTTGACCATGTTGGAGTCTTTGATTAGTTTTGTGTTCTATTATTGAGATTCTTTCTGGTTGCTCGTTGGAGAACCATTGGATATTGTGATTTATTATTGATGCCTTCAGATGCTGATAGAGATTTGTTGTGATCATTATGTTTATTATTTGATGCTATTCAGTTGCTCATGGAGAACTGATGTGATGATTGTGGATTATATTTATGATTTTTTTAGTCGCTTGTATAGGACTGAGGTGATTTTATTATGATTCTTTGATTTGTGATTTCATGAGCCTAGGGTAGGTTATCTATGTGTAGTGTTGGGAAGTGGCTTACAATGGGGGTCAGGGCCCTAAGAGGCTACCTAGAGAAACCCATTGTAAGTTGTTTTAATAAGTGAAAACATCTCACCTAAATATTGACTTAAACGAACCTAATAAGATAACTGTATGTTCTCTCCCATGCCTTGAGTGCTAGTATAGACTAGGATGGGGTAGAGAGACGCTTGGTTATGACCTGGCATTTTGTAGTATGCCTCATCAGTACGAGAGGATACTAGTGGCCGCAGGATCACAGGGGACCCAGGATTCCTAAGGGATTGCTCGGGTAACTTCCGACGTGACTTCTGCGATGACACTTTCCCACTTGCATGGTAGGTTTCCTACGTGTCTTGTGTGCGTCTGGGTCTAGATGTCTATCTATGTTGGAACCTTTGAGTTAGTATACTTTTAGGATTTTCCAGACTTAGAGAGTACTTGTGTTTTGTGTTTTGATATCCTATTTGGGACTTAAGACTATCTCCTCAGTGTGATGGGAGTGGGCCATTTAGGTTCCACGCGATCGGGTGGTAGTGCTTTTTACTCTTACCATTGAGATCCATCCATGGTCACCATAGCTGGAGCTTTCTTGGTTGGCTTTTACCTTCATTATGTTACTGGATTATTATGATGGATGGTTAGATCTTATGATGGATGTGTTATCATTATGGATGTATGGATGTGTCATGTATGGTGAATGATTTCATTTATTTTATTTTACTTTGTATCATGGATTAGAGGGTGATGTATTTCTACTTTAACAAATGTATATTCTTTTAAGCCTTTCATACCCTGTGACATGTACAGTGGATGAATGAGCATTTCAAACTTAATTTTCCAAGAGGCATTCGGAACAAATGTATATTATATGGACATTGGGCTTTCTTATTATTCTTTCATGTGGATATGATAGTTGTTAGACTTAGGATTAATTATTTTTAAATGTGACTCAACGTCTTGTGATCCTTAAGGAATGTAACCTGTTATGTATGTGTGTTTATGATTACATGTTATTGCTTCCACTACTATGTGTTTGATGTGTATGTTATACTTTCTTACTTAAAAAAAAAATGTTTAGCAAACTTAGTAAAACTTTAGGTTAATTCTTTTGGATCCCTTGGCGGGGCATTACAATTGGGATACTGAGAATTTATGGTTTTTTTGGTGGGGTGTCTATGTTTTTGTACAACAATTTGGTGCACATCCAATAGGTACACAATCTCATAATAAAATGCATAAGTACAACTGATACAATGAAGTACATCCACTACACATTTCATAGGGTATACAATAATAGTAGAAGTACATCAAAATATAAGATACAAGATAATATATATACATCAATTGAATATAAGTCATAATGGTACAATTACATTGATGAAAATCTAACATCTTCCAATCTAAAGGGTCTGATCTGAATGGTAAGAAGTCACTACCTCTCGACCATGTGGTCAAATAGTCAAGCTTCCACTCCTACTGTATAAGGAAGATAATGAACAATTGACATACATATATTTAAACCATAAAACAAAGGAATCTTGATAGATAAATCTACCACAAGGGTAACAAAATATTGATAAAGAAAGATAACCAAAGACAATCAACTGAACTAGCAACACAAACCAGAGTCAACATACAAGTGCCAAATAGAAAAAAAAAAAACTAGACCAAAGAGTCAAATGTAAATAATAACCAACATATCACCAACTGTTATTGATGAAAGTAAATCACCAACAATAAATGCATCTAACAAAAAACACCACCAGAGGAAACTACAAAATCTATAGAGGAGTCTCAGGCTACATTTTAGGGAGTGTCATCACATGGTCAAACTATTTGATTTATCTTGGACTGGTCTCTCACTAGACATCAGACCCTAAAGTGTTGAATTGCCTTGGACTAGTCACTCTAGACCCTAAACTCCCAATGTCACACATGCAGAACTAGAATAAACTCTCATGAAGATGAGAAAAACTAGTCATACCTCTCACTAGGTACCATCTTGTTTCCATCCTTAGCCTATAAAATAACTCAAGGCATGAGCGATGCAACATTGCTACATTATATTTGTAATGTATCTGAAGGAAAAGGACTGGGTAAGATTTATAATTACTATGTTATCACTTGTTACAAAACTTAAAATACATTGCCCTACTACTAACCACTTCAGGTCCCAGACCCATATTGTAAGGTAATTGCATAGAAATGTACCTAGACAATCTCTCCTAAGCGCATAAACCACAATTATGTTCTTTGCCACAACAATCATAACAATTGAATTTGGTTCCTTAATAGGCAAGCAAAAAAATACAATGGTTCTCAAAACCCGAGTACCATAATAGTAAAAGTAAACATCATAACGTAAGTATGAACTTACAAACGAAAATATGATGATTTTTTAACCCAATTTATAATTTATTTTTTATAGTCATTGTCTTTTCATTTGTATCTTGTTTCAATTATTTTTGGTTTCATGTTAACTAGCTCTTATGATACTATGGTATGGATATATACACCAAAAAAAAAAAAAAACTTGCAAACTAATATAAATGCATTACTTATTCTTTTATTATTTCATATTTATTTAATCATTAAACAATTAACATTCATTCCTCTAAATATTCAATCTGTTGATCACTTCATTTCTATAAAGTCAAATAAGTAATTAAATTTATTTGATTATTAACCTTAATTAATTGATATTTATGATTTAATTAAATTCAATTACTAATTTCTTACATTTTGAATTTAATTATTGAGATTATCTAATAAATTCTCAAAATTGAATGATTAATCAACTTAATTTAATTTAACATCAAGTTTTAATTAACATTTATTTAACTACATATATTTTCATCATCTCTAGATAATTTCAACTTCTAACATAATTAAATTTCAATTTCACTAAAAATCTTAAAACTTAGATGAGGAATTATGAATTCTCAAAATAAAAAAATCTTCATAAACTAAAAAATTGGTTTTCTAAAAATTCCATCTCTTACAAAAAAAAATAAAAAAATGAGAAGTATTCATTTTCTTCTAATTCTCATCTTGGGAAGCTTTGTGTCTAAAATTGAAAACTTTGTCAAAATCTCATTTTAATCTCATCTCTTGTTATCTATGGATTTTAATATTTCAATATTAATTATGATCACTCATTCAACCCATAAATTCTATATAAGCACCTCACATTCTTTCACATTATCTATCTCTCAAATTTATATCTAACTTATGAGCTAAACCTTTATCCCTACTACCCACCTTTGCCCAGCCTCGAATAGTTCTATGGACCTATAGTTTCTAAAGGCATATTCCCCCACCCCATATTTTAGTGGGCCTATCTACCCTATCCCTATAAGTTTTAGGGGAGGGTAGGGGGCCTATCCTATCCCTATAAATTTTAAGGTAGGGTAGGGTCCCCTACCCTATATTTTAGTGGGCCCGATACCTACCTAAAATAATAGCCTAGGCCATATCTAAAAATTATAGGCCCCCAGACAGATCATTCTAGGAGGAATAATCTATAAAAGGAAATTAATATAAATATTCCATCATTCATTTCAGCTTGTCCTCTATTACTTTTCATGCTCTCTTATCTATTCCATATTCCTAACAGCTATATAGATTATTATTAGATTTATTGATAATATTATATTACTTTTAAGTAAAATATAAATATTAAGAGATATAAATTAGACCTTCAATATAAGAACAAAAATGTCCAATACAATGTAATCAATAAAGTTACATATATTTTTCCATCTTCAATAATTTTAAAATCATTATGAATTGTATATATATATATATATATATATATATATAAACTTTTATATATATATATATATATATATATAAACTTTTATATATATATATATATAAACTATTTCTATTTGTAACTTGAATTTTAAGATATTCTTGTCTGGATAAAGAAACTTAATGCCGCCTTTCGTTAACATGCGCAATAAACAGCAGAATTGGCCAAATAGCAATATATACGGTTTTACATGTATACGATGTACAGAAACAGAAATATAAGACTGTCAAATACGATCCAAAAGGTGGGAAACCGTCATAACGGCCACCAAACTCGAGGCAAGATATTTTTTATTTTATTATACTCAATTGTCTCCCACACTTGGATCCGAATAAAAATAAAAACAGGTTTCTAGGTCAGTTCACTCGATTTCGACTACCACATAATATTATGGTATCCATTTTCCTAATCAGTGCACATCGTGTCAAATGAAATTCCAGACCGCTAGAATAACGTACCTATTTCTCCAGAGGACTTGAAAAGAACGAACAAATATAAGAGTAGAAACAGTTGAATTTGGTGCCCGATAAAAATTACCCAATTGGGAAATCTCCCTTAATAATCATATTTTCGTCAAATTTAGAGAGCCAAATTCGTTGGCCTATGCATTTCCCACAGTACACTAACCGGCGTTCTGCCGAGCAGTGAGTAACCAAATATAGAAATTAGAGGGTCTCGGTACAATCGATTTCGCAACTCTTAATAATTCCAGAGGGAGTAAAGCGGCTGGAGTGATAAGCTCTCCTCCTCCTCCTCCTCCTCCTGGTAATAAATTTCATCCATTCGAGGGGGTGTGAGAAGAAGACCCTCCGCCATATTTTGCAACATGTTGGGCGACTCCTCCCACGAACACACTTGGCCCATTAACGACTGCATTATATCCGTCTGTTCTGTTTCCCCATTCCTCGAATCATGGCAAATTTCTGTGTCATGAATTTCTTCTTCTTCTTCAGGGGGATCTGAAGAACGTTGCGAAGAGGGGGGAGAAAGCAAATGCGTAGTCTTTGCATCGAATGAGTGCCCAGCTTTTGAAGCAGCGGACTGGATGTCGCGGGGCTGAGATTGAGAGGGGCGAGGCAGAGTGTGTGCAAATTGAGGGAAATTGAGCGCAGCCGATTCGCCCTTCAAGCAGAGAGCCGCTGCATCGTAAGCCCTAGCGGCCTTGTGAGGGCCGTCATATGACCCAACTTGGCTGGCCTTCTATGAGTGTGCTCCTAGTAGGTTAAGAATGGTGCAATGGACCTTTAATTTCATAAAAAAGTTCAACTCTTAACAGCTAAAGAATGGTGCAATGGACTTTTAATTTCATTAAAAAGCTCAATATCAACTACAAAATCCTAAATGTAAAAATAGATGAAGTTGAGAGAAGGTTCAAAGAGGAGGCAAGAAGTGGTAATGTTGGAAATGATGTGGAGGTTAAGATTCAATGGTTGGTTGATAGAATTGAAAACTTGGAAAGAAACACCTCTACTTTGGTTAACATCTACTAGAAGTTGTTGAAGGTCTTGGTGGAAAGTATGAATAAACTTATTGTTAATGTGGATATATATTTAGACAACATCATATTGTTGGACTTCATGGTGCCGGACCTGGACGAGGCTAAGGGCACGAAAGAGGCTACTGTAATGTTCCCATGTTTTAGCCTTCACGTTCTCCAAAGTCTAAGTGGAGGATAAGAAAATTAAAGTCATTCAATTAAAATTAAAAGGTGACTTTGTATTAATAGCTCTAGGGTTTGTATTAATTATTGGAAGGACGGAAGCCTCTCATGATTTAATTAATTATTGCCAGGGAGGAATTTCTAGGGTATGCATTAATTATTGGAAGGAGGAAGCTTCTAGCTCTTGCAATTAATTAATGTTTTAGTTCCTTCCAGAAGGATGAAGAAAAGGATAAATAGGGCTGAAAGTCTCATTGTTGTGCATCGATTGATTATGACTTGCATTTGATAAAAGCTTGGATGTGAATCACACTTCTGTTTTGGCAATAGAGGACATTCATTCTCTGTTGTAACATTCTAGACGTCATTCCCTTAGGGTTTGGCCTTTGGAATACATCTCTTTGTACTTGATTGTAGCATTTTTAGAATTAATATAATTTCAGTAGTCGGTTCAGCTTTTGGGCATTCCTGGGTGCCCATTACAGTGGTATAAGAGCTATAAGTCCTGCCATCCTGTGGAGATCTTCAACATTTATGTTTGAGCATGCGACAAGGGCTTTATAATTTTCGCAATACCAGAGCAAGACAAAGTAGGATTTCAGACTCGCTTAACGAACGAGATAGTTTGTTTGTACAAGGGGACATACAATCCACTCCTACAGACATAGAGGAGACATTCTTTGAACAAGACAACAACATGGGTGGCCAAGATGATAGAAATACCAGTTCCGACCAAGAAAATGTAATATTCAGGTTAATGGGTACATTAGAGGAGGGGCAACGAATGCAACGGGAGCAGAATATGATGCAACAGGAGCAAAATAGGCGAATGGATATGATGTTGTAGCTAATGGCTAGATAGATGGGCATCAATATTAATCCAGGTGATGCCAACAATGGAAACAACAATAATAGGGGTAATGATAATGGAGGCCGAGACAACATTAATGGTAATAATGGACATGACAAAAATGGAAATGAGGCTGATAACTTTAGACATGTTGCACGACAAACTTGAACAACTAGCTCGAGACCTCTTCTACCGACCTTTCCACCCAGAGAACCAGTTCAACCGATTAATGAACTACAGATTGTAGAGTTACAGGATCAGTTTAGGAGGGATTGGGTTGCCAATGGGCCAGATTTTCAAATGGATATCTCTCTCAGAGATTACTTGGACTTGAGGATGAGACACATGCCCAGATCAGGAGGACGAAGTCAAAACTTTGAATTGAGAAAGAAAGTGGGGAAACTTTCTTTACCTTATTATGATGCTTCAGGGAAGATGACCGCATGAGCTTGGGTGCAGAAGATGGATACATACTTGCAGCTGAATCCTATGCCTGAAGAGGAGGCTATAAAGTATGCAGCTATTCACTTGGATGGATCAGCACATGAGTGGTGGCACCATGGCATGGTAACTTTGGGACATAATCAGATCACATCCTATGAGGAGTTCACTGAGAAGCTCATAGAGAGATTTTATACTAGGGATCCTGAATTACAGTTTAAGGAGCTGGCACAACTCAAGCAGTGGGGATCAGTTGAAACATATATCAATGAGTTTCAAAGGTTAGCTATGTTGGTCACAGATATTTCAGAGAGGAGGTTAGTAGTGTTGTTTATGGATGGACTCTCAGAACCCTTGCGAGGTTGGGTCAAGGGACATGACCTAGGTACATTGCAGGAGGCCACTAAAAAGGCTCGTGCCTTAGCACCTTCTTCATTTAGGAGTAGATTTCAACAAAAGGATTCTTATATGAAAAAGGACAAGGAGAAGGACAAAAAACCTTTTCACAAGGATGTTCATCCCAAAAGAGATAAGTTGGATAATGACACCTTGAATGATTTAAGAAAGAAAAAGTTATGTTTTCATTGTAGAGAGCCTTGGAATTTATCTCATAAGTGTCCACTCAAGGCTAAGGCAAATCAAATGGAGTATTTCTCAGCAGAAGAGTCACAGTTAGAGAGAGAGGATCAACACTCAAATTTAGATGATGATAGCACTACAGAGGAGAGCAGCATTCCTGACGATGAGAAGCCATTAGCACAATTAACGGGGGCTCAGAAGGCAATCACATTTAAGATCAGAGGTACTATCCAAGGGCAAAAAGTGATCTCACTCATTGACACTAGGGCTACACATAATTTTATAGATGCACAATTTGTAGCCAAGAGAGGTCTACAGACTGAGGAGCACGCCGGATTTAGAGTTATGGTAGCCAATGGTGACAAACTATTATGCACTCAGAAGATATCTAATCTTCACATCAAGTTTGGAGATGGCTATGAGTTGGAAGATGAGTTCTATGTGGTAGACATGGGAGACTATGATATCATCCTTGGCATGGTATGGATGGCCTCGCTAGTAGAGTTCACACTTAACCTAGCAAAATTGGAGATGAAGTTTCAGCATGGGGGAAGAATTGTGGTACTTAGAGGACTTTTAGATGGGAGTTGCAGAGTAGTTTCCTTGAGGAGAATGCAAAAACTTTTTCGGCATAGTAACATAGAGTGGGCAACAGAATGCTTCACTATGCCAACTTCACAAGAGCCACAGGTGAAGAGTCATCCACCAGAGATTCAGGAGATACTTGATAGGCACACTAAGGTATTTGGCAAGATTCTGCATGGGGTTCCTCCTAATAGAGGGATAAAACATGTTATTGAGCTTGAAGAGGGAGCCAAACCAATCATGATTACTCCCTATCATTGGTGCAGGAGCACCTAGGCTAACCTCTACTAGTTAGTCAATTTTGGCTTGTACTTGACTCTAGCCAAGTCAAGAAGTTAGTGTAATTTGGTTGAGGACCTTAGAAGGTCTTGTTTTATGTTGGTTAGGTGAATTAGTCACTAGGACTACGGTCACTAATTAACCTTTGTTTGTTGTTATTTCAATTTCCTAGTGTTAGGAGCTTAGCTTAAGTTGGAGTCTTAAATGTGTTCTAAATACATAATGGTTGTTGTAAAGATTCCATAAGGTCATAAATGGCTTTGGATCCATGAAAAATAGGTGGTTATGAGTCCTAGAATATAGGATTGAGGCACATGACAAAGTTGCCAAGTGTTGAGAAGAAGTTGTCTTCAATTTTGCAATTATTGCAAAAGAGGGCATGCCATTCAGGTATCTTTGGATTCCCTAAGTTATAGGATGGTTATGCTGCATCCAATAGGCCCTAAAATGAAGGAAATGGCATCTAATGAGACCTAATACTCGAACACAAAGTATGATGGAAGTATTGTAATAGTTTAGAGAAAGTTTAGAGAGATTTGCAAGCATTTTTAACAGATTTTTACTGGTGTTTGTGTTGACAGTCATATTTAATGGACTGAACGACTAAATATAATTCTTGATTAGTGTTCTATAGGTTTTTTATGAACTTTTTCATTTTGATATCAAGTCATTTTGAGTTCATTTAAGTACTGGTTTTGGGCGTTTTAGTTCAGGCAATCTATTTTCAGCTTATTTTGAGTAGTTTAGAGAGTCATGACTCCTCCATGAAATCTAACCATGGATAATCATTCATGATAGATGGAAATGGAAGAGGAGTAATTTTTGTATATATTTTTAGGAGTTAGGAGTTGTGAAATCATGAAGAACTATATATTATGCTAGGCCCTAGGCGAGTTTGTGCAACCCGGTTAGAGGTTTAGAGGTGAAAAGAGTGAAGAAACATTGTATGGTTGTACGTATCCGTACTGATCCAGGAATTTTTCATGAAGATAAACATCATATCTATCCATTCTATGCATATAGGAGTCATACCAGTCATTTAGGATTTACTTTGAGAAAGTTTGCTATCAAAACCACAGTTCAGTCCTAGAAATCAGGCCTATTAGGCATCTTGTCCTTATTTATAGGAACCCCCTGTACGATCACTTTCAGACCCAAAAACCTTAATGAAAGTTTTAAAACTTCCAAAAGGGTATCCAAATAAAGTTTTATTTTTTTGAGTTGTTTGGAAAAAATTTACTAAAAAGGGGGAAAACGGACTGGTGAAGACTACAAGGAAATAAACCTATTTTAAGGTCTCTATATGATCAATTGCTGAAGCTGATTGGAAGATGATTCAAGATCCTTCCAAAATAGTTCAAATGGGAAATATTATGATTTTTTACATGATGGAGAAGACCCCTGCAATGTTGGAGCATGTTTATAGAGATTTGGCACTTAGAGCCTTCTAAGGGAGTGTGGAGAAGTGAATCAAAACTAGGGTGTTGATCATTCAAGGTGAAGTTTTCAGAGATTGACTCTTATAGAAGAGTTTGAATAGGTCTTAGTTAATGATCTAAGCCTATTGGAAGATCCTATAGAGAAATAGGATACTAGGAGGCAAGTGAAGTCTCTTGGAGGGTGTGAAAACAAGCCTTGGAGTTTTATCTTACACCATATTGGTGTCAGAGCCAGGTTGATCAAGCTTGTGGTCAATGCATCAATCTTTTGAATCAATAGGAGAGAATACACCAGCCCAAGCCATGGTGACTAATGCTGAACGAGCAAAGAAGGTTGAGGAACAAGAAGAGGATAACAATTTGTTAAGACAAAGAATAGCTCAAATGGAGCAGCTCTTGGGTGAAGTCCAAGACAAAGCTGATAGGGTCAAAGAAAAGATTAACCTTAAAGAAGAAGCTGAAGCAAAGGAGAAGGAAGTAGAGTTGGAGGAAGAAGCATGAGCTCCTGATCCCGTTCTTCCTGAAGAGCCATTCTTGAAAGCATTGAAGGCATTGAGTGGCAAGGCTTTAGAAGGTGTTCCACTTTTTAGTGGACAAATGGATCCAGATTTAGTTGTGGATTGGATAGACAGCATTGAGAAGCATTTTGAATGTGATGGTATCTCTGAAGCACAAAAGGTAATGGTGGCCAAGTCTAGACTAAGAGGTTCAGCTCTTACTTGGTGGAAGTTTGTGCAAACCGAGAGGGAAAAGGATGGTAAAGGTCCTATTGTGACATGGAAGGGTATGGTATCCAAAGTCAAGCAAACATATCTTCCTGATGACTATGAAGTCCAAATGCATAGAAGGAGACAAAATCTTAGGCAAAAATATTTGGATGTCCAAGCATATACCGAGGAGTTTCAAAAACTGTGTTTGAGGTCCAAGGTAGTTGAGGATGAGAGCATCAAGCTAGCAAGGTATTTGAATGGTCTCAAATGGTCTATTCAAGAAGAGATGAGCCTAGTGAACTTCAAATCCATTAGGCAATGCTATCAAATGGCCTTGAAGATAGAGGAGAAGAGCAAGAGAAAGCAAGATAGCTCCAAAGGTGAAGGCAAAGGAAAAGATACAAAAGGTCAAAGAGGTGGCTATGGTGGAAGAAGTTCTGATTCTAGAGCTCAAGGTGAGGTAAAATTCAGTGAGCAGCAAGAAGGAAGCTCAAGTAGAGGTGGTAGAGGAAGGAATTCTAACTCTAACTTTAGAGGAAGAAGTGGTGGTTCTTCACAAAGTGGAAGAGGCAATTATTTTGCCAATATGAAGTGCTACCATTGCAATCAAATGGGGCACCCTGCCTATAGATGCCCTGAGAAAGGTGGCTCATCACAAGGAGGTGATAAGAGAGCTAACCTTGTTCATGAAGACACTAATGCAGCAGCTAAACATTCTGAGATTCCATTAAATTCAGAGGAAGGGGAGAACCTCATGATGAGGAGAACTCTAATCAAGGAACCAGTGAAGGAGGAGCCAAGCCAAAGAAGATCTTTGTTTAGAATCAAATGCAAGATAATGGGAAAAGTATGTAGGGTCATTATTGATTCAGGCTCTACTGATAATATAGTGTCAGAAGAAGCAGTCGGCAAGCTCAAATTGAAAAGGATATCCCATACCAATCCTTACAAGGTCACTTGGCTCAATAAGGGTCAACATGTGTTAGTAAATGAACAAGCATGGGTGGAGTTCTCCATTGGAAGGTACAAAGACAAAGTTTTATGTGATGTGTTGCCTATGGATGCATGTCATTTGCTCCTAGGTAGACCTTGGCAATTTGACCGTCAAGCCATACATGATGGAGGAAAGAATTCCTATTCTTTCAAGAAGGATAATACTACCTTCAAAATTTAGTCATTTTTGGAGGATGTTGAAGTAAAGACAGCAGGTCCAAATGTTCTTATGGTAGGTGAAAAAGAGTCCTACAAACCATGGAAGAAGGTGAAGGCATAGGGTATGCATTGATGTTGAAACCAAGAGAAGGAGATGAAGACAAGGTGACTAAGAAGACTGGATTACCAAAGGAGATTCAAGGTATGTTGCAGACTTACCAAGGCATTGTAAGTGATGGTCAACCTTCAACCTTACCCCCTCAAAGAGCCATAAGTCATAGGATAGACCTTATCCCAGGAGCTACCCTACCTAACAAAGTAGCCTATAAGATGACCCCTCAACAAAATGAGGAAATAGCAAGGCAAATACAAGAGCTCTTAGACCAAGGCCTAATTAGAAAGAGTATTAGTCCATGTGTTGTACCCACCGTACTTGCACCTAAGAAGGGAAGAAATTGGAGGCTATGTACTGATTCAAGGGCTATCAATAGGATAACCATAAGGTATAGGTTCCCTATCCCTAGGATTGAAGACTTAATGGATTGTTTAAGTGAAGCAAAGTACTATAGCAAGATAGACTTGAAGAGTGGCTATCACAAAATAAGAATCCATGAAGGAGATGAGTGGAAGACAACCTTCAAGACTAATGAAGGACTGTATGAATGGCTTTTCATGCCATTTGGATTGTCAAATGCCCCCTCTACATTCATGAGGCTCATGAATGAAGTACTCAAGGACTACATAGGCAAGTTTGTAGTTGTATATCTAGATGATATACTGATTTTTAGCAAGACAAAGAGTGAGCATTTGAAACATCTTGATATTGTCTTCAAGAAGCTGCATGAAGAGAAGTTGATGATCAATTTGGAGAAGTGTGAGTTCATCAAATCAGAACTGGTATATCTTGGGTTTGTTTTATCTCATGGCAATCTGAAAATGGATAAGAGCAAGGTAGAGGCTATCATGAATTGGCCTACTCCAAGGTCAGCAACTGAGGTAAGGAGTTTTCATGGTCTTGCACAATACTATAGGAAGTTTATAAGACAATTTAGTGCAATTTGTGCTCCTATGTTGGATACTATCAGAGGGGGAATGAAAACCAAGTTTGTGTGGAATGAAGATGCTAACAAGAGCTTTGAGTTGTTGAAGGAAAGAATAGCTACCCAACCTATTTTGGTGCTGCCAAGCTTTGAGAAGCTATTCACCATTGAATGTGATGCTAGAAATGTAGCAATTGGGGCTATTCTAAGCCAAGAGGGTAGACCGGTGGCTTTCCATTCTGAGAAGTTAAGTGAGGCTAAGAGGAAGTACTCCTCATATGACTTAGAGATGTATGCATTGGTCCAAGCTCTAAGAAAATGGAGGCACTACTTGCTTCCCAAGGAATTCATTGTGTATTCAGACAATCAAGCACTTAGCTTCCTCAATTCACAAGAGAAGTTGAGTCACAAGCACATGAAGTGGGTTGAGTACCTACAAGCCTACACCTTCCATATCAAGCACAAGAAGGGTGTACTAAACAAGGTGGCTGATGCATTGTCAAGAAGAACCCTCACACTACAAGAAATCCAGTTGAAAAGCATGGGGATAGATCATTTCAAGGATCTATATGTAGATGATGAGGACTTTGCTGACATCTATAAGCTATGTGCTGAATACAAGAATCATTTTCATAGCAAATATGCTGATTATACTTTGCAAAGTGATCTCTTGTTCAAAGGGAATCAATTGTGTGTTCCTAGAGGTTCTATTAGAGAGAATTTAATTCAAGAAAAGCATAACGGTGCTTTGAGTGGTCACTTTGGGATCACTAAGACTCAAGACCTTGTTTCACGGTTTTACTTTTGGCCTAGAATGAATCTTGATGTTAGGAGGTATGTGGAGAGTTGTCTAGTATGTCAAAAAGCCAAGGGCACTTCAACAAATGCTGGTCTTTACCAACCACTACCTATTCCTACTAGGCCATGGGAATGCTTAAGCATGGATTTTGTAGTTGGGTTACCCAAGACAAGACAAGGAATGGATAGTGTGTATGTGGTTGTGGATAGATTCAGCAAGGTGGCTCACTTTGTGCCATGCAAGACTACACATGATGCAAGTCAAATAGCATCTCTATTCTTCAAAGAGATAGTGAGAATACATGGACTACCAATCAGCATTGTTCTAGACAGAGACACAAAATTTATGAGTCATTTTTGGAAGACTCTTTGGCAAAGATTGGGAACTAACTTATCCTTTGGGTCAGCCTACCATCCCCAAACCGATGGTCAAACTGAGGTTGTTAATAGAAGTCTTGGAAACCTTCTAAGATGCCTAACTAAGGAGTATGGACAGCAATGGGATCAGTTGATTGGGCAAGCTGAATATGCCTATAATGACACCATAAATAGATCAACCGACAAGAGTCCATTTGAAATTGTATATGGCCTACATCCTAGAGGTGTCTATGAGTTGAGAGATTTAAAAGATGGAGTCAAGGCAAGTGCATATGCTGATGACTTTGCATTTTCTATGCAAGAAGTTCATGAAACAGTGAGGAAAACATTGACAGAGAACACTATAAAACATAAAGCCAAAGTGGATGAAAGTAGAAGGATAGTTGATTTTAATGTTGGTGACTTGGTTATGGTGCATCTCAACAAGTCAAGACTACAAAAAGGAGTCCCCCACAAGCTACAAATGAGAAGGATAGGACCCTGTCCTATATTGGCTAAATATGGTGACAATGCATTCAAGGTTGAACTGCCGGAAGACAGTGGATTATCACCCATTTTAAATATTGCTGACTTAGTCCATTATAAAGGACCACAACAAGACATGGATCAGACTCTTCATGAAGTTATCAGAGATGTGGAGGATCTCCAATTACCTACTGCTACAGTCATAGGCCCAGACATCGTACTAGATACAAGAGTCTATAAAAAGACAAGGACTAAAGAGTACAAGGAGCATCTCATTAAAAGGCATGGAAAAAATGATGTTGATGCTGTTTGGATAAAATAATCAGAGTTCAAAAATATGGGATTTGATCCTACCATCATCAATTAAAGGATGGATTGAACTTCTTATTTTGGGGAGGATGGTGCAGGAGCACCTAGGCTAACCTCTACTAGTTAGTCAATTTTGGCTTGTACTTGACTCTAGCCAAGTCAAAAAGTTAGTGTAATTTGGTTGAGGACCTTAGAAGGTCTTGTGTTATGTTGGTTAGGTGAATTAGTCAATAGGACTAAGGTCACTAATTAACCTTTGTTTGTTGTTATTTCAATTTCCTAGTGTTAGGAGCTTAGCTTAAGTTGGAGTCTTAAATGTGTTCTAAATACATAATGGTTGTTGTAAAGATTCCATAAGGTCATAAATGGCTTTGGATCCATGAAAAATAGGTGGTTATGAGTCCTAGAATATAGGATTGAGGCACATGACAAAGTTGCCAAGTGTTGAGAAGAAGTTGTCTTCAATTTTGCAATTATTGCAAAAGAGTGCATGCCATTCAGGTATCTTTGGATTCCCTAAGTTATAGGATGGTTATGCTGCATCCAATAGGCCCTAAAATGAAGGAAATGGCATCTAATGAGACCTAATACTTGAACACAAAGTATGATGGAAGTATTGTAATAGTTTAGAGAAAGTTTAGAGAGCTCTACAAGCATTTTTAACAGATTTTTACTGGTGTTTGTGTTGACAGTCATATTTAATGGACTGAACGACTAAATATAAATCTTGATTAGTGTTCTATAGGTTGTTTATGAACTTTTTCATTTGGATATCAGGTCATTTTGAGTTCATCTAAGTACTGGTTTTGGGCGTTTTAGTTCAGGCAGTCTATTTTCAGCTTATTTTGAGTAGTTTAGAGAGTCATGACTCCTCCATGAAATCTAACCATGGATAATCATTCATGATAGATGGAAATGGAAGAGGAGTCATTTTTGTATATATTTTTAGGAGTTAGGATTTTGTGAAAGCATGAAGAACTATATATTATGCTAGGCCCTAGGCGAGTTTGTGCAACCCGGTTAGAGGTTTAGAGGTGAAAAGAGTGAAGAAACATTGTATGGTTGTACGTATCCGTACTGCTCCAGGAATTTTTCATGAAGATAAACATCATATCTATCCATTCTATGCATATAGGAGTCATACCAGTCATTTAGGATTTACTTTGAGCAAGTTTGCTATCAAAACCACAATTCAGTCCTAGAAATCAGGCCTATTAGGCATCTTGTCCTTATTTATAGGAACCCCCTGTACGATCACTTTTAGACCCTGAACCCTTAATGAAAGTTTAAAACTTCCAAAAGGGTATCCAAATAAAGTTTTATTTTTTTGAGTTGTTTGGAAAAAATTTACTAAAAAGGGGGAAAATGGACTGGTGAAGACTATAAGGAAATAAACCTATTTTAAGGTCTCTACATGATCAATTGCTGAAGCTGATTGGAAGATGATTCAAGATCCTTCCAAAATAGGTCAAATGGGAAATATTATGATTTTTTACATGATGGAGAAGACCCCTGCAATGTTGGAGCATGTTTATAGAGATTTGGCACTTAGATCCTTCTAAGGGAGTGTGGAGAAGTGAATCAAAACTAGGGTGTTGATCATTCAAGGTGAAGTTTTCAGAGATTGACTCTTATAGAAGAGTTTGAATAGGTCTTAGTTAATGATCTAAGCCTATTGGAAGATCCTATAGAGAAATAGGATACTAGGAGGCAAGTGAAGTCTCTTGGAGGGTGTGAAAACAAGCCTTGGAGTTTTATCTTACACCAATCATCATCCTAAGAAACATAAGGATGAGATAGAGAAGGTAATTAAGGAGTTGTTGGAAATAGGACATATCAAGCCTAGTAAGAGTCCCTTTTCTTCAGCAGTAGTGTTGCTAAAGAAGAAGGATGGGACAATGCACATGTGCATTGATTATAGGGCATTAAACATGAAGACCATTAAGAATAGATATCCCATCCCATGAATAGATGAGCTAATTGATGAGTTACATGGTGCATGCTTTTTTACAAAGATTGATCTATGGTCAGGGTATCATCAGATCAGGATGAGGGAGGAGGACATTGAGAAGACATCTTTTTAGTGTCACTATGGCCACTTCGAGTTTTTGGTTATGCCATTTGGGTTAACCAATGCCCCTGCTACATTCCAAAGTTGCATGAATCAGGTATTTAGGGAGCAGCTTAGGAGATTTGTTTTGATTTTCTTTGATGAAATTTTAGTTTCTAGTAAGACTTGGGAGGAGGATTTACAACATCTTGAGATGGTGTTGTCTACCTTAGAAAAAGAATCATTGTATGCCAAGGAATCTAAGTGCGAGTTTTGGATGACTGAGCTACTATATCTTGGACATATTATTAGTGCAAAGGGAGTTCAGGTAGATCCTGAAAAGATTAGGGCTATTGTTGATTGGCCTACTCCAAAAAATCTTACACAACTTAAGGGATTCCTTGGTCTCTTTGGATTTTACAAGAGATTTGTTAAAAGATTTTCACAGCTCGCTACACCCTTGATAGACCTTACCAGGAAAGGGGCCTTCACATGGATAGAGGCAGCTCAGATAAGCTTTGATCATTTCAAGAAGGTGATGTCATCATGTCCAGTACTAGCTCTACCAGATTTCACAAAGCCATTTGAGCTTCATTGTGATGCATGAGGAGATGGGATCGGAGCAGTCTTGATGCAGGAGAAGCATCCCATTGTTTTTGAGAGCAGGAAGCTCTGTGGAGTGGAGAGAAGCTATTCCACATATGATCGAGAGATGTTGGCTATAATGCATGCATTGGCTAAGTTTAGGTCCTACCTAGTTGGGGGAGAGTTTCTTATCAAAACTGATCACAACAACATCAAATACTTCATGAATCAACGTGATTTGAATGATAGACAATAGAAGTGGATCACAAAGTTGTAGGCTTATGACTTTGACATTGAGTTTGTCAAAGGTAAGAAGAATGTGGTTGTAGATGCCTTATCCAGGAGGCCTCATATTTGTGCTCTAGCTGAGATTACAGGAGTTCTAAGAAATAAGATCACAGAAGAATATGCGAGGGACACTTGGGCTTTTGGAGTAATTGCAGGCACCATACATGATGATCACTATGTGGTGTTGGATGGGTTGATAAAGTTTCAGGGCAGGATATATTTGATTCCTTCATCACAATATAAGGAAGTAATACTGAAGGCATTTCATGATGCACCTATAGCTGGACATCCAGGGGTCTTTAAGACCTACAGGCAGATCTGTGAACGGTTCACATGGAAAGGGCTCAAGGATGATGTTCAGAAGTATGTCAGGGAGTGTACAATTCGCCAACAGAATAAGGCAGAGCACACATATCCTGCAGGGTTGTTACAACCTTTGCCCATTCCAAATAGGAAATGGGAAAGTATTGATGCAGAGCCACACCTTGGAAAACTCAGGAGGAATCAGACACTCAACTGAGTTGCTTCAAGGGGCATCTACAACCTCCAGGATCACACACTAAAATCAGATTCAAAACAAAACTTTGAAAATAAAATCCCCCAAAATATTTTCTTGCTACCTCCGGATAGACCTGCACTCAGACATGAATAACTTTCGAACCAAAAAAGATTTACTCAATCCAACCTTGAGATTTGGCGTAACTAGATTTCAAACAACATATAAAAATTTGAAAGAAATCCAATAGTTCAAATTTGAGATATTGACCACGCATCGGAGTACATTTTTTTGCAAAACACTGCTTCTTGTTGTCTCTAGATAGACCCGTGAATAGACATGTATAACTTTTGAACCAGATCAAAACTCTTCAATCGCTCTGGTGAAGATGGGCGTAATTAGGCCTATAATAACATATCCAAAGCTCATGAAAATCCAACGGTTCATTTGGGAGATATTACCCACGCACTGAGACTAATTTTCTGCAAACATACCAAATTCGACCCAAAACTAAAACTTTTTAATCTTCTGCAAACTATCAACTTGTTTCCAGTGAGAAGATAAGAAAAATCCGTTCAAAACTCAGACCATTGAAAACTTGCACAAAGAAAAAATGAAAAACATTCCATATCTCTCCAAAATCGATTCCCCTTCTTACATAGCTAATTGGCTCTCATTTTAAAACTGACTTTCTTTTCCTAATTAAAGGATGTGCAATGTTTTCTTCTTATTTAGAAAAGAAGAACGTCTTCTATCCAAAAAAAGGATAAGAATCTGAAACATTTTTTCTACCAATATTAGACAGTCGTTTTCTAAGTCAGGAATATTCTAAAAACTGCCTACTACCTATTATTGGATTCTAAAAATCATTAAACACTCCACCTACGAACTAAAAAAAACTATTCTAATTTAAGATCCACACACCTGGTCCTAGGTGGCTATATCTGGAGAGCTTATCGAAATGCTACCCTAGGTATGCCACCACATGTAGGACGTTATTACAAACTTCAAAAACTAAAAGCATTTAAAACATAACATTAAATTCCCTATTACATTTTCAACAATGTTGCCTCCTATAGCGTTTCTCTTCTCTGCCACTGCAGCAAGTATTTCCATGGACTTCATCACCGGGTTACCATGAGTACAAGGGAAAGATTGCATCTATGTGATATTTGACCGACTAATGAAGTTTGCTCACTTCTTTGCTATTCCATCCACTTATACAACAGCACAGGTGGCTGATATTTTCTTTAGAGAGATATTTAGATTACATGGGCTACCTACTTTCATTGTTAGTGATAGGGATAGTAAATTCATAAGCACTTTTTGGCAAGAGCTGTTTAGGTTGTGTGGTACTGAACTTACACCTAGCACTAGTTATCATCCACAGACAGATGGGCAGACAAAGATTGTGAATAAATGGGTGGAAGGATATCTGAGGAACTATGTGACTACACAAAAGAGGGCTTGGGTCAAATGGTTACATATGGGGGAGTACTATTATAACACCACTTATCATATGTCCATTAAGATGACTCCATTCATGGCACTGTATGGTTATGAAGCACCTAGTTTCATGGATCTAGTTTTGGGAGATAGTAGAGTGCCCAAGGCAAAAAACTTCTTGCAAGATAGTCAGGATATTTTGAGGGTGCTCAAGGAGAATATACAACAAGCCCAAAATCAGCAAAAATTGTATGCTGACTAGCACTAGATAGAGCGTAGTTTTGAAGTTGGGGATATGGTTTACCTGAGGCTACAACCATATAGACAGTCGTCACTCAAGAAAAGTGGAGCAAAGAAGTTGAAGCCTAGGTTTTATGGCCCCTACAAAGTGATCTGCAAGGTGGGTGAGGTTGCTTATGAGATAGAGCTTCCAGTTGGGTGCATAATGTGTTTCATGTGTCAAGGCTTAAGAAAGCCATCGGAAAAAGAGTTGTGCTTTTGATAGAATTACCACCATTAGATGAGGAGGGGAAGCTTGTATTAATTCCTGAGGCTATTCTGGATACTAGGGAAAGGACTCTGCGAAGCAGGTTGATTAAAGAATATTTAGTCAAATGGAAATATCTGCCAAAGGAAGATGCTACTTGGGAGAGTGAGCAGGTGCTACAGCAAACAGGACTAAGATTGCTTGAGGGCAAGCAATTTCAAGGAGGGTGGACCTGTAATGTTCCCATGTTTTAGCCTTCACGTTCTCCAAAGTCTAAGTGGAGGATAAGAAAATTAAAGTCATTCAATTAAAATTAAAAGGTGACTTTGTATTAATAGCTCTAGGGTTTGTATTAATTATTGGAAGGACGGAAGCCTCTCGTGATTTGATTAATTATTGCCAGGGAGGAATTTCTAGGGTATGCATTAATTATTGGAAGGAGGAAGCTTGTAGCTCTTGCAATTAATTAATGTTTTAGTTCCTTCCAGAAGGATGAAGAAAAGGATAAATAGGGCTGAAAGTCTCATTGTTGGGCATCGACTGATTATGACTTGCATTTGATAAAAGCTTGGATGTGTGAATCACACTTCTGTTTTGGCAATAGAGGACGTTCATTCTCTATTGTAACATTCTAGACGTCATTCCCTTAGGGTTTGGCCTTTGGAATACATCTCTTTGTACTTGATTGCAACATTTTTAGAATTAATATAATTTCAGTAGTTGGTTCAGCTTTTGGACATTCCTGGGTGCCCATTACAGCTACATAGAAGAAAAGAATAAGGTCTTCTATCATGAAGATGAAGGCTAAGACTAAAGAACAAATCAAAGATGATAGAAGATCAAGCAAAAGGAGGAGGAGATTGCAATGGATCCAACTTAATGCTATGTTGGTTCTTTTGTCTTCTGATTATTTGTATTTTTGTGTTTTTAGGATTTATTTTGTCATTTGGTTTTGGTGCTGGTCATAGTTACTTTGTTTTGGTCTTCTATCAGATGTTGGTTTTCTGTTCCATCATAGTTTCATTTGAAATGCTTTATTTTCTTTTTCATAAAGACAATTGGGGTTTTGGGACATTTAACTCTTAACCGAAAACAAAAGCTTGCTTATGAATAGAATGCTGATCAATTTTTTGAAAGTATCTAAAACATAATAAAATTTTAGTATTTATTCTTCATGATCAACACAAGAAAATTGAGAAAAATTTAATATTTTCTTATAAAAAATTTAACTGTTTTACTCCTCTTTAATACATTTTATCCAACAAAAGCAGCTCCTTATGAACATGCTTCTTTTATTTTATTACGTCGTAGGCATTTCCTCTATGAAGTTGAGAGGCTTAGTTTGACATCCAATGGTTGACAATCATGGAGAGCAAATGACTACCATCAGGATGCTTTCAACCTTTGATCTTATTGGTTTTTCAAATTATGGCTGGTTTAATCCTGTCCATTTATGCTCTTTCTACTTTTCATTTGCTGGCTTACTTTGTCTACCTCGCACCATGTGAAAGCATTTACATACTTTTGAAGACTTGATTTGATTGATTGAAAATTTATGGCTGAAATGAATCCTGAGAAGACATATTACAATGATAATTTCAACCGCCTAGATGATTTCAATGGTCGTCCACCATTAAGGAGCATTATCACCCACAATATTTTAAATTGGACACAGAGTGCATGAGCTGGTTAGATACACAGCCTCCGGTGATCAGATTTGGTGCAATCTAGAATTTTTTAGAACCGTCAGTAATTTAATGCAATCCTTTGTAACTGTCAATGTCTGATCATATCACATTTATGCTTCCAGTGACATTAGCCTATAGATGCCTGTAAATATCATCTCAATTCATGGCCACCTCATTGCCACCTCTATTTAATCAGTTGTTGTGTAGTTATTGCATTTATTGGAACCCTCTGTAGATAGCCGCCTTGCTTTTCTATGAATAAAACAAACTCTCTGCCAATTTTGCAAACAAAGATAGCAACAATTGTTACACCTAAATAGTGGAAGGAAGCTAACACCAACATCAACAATTTAGTGAAAGGAAGCTCACAACAACAACATCAGTTGGAGTTTGGGTGATAAGAATACGGTATTTTCAACCAACCATATTCATTTGTAGACACTAAATTTCAATTTCAATTCATTCCTCCTTATACATCCTCTACAAATTGTCAGCCATATGCCCACATCAAAAAATTGAAGCATCATCCAAATACCTAAACTGAAGTAGTAAATTATGACAACCACTTGTTGATTAAAGGAATTCTACATTGAATGCTTTATAATGCACACCATTTTAAAACATTTCATCTTTTGATTACAAATTCCCTCCAATTGAGCCTTAAAGGTGGAAATGAAAAGATCTGTGTGCTACTAACCATAGCATTACGACTTCTCTTCTGGTCCACTCTATCATGTTTCTTTTTCAAAATTCTAGTTTAAAACAATGTTTTTAGAACCCGAAATGAGAAGAATAGCCTTAATCTTATTTTTTCAGAATTATCTGTTAATCTCTATTATTAGGAAATTTTCGAATTTTTCTTTTCGTTATTTCCATTTCTTGTGTGTCACATACAATATCTGTGAAGAGTTGTGTTCTTATGTATGTTTTTCCCCCATTTACAATTTTCTATATAATATTAATTTAGAAATAAAAACCCAAATTATCTTTTTTATTTCCTTGAAGAATCCAGCCTCTGTCATTTTGGGAGCCAGTCTTATACACAGTTATGTTTTGGCAGAAACTGGGAGGACTCACGTTTACTACTGCTCTTTTATTTATGTTTGTGTGTCTCCTTTGTGGGACAAACTTTGCACTTTATTGTGAATATATTAATTTAGATTTTGTATCGCTGAGGTTTGGATATCATGACTTATTCCTCAGTTTCTACTAAATTGTTGTGTTTTAATTGGGCACTATCCCTGCATGATTTAGAGTCAACAGGTGCTTGTGCTATTTTTTTATAGAGCCACTTGGTTGTAATGGTCTAATTGCCTCCTCCAAATTAGGATAAAATTAGGATAGTTAGGATAATTAATATGTATATTAGGGTTACTTTTAATCATTATTTAATTTACATTTATTTTCCATAAATGTTTACATATAATCATATTATTGTTATTTTATACTTTAATGTTCTTACTTAACTTATGATATAAATATTATTGTTTTTTTTGCTATTTCACAATTTTCTAGTTATTTATTCATTATACATAGTGAAACCAAAAATATTCACAAGTAAATAGCCAATGGATAGGATTTACATAGTGGGTAATATAGTAGTATAAATTGTTAGTTCTCTCTCTCTTCCATATGGTTTTTTTCACCCTTTTTTACACAATCATTCATTCTTCCTAATAAGTATGTATGGCTCATCTTTTAGAATTATCTTTTGCGTTACTATGTTTTTTTCCAAAGTATTTGAGGTTTCTTTTATTTTTATTTTGTGTTTTATTTGATGCCTTAAATATACACACACTTGACGAACCAAATTTATTAATTTTATCTTTAAAAAATGAATAGAGACTAAAATATTGGTACATCTGTAGTTTTTTTTAAAATTTCCTTTTATAGATAGGTGTCATTATTTGTTTAATATAATTAATAAATAGTTAGAGTTATATATAAATTTTGTCTCTATCACTGTACCTCTTTTTATAACTATATTTACACAAGTCTACACAAGTATAAGAGCACTTAAACATTGATTAGAATCCCTTGCTTATAAATAACACAAATACAATTAGTCATTAGAAAATCCCCATGTATAAATTGAAGATAGAAAAAATCAAAATCAAGTAGAAGAACATTCCATGTACAATCCACTTTGAAGTCATACAAAATTTATGCTCCCTCCTCTTAGGAAATGGCAACGATTGCAAATAGCAAAGAAATCATTGAAATTTCAAGTGGGGATTCAACAAAGAGTATCAACAACCCCTTGCATGGACTTGCAGTAACTACTTCCATAGGAGAAGTAAGTAGCTCTGCAAAAAAGCCAAAATGTTTAGCAAGTAATGTACATAGCTTATCTTCAACTGTTTCAAGTAGCTGCCATGATATTTTGAATAACTTCAAACCAAATTGTCTCTCTTTGCCTCATGTGGAAGAAATGGACGTGATACAACTTTTGAATGGTTGCATTGAGTTGGAGGAGTTGTGCACTTTCATTAGGGAGATCTACTATGACCAATACTATGCAAATGGTGGTACAGTCTCAATAGTTGACGCATATGAGAGGCGGTTGAATAAAATGTGATCTTTTCTCTTGCTTTCATACTATGTAACTCGACGATCATTGCTTTAACGACTTTTATAATGTAGTTATCCAGGTTTCAATTTTCAACATATACCTCGGAATAGACATGAAAGTACATGTTTCGTACATGAAATTAAAAAAATACAATTATATAGAGAATTTTAATGTAGTTATCCAAGTTCCAATTTTGAACATATGTAACCTCAAAATAGACATGAAAGTACATGAAATAAAAAAGAATACAATTATATAGAAAATTGCTTCTAGCAATGAATTTGGTAGCAGGCTAGATAATATTATTATGAGTTAGATACAAGGAAATAATGTAAACATATGCAATTGTACAACAAAATAATGCAAGCCTATTTCCTTTTCTCGTGTGTGATTAAAGCAGTTGGAAAAAATAAAATTTAAGTATTACAATATGCTATGTTCATAAAAAAATAAATACCTTAGTAAGATAAATCTATTTCTCCTTGATCATGTATTTTAAAAACAAAAATTTAGATCCTTATATAGCCTAATCAAATCATATCAACTTATTTGCAAGCTCTTGTATTCTTTTTCCACTTAATCTCATGATGGTGACTTTAACTAGCAGTGGACTAGCTAAGATTCTTGTAGGGTCATCTATTATTGATCCATACTTACAAGTTACATCTTTACACTCTATTCATCAACCTAATTCTACAATTACTAAATATTGAGTTCAACTCTCAGATGGTACACACACTCATTCGCCTCTTCTTCCAAACAAGTACACAGATATAGTCATTGAACAACGTTTAGCAATGGGCACAATTATTTGTTTAAAAGATTATTCGTGCAATCTGGTCATCTTCATGTATGCCATTTCTTTCCCACTACCATTGATTTTTTTTGCTATGTCATGTTAATGTTCATGCTAAATTATGAACTCCTTTCTTCACAGGGCACTCTTGCTTGAAAATATTGTGGTAGTCTCAAAAAATGCAACCATAGTTGGATCTCCAGTTCCACCCCACCAAATAGCTAACTACCATGGGCCTCCAACTTCAGAAAATGCATCAGTTCTCTCCCAAAATGAAGAATATGATGTGCAAAACATGGCTCCATTCCTACCACTCCCCATTAAATCATTGACTCCATACCATAGACATTGGTCCATTTAGGGTAGAGTTTTAGAGAAAACTTCAATCCATGAATACAAAACTGATAGTAGTGATGGAAAGGTTTTTGGGTTTGAATTCATTGACAAAGAAAGCTCTGAAATCCATGTTACTTGCTTTAATGAAGTAGTAGATGAGTTCTACAATGTTATTCAACTTGGTTGTCTATACAAGATCTCAGGTGGTCGCATCAAAGTAAGTAATACAAAATATAGTAGCTCACCAAACCTATATGAAATACACCTTGTATGCACATCAACGGTATCTCCATCCACTTGCTTAGATTCTACAATACCAAACCATAGCTTCCACTTTAGAAGCATAGATTCCCTAGACACATTTCCTATTAACTCTCTTGTAGATGTCATTGGCATACTTGAATCTTTCACGCCTGCATCAACCATACGAAAGAGAAATAATATTTCAACCAAGAAATGTATAGCCACAATCAAAGATATGTCAAATCATACCATAGAAGTAACGCTATGGGGACATCATTGTGAGGCCGAAGAGGAGAAAATATTTGATTTGTTCCCACAGCCAACGCCAACTATTATTTTAATCAAATATGCATGTTTGGTTTCATGGAATGGAAAAAAATTTGACACTACCTTTTCAACTTCCATAACAATCAATCCAAACCTTCCTGAAGCCTTTGCATTACAACTTTGGTATGCAAGTGTAGGAAATGACCACCCTTCCATACTCTTGTCAAAAGGCCATGTTTGCCAACACACCTTTAACAATCCAATAAAAATATGCTCTATTGAAAAACTAGGGAGTCCAACCACACAACCTATTTGTGTAGAAGCTACTATTACCAAATTGCACTTGGATAACTTTTACTTCCTTTCTTGTCCACTAGTAGTGGACAAGAAGAAGTATAAGAAAAAAATTGTTCATACTTCAACCAACAAATTTTGGTGCCCTAAATGTTGCACAGAGTTATCTACCTTTGATTATAGCTATATCCTCAAGATGGACTTACAAGATGAGACAGGTGATTTGCTAGATACAACTGCATTTGAAGGACCAGCAAATGATTTGGTAGGGATACTAGCAGAAGACTTGCAACTTCTTCTAGCTAAACCTGATGCTGCAACGAACATATTGGAGAACATCGTCAATAAACAATTTCTCTTTGAACTTAGCATTAGGATGAATCACTTTGGAGAAGAAGAAAGAAAGAGCATTGTTATAACAACGCTAAGGCATGCATAGTGTTTGCAAATAGAGATCTCTAATTATAGCAACACATTCTTATTTTTTTGTTTCTACTATAATTCTATACTCAGTTGTTTTTTGCAAGTGTATAGAAACACACGTACTGAGATTCCCTCTCATTTCGTACAACTATGTATTTACTTCTCACTTCCCAATCAATATACACGTCTACCCTACGGGTTCCTTCATATTTTATATTTTTTGTTTAGTGGACAGCTGTCACATATTATATACATTTCTAAATATCATTTTAACTATTTCAATATCTCAAAAAAGATTATGCATGCCATATTCACATTTTGCTATCCAACTATGCTTATTGTGCTCAAAGTATAGTACATTACATATTGTAATTGATGATGTTCTTACACAATTTAAACCTTGAGAAAGACAACAAAATGCTTTGTATTTATGTTTCATCTTGTGCAAAACATATTTAAATAGATGAGAACAAAAGATCTAGTAGTTTTTGTATTTCATTTCATAGTATAACTATTTAAATCCCCTTGCAAGTACAGAAGTCATCAAACCCTTACCATACCCTCTTGTTCAATGATACACCTTCAATATTTAAAACTTACCTTTGTTCTAAACTGAGTGCAATGTTTTCCTATTAAAATAGAAAATAAGATGGACACACACTAGCCATTATATTTTATTTTTCCTACCTTGACACTATCAAACTTCCTAATGCCAACAACGCTAATTGCAGGAATACCTGGTCTCTCTTTCTAGGTATACACTTAGAGATGGACATATGCAATGCTACAATTCAAGAGAAACATGCTCAAAGTAGTCAAAAGAGATGAGCAAGGTACCAAGCAACAAAGGACACAATCAACAAGAAAAGACAAGAAAGTCACTATAAAAATTCTGATGGAGCACCTAGTTCTACAAGACCTACTTGCCCCATGCCATACCATGTACAAGAATGCAATATAGAGTTACAAAATGCTACTCAACTAAACCAACTAGAAAAAAAAAAGTTGCCACATTTCTCTGAGAATTATTACAAAGCTAGAGATAATTTTCGTTAGAAATTGGATAACCTTTCCAAAATTTCTACATGCTTGATCTGCATGGAAATATACCCAGGAATACGAATAAAGAAATCAAATGGAACGACCGCTTGTTAGAGATGCACATCAGAATGGAATAATATGAACCCTAGTGAACAACCACGTTGTTTACAAATACTCAGTCAAGTTGAGGAGATGTTGATAGCAAGAATAAGCCCTATCCTTGAAGTTACTTATGCAAGAGGTGGGCAACTAAAATACAATGGTCATACTATATGTTTTCCTCAAGATATTTCTACAATCGCAACACTTTTGCCAAGAACAATAGATGCGTTGGACATAATTATTGTCAACAAAGAAAACATAGACCATAAACAATACAGTTTCATGGTAAGTCGAGATCATGTCTATGCAGCACTAAACTATAAAATATCCAATGATCCTTATTACAAAGATGTACAGGTAGATGGTTCTGCACTGGCATCCTTGCCCACTCAGTCCACTAAAATTTCAAACATTCTATACTCAACAACTCTAACTCCACTCCAAAATCAAAGCTTGTTGATTGAAAGTGAATCAACAACAGTAGATCCAATAGAGGAGATGATGCACAACACTTCATTTGTGCCAGACCTACCCACTACATGTAGAGAAATGGAAGAAGTTAGATCTTTTCTACAATTAGGAGAAGGACGACCAAGTCCAAACATACAATGGCCAAACATTTCTACATCTCCCATCAATGAATACACAACTGAAGGATTGTTTTTAATGACGTTCCCATGTTTATTTCCATGAGGGAAGATCACATTCAGACAACGTTGTATTAAAGATGTCAAGCTACATGAATATGCTTTCCACCTTATCCAATTGCATGACAACAGGTTTGGCCAGCACCCTCAGTTTAGGTACTTCATACTTAATATTCTAATGCGACATCGAAGCTAGGCCACATCATCAGTATTTGTTCGCAAGCAACTTGATGGTTCCATGCCAACATCAATTGAGAACCTGCGCCAAAGATTAAAGGACTTGCTTGATGACAAGCTTGCTGACCAACTCATGCATTTCAGCTCAACAATTCATGGCACGTGCCCATTCTGGAGTCAACAAAGAGGAGAGCTTATTGACATGGTTGTTCAAATAGGCTGTCCAACTCTCTTTTTCACTCTTAGTGCAGTAGACACCAAATGGCCAAACTTGCACATGACCATGCCATCCACTGCACCAACACACTCGAGTGCAGCAACTACATGGAAGATACAAAACATTATTCAAAATCCACATCTTGCAGCACTGTACATGCACCATAGATTTACAGCATTTCGTGACGAAGTCTTAGATAAGCATCTTCATGCAACAGATCACTGGTATAGGTAAAGCCCTACTACACTTCCAATTTGTTTAAATTTTTTAGGGCCTTGTAATTACTAACAACATTATATACTATCAGGTATGAATGGCAACACAAGGGATCTGGACATATCCATGGGTTCATTTGGTTACGCCAGGCATCGGACATTGGCAACTTACAATGGGATGAGAGCCAATCCATACAAAATGCACTTGATTTCATCGATAGATATGTATCTGCATGGAACCCTCGAAGTCTACATTTGTGCAGCAAAAAAATACACAGTTTGCTTCTTGATGACCCTTGCTTGTTGGATACAACAATGATCAACAACACAAGCCCAATAATAGACTACACAGAATTAGTAAATCGTGTGCAACGTCACACTAAATGTACCCTGCAAACATGTCTTCGGATGAAAGGTTCTACTCCTACATGTCGATACAAAGCCCCTTGGAGTACACAAGAAAATTCATCACTCTCTTTGGCCACAAATTGTCAGCCAACCCACACTCCTGCTCGTAATGATGACCATCTAAACCTACATAATCCAGAAATCCTATCCATTTGGAGGGCCAATGTAGATTTCCAGCCCTTCCTTTCAATAGATGCAATACTCAAATACATTGCAAAATATGTAGCAAAGGCTGAGAATAAGTCAGAAACGTATCACTCCATGTTGACCCGAATCTCAACCAAACTAAACTCTATAAAGCCCCGATTGCTTTTCAAAAAATGCTTATGGAAAACCTTGTCGATTGAGATATTGGTGCCCAAAAAACAAGCCATCTCTTGCTAAAATTACTACTCTCCATTTCTAGTAGGACATTTGTATCTTTAAATGTCAATCAGCAAAACCTGCAATGTGTACCAATTGAACCCCTCAGAGAGTCAACATACCCAAACAAAATTGAGGCCTACATCTCACGACCTATACATTTAGAGAATACTTCACTTATCGAAGTAACTCGAAAATGGACCTTCAAGAATAGTCGAAAACAAATGCAATGGAAACGACGTGCCAGTAATGCAATAGTCTGTGTCAGCCCACGCTACATAGCCATCCCTGCAAAGGAAGACAAAAATTATGTATCCTTTTGTTGGACTGAATTAATTCTATACAAACCATTCCGCAACATTTCGATAGATATAGGTGCATCAACTGAACAAATTGAACACAATTGGGAAACTTATGCAATACAATACAAACCCTGGCATGTACACAAAAATGTACAAGAACCAATATATGATGTTACTAGCCTAGAAGATCATGAAAATATCATTCCAGATAGTATCCCTAATGAATGACAAGTCTTGGCAGGACTATACCCAGGCTTGCCTATTCACTTAAATGACCTAGACATGCTACGAAGCTGTGATTTTGATTTGAACAATATTTGGGAAGATCAAGAATTTAGCACTCTCCAACAAAAAGTTGCTACAACATTCATACAATCAAATCGCCTTACATTTCATGCCCCTCAAATACCTATTCCCCTAGAACAACATGTACTGTCAATAGCACAAAAGAAGGCACATGATATAATTGTAGCACATCTAGGTTTCAACACTCAACAATTACCTCTAAAGCTTATTGTTCAGGGAACAACAGGCACAGGAAAGTCACATCTCATAAAAAGTGTCAGAAACACAATGGTAAACTTAATGCCACATGGGCAGTCACCAATGCTATTACTAGCACCTATAGGTGTAGCAGCATTCAACATTCAAGCATCGACAATTTATTCTTCTCTCCGAATACCAATCAACGAAATGGCACCTCTACAGGGATAGGCACTTGCTAGCTTCCAAGAGTGCATGTACTTCATTCACTATATTCTAATAGATGAAATGAGCTTTATTGGTCCAAAGCTACTAGAAAAAATAGACATGAGATTGTGACAAGCATTCCCTACATAGAATCACAGTCCCTTCGGGGGATGCTCTCTCGTTCTATTTGGTGACCTAGGACAACTACCACCAGTCAAAGACATACCTATGTATGCCTCTAGCTCCTATGGTGGCACACTATGGCATAGCTTCCAAACTATTGTTACATTAGACAGAATATTTCGACAGAGTGGAGACAGTATTGTACAATTGCAGTTTTGTAAACTCCTATCAAATTTATGGAATGCAACACCAACAATTGCAGATTGGAGGCTTCTAATGTCAAGATCAGGCTCCACAATTAGCTCAGAAGAGAACACCCTCTTTTCGTCATCAATACATCTTTTCTCCACAAATCAACATGTACTACTACCTAACAAATGCATGCTACACTCATTGGAAAAACCAGTTGCCCTTTCTGATGTAGAGAAACTTAAAGGTTTACCATGTTCAAATCTAGATGAAGAACAACTTCAATCAAGAATCCTCTTATGCGCTGACCAAAGGGTCATGCTCTGTGCAAACTTGTGGGTAGAAACTAGACTTGTCAATGGCGCACCTGGACAAGTAAAAAAAAAATGTCTATAATGTTAGTGAAAAGCCACCTCAACTCCCTTTATTTGTAGTTGTTGACTTTCCAAACTACATTGGGCCACCCTAGGACCATAACAACCCACACAATATTCCAGTTCTACCAATAAGTCATGGCATTCACAGACAAATACCTTTAAAAATGGCATGGGCCCTAACAATCCACAAGTCGCAAGGACTGACACTACAAAGAGCGACAATCGACATTGGGAAAACAGATCGACAGGGGCTAACATTCACAGCAATATCAAGAGTACGTGAGGTTACTGATCTCCGCATTCAACCCACATTCACATTTGAAAGATATGCATGAATGCAAACAAACCCATTTGTTGCACGAAGGAAAGAAGAGGAGAAGTGCCTTCAAAGATTATCAAATACAAGTCCTCCAACAATCTAAAATTTGAAACAAATACTATATGTAAGCTTGAATTCCTTTTTCGATACATACATTACAAATTAGAGTCTACAAATTCAAAGCTGATAAAAATACTGTACTCTACGTAGGTGCAAATGACATTCCATACACACACAAATAAAGGCCCAGACACAGTATGGACTGGAAAATCAAAGCTCATCGAATTGTGTTGCACATTAATATTTGCTACTTTCCATCTACCGCCTAATTATCTATGTGCATGTTCATTATCAAACATATTGTATTATTAAAATGTCTCCTTTGTCGTAGTCATGCAAAAAGATTACACCACAATACGGCGTAGCTATTGCACTCTAAGGTGCGATTGCTAGTTTATAAATTTGTGATAAACTAAAATTACTATTTATAATAGTTTAATAAAAAAACAAATTCTAAAGTGTTTTTTCTCATATAAAATAAAACGGAAAACACTATATTTACATTTATAGATAACTAAACCCATCGTGGGACGGTGAGAGAATCTGATTTCTGTGAATATACCAGCAAAATATCTCATGACATAGCCCTAACATTGCCATTCAAAATTGACAAAATAATTTATGAGGAATTTGACTTATGTACGTGAATATGTCACTCTGCCGTCACAATCAAACCGGTCGAGTCCCGACAAACCTTTCTGGCTTTACCTTTGCTTTTACTTTTATTAAAATTTTATCTTTCCACCAGTTTTGTACACGTGTCTTACGCGGGGCTGCATGTTTCCTCCCCAAGCTAAATTAAAAACTAAAATATCTCTTGAGATAATTTTATCTTCTTTTACACAATAATATTATATAAGCTATAGCTCAATTATGGAAACCGGCTGTTGCCGTAGAAACTTCAAATAGATATTATGTGGAAAAAGGAACTGAAAATAAATGAAAAAATAATACGGATTGAAACAGGATGTTAAAACATTGTCTAAGATATTATAATTACTTTATCCACATGATATGTTTAAGATGTCATTAAATAGGAGTCATACTCATGATTACTTACTATTAATAGCTTTTTGAATCATTCAACGGCATTCAAAAGTTAGAAACCATGACATCAAATTTCTCTTTTTCGGGCGTGACAATTTCATTTTTGGTAAGGAAACCGTAACTCAAACCTAAATCATCGTTAATAATTAGCCATAGTTTATACGAACCCAAGATCTAATTCAGTTTGGAACGACAATATTTTTTTATTTTAGCATCTTTAGTAATGTTCAATCTAATTTTGGATATGAAAATATTATTATTATTATTATTATATTTTGTTATGGTATTGGAGAGTATATTTAATTTCCTCACATCAAATTTTCAATGAACAGAGACCTTTTTTAAGATCTACGTGGACCCCAAATTTAATTTATATTTAACGGACATTGTTTATGATTTGATAGCTTTAATAACGTTTTGTCCAATTTTAGATATGGGAAGACTTTTTAATGTTTCTAGTGGTGTATAATAGATAAGCACTTGTAGGTCGACTTTGATGACGCTAGTTTTATTTATTTTTTAAATCCTCATTTATTTTTTCAGTTTACAGTGGCAATTTTAGAATTTATTTGAATTAGTTTTATTTGATAGAATTTTGTGATTGTTTCATTCTTCTTTCTTTCTTTCTCAGAGAACTTCTTAATTATTTCAAATTGCATGTTAAGATTTATTTTAAATTAATATGTCGTTATTCATTTGTAAAATATCTAACATTCATTCGAGAGAATTTTATGTAGATATGATATTCATATATAAAAGTCTTTCTTTTTCATATACTAGGGTGAACCCACAATAATGGGTTCCACTTTAGTGGGACGAACAAAAATGTAAAAAATTGCAAAATGGGAAATTGAGTTTACCATATGTTCGCGCAAACACACTTATTGTGTTCGCGCAAACTTTTTTTTAAATCATGTTCGCGCGAACATCTTTCGTATGTTCGCATATGTGATAAATATGTTCGCACAAACATGATTTGCATGTTCGCGCGAACATGGTAAACGTGTTCACGCGAACGCCATGTTCGCACGAACATGCAAAATCACAAAAAATTCAACCTTTTTTTCTTTTTTCTTTTTTTTTTGCTCTTTTGACTGCCATAATTGCAGGAGAATGATCTCCTACTCTAAAATAAAAAATGTCAAAATGTGCTGCTCGGAGCAAGCTTTCCAACGACTAAAATTTTAATACATAATTTAATCATTAAGACTTTCAAATATGAGTTTAACTCATTATAGGTTCATTACCGATTGAATATCAACTGACTTTGACACCTCGGGAAAATTAGTAAATTAGGTCAAATTTTTTTTGAAAAATATGGAGGCACTAGCTTATTGAGATACCTTTCTATTCAAAAAAAATAAAAATGGTTTATGATAAATTGACTTCAAATTATCTGTGTCAAACGGAACGTATGTCTGAATTACGGTTCATGTCACTTCAAAACTTCATAAACTATACAATATTCAACAAAAATAAATCAAACCAAATGCAGACACTGGATATTGATGTTACAAATCCAACGCCGAAAGAATTACTTCATTATCATTTCTAGAAAAAAAGTTGTGTGTCAAACAGACTGTCACTCTTTAAAATATTAAATTTTATTGTGTACCACTTTTCAGAGGAGATAAAAAAAATTGACATAAATAATATATTTTTTTAGATTAAAAAATAGAGTTACAAAGTAGGAACAAAGTATTCAAAATCACTAGTTTATGTCATCTTGAAATTATTTATAGTTTTGGAGATATAGTCACTTGAACGTGATGTTTGTTGCAAAAATATTGATTTCAGTGTCAAAATTGGTCAAAAAGTGGAACCCATTATTGTGGGATCACCCACAGTTATATTATGTCATAATATATTAGGGCTGATAGCCTCTTTGGAATGTCTAGATGTATATTTATGTAATAAGAAAATATTATTATTGAATTAATCTTTCTGCATAAACATATATTTTGTAGTGGGAAAAAAGCGCACATCGTGCACTTTTCCCTTTTATTTTAAACTAATACATTTTTATGTAGCCCTTGTGTAATAATTGAATATAAACTATGTATTTTGCACTGTTGGGTTGTGTAATGTCCTTGCTACTGGAGATAGATTGTGTTAAATAGAACATGCAAAATAATTGTTAGACTCATAATATTAAGAAAACATAATTACAATATTTCACCCTCTATTCTTACCCAACCTTAAGGACATCTCTAGATTGGGCCTCCTAAACCTTCGTTATTCTGGTGTCCTCTCTAGAGTGCACCCTTTAAGACTCTTCTTGGACAATACATCCTCTATCCAAGGCCAATCACATATTCATATGTTGACATCATTAGAATATTCCAACGCATGGAGATTATATTAGTCCTAATAATGTTAGTCACATAGAGATCCTAACAATCTCACATACTGACATTGTAGGGCTTCTATCAATCTCTATGGTGTTAGTCCCAAAGATTGACATTAAATCTAGGATCAGTCTCTCCTCCTTAAGGAGCTATACTGAACAATTCATAAAACATGAAACATCTTTCAAGAATAATAACATTAGTAAATTATTCATTTGCAAAATTCACCATATGTGTGTCTGTGTTATCTTATAACATTGAAATAGAATGAATTTCATACTATACCTACAACTTATTTAATGTGTGGATCTCCCTATCTCATGTGGCATACATTTTGCAAGATCTTTCCTCATCATTGGTTTCCAATTTATCTCCATGTGGTCATTTTGACTTTGTTTGTTTGTTTTTATGTCTCCCATTTCACTAGTTCGTCCCTCTTGCTCATTTATATGAATGGACTTTAGGTGAAGTGACAACTTTTTAGGATCTTGCTTGCTCACTAATGATTTTGATTTTTTTTTTAATATATATTTATTAGTATTTTTTGATATGTAATGGGTCAAAGACTAGATTAATTATTATTACATTATAAGCATGAATAGACTCAAACCCAAGACATCCCATGTGAGAGGCTCACAAGTTACCATTGTGTTTTAGATTCTTGCCTATGCATATATATTTATTATTTTTAAAATATTTTTTTAACCATTTTTATGTCTATTACTAATGCTTTATATGATATTTATTTAATTGTGTATTACGTGTTATGTATTTCATACTATTATTAATTAATTAATATAGTTCGTTCAATTGTTAACTATATATTTAACATTATTCATCCCATCATTCAATCAATAATTGATATAGTTAATTAAATACATGACAATATGCATTACATTCTTATCTTAGTTGAGGTTCATTACAAACTGGTTTTGAGGGACCATAATTGAAGTACAAAACAAAAAATAAGTTAAAATTTCTAGACATAAATCATGAGAAAAATAATCGCTCACAAAAAAAAATGGAAACAGTGCTCCAAAGAACCTACAAACCTTTTGTTGGATTATCTTTTTTTGACATGATTTCTTCACTAATACTATAGACCTTATATATTATTGTATTAATTGGGGTGACCCCCTTATCTTTACTCCTTAATCTACTCCTAAAGCCAAGCATATTTATGCCATCTCTTTCTACCTTTTAACACTCCTCTATCATGTTCAAGAGTTCTATCATTCTTTTTCGCACCTTTTTCCTCAACATTAATCTTCCTTTGTCAACTTAACAATGGTAGAGGGGAAGGTTGAAGTTCCATTCAATTTTTTAATGGTAAAAATGGAACCCACCATTACAAAGGTAGGAGGAATAACAATATCAAACTTGATTTGTACAAAGGATAAGAACTAATGCATGATCTCCCTAGGTGTAAGGATTATTTGGGTTTCTTTCCTCCTTTCACTATGGGAAGGAATTATATAACTATCATGAAAGAAAGAGACTTGACGTTTAAAAGGGGGAATACGTGTTGATCAAAACAAAAACCTACAAATAAACTATAAAATTGAAATCAAAAGAGATCTGCAAACCTAGAAAATATTGAATTCATGGGTAAAGGTTAAATTTCTAGGTCAACCTAGAGTCTAGATCGACTTATGATCTAGGTCAACTTGAGGTCCAGGTTGAAGTTGAGCTCAACCCTCTCTCCAAAAACACTTGTAATTAGAAATGTTCATAAAAAATGATACCCTAGAAATGTGAATTTGGTCTAAAACCTATAAACATGCACATGCATACAAAAAGAGGGAAAAAGATTGCTGAGGAGGGTCTTACCTTAGTCAAGCCCTAGTTGAGGAATTGACATTAATTTGAAATAGATGTGAAAAAATATATATGCTAACATCTAGTAGTCGAGTAAATATAACAATGAAGACTATCATACCAATGATAAATGAATTATGTTTAATATGTGTTCTTGAATATGTTAATGCAATAACCTCTACTCAACACAATACCAAAAGAAAAGCATATAAGAGAAAAACATTTTTATGTAGATGCTTGACACTTTGCCTCAGTGATGAATGCATAAAAGTAGATCTCCTCCTTGTTGACCAAATTCCACTATCTCCAATGAATAAAGAACTTGGATGTACATGAACAAATACTATGGAAATGTTTATTTGGAAAGCTTGAAGGATGAATGTCTTTCTTTCTTGAAAACTCGTTGAAGGATTTCTCAAGCATGGATATCTAGTATAAATAATGGATGAATATATTTTCTATATAAGGGAGTGTGTGCCTTATAATAGATGCCCAAATGAAGTGAGTAAGCCTTCTTTTATAGTAATTTGAGGATCAAAATTGAAAGGATTAATTGTACAAGGCAAAAAAATGATGAATGTTTTTCCTCAAGCCTTGGAACTAATTTAGAACTGCGTCATGGGTTGAGGTTGGCTTCAACTTCAACCCCAAGGTGTTCATTTCCAAGAAAAGTTCCCATATTTGAGAAATATAATGGGAGTCGAGGAAAATATGATGAGATATGCAAGAAAAGTAGTTAGAAATGCATTTAAAACATGCTTTCATAATTAGATGAATAAAGGACAAGCCATGCATATAAATTGGTGTCAACTTAGAGTATTAAGAAAGGTTGAAGAAAGAAAAGAGAGTTTGATGTAAGTAATTAAATGTAGTAGGAGGTTCTAATATGCCAAACCACACTAACGAAGGATAAAAGTCCTTATAAATTAAGTATTCACTTTTTAAGATGGTACATTTATCTCACTTTAGTGGGAGCATAAAGCAAGTAATACTCATGGTAAAGCTAATAAGAGAATAAGATATAAAGAATGAGGTAAATGTTGTAGTTTTTAGTATTATTGAATTGATCTAAAGATAATCATTTTATGGTTATTGGTTAATCATAAATTAGACAAACTTCCATATATATAATATATATAAATATGTTTATATTATTGTTAATATTGTCTAATTTGTTATTAACTTATAAATTACTATAGAGACATGTATGTTCATGAGACATGTCTCCTCTACTCACCTTTATATACATTCAAATTTGCACATGGAACATATATAAATATACAGAAGTATTATTACATTTGTAGAAATATTTTTCCTCAACATTACATTAGAGCTAAGCTACAAATATAAATTCATAATTACCCACTGATATAAGGAGCTCTGTTGTTGTTTGTCACTCAGTCCTTATGGATAATTGGATCATTTAAATTTATCAAATCTTATGGAAATGATCAGATATATATATTATAACCTTTTGTCCAAAGTAAAATCTAGTAGGTACCCGTATAGAAATTCTGTTAACTCCAAATTCTACAAAATTAGTGAACTCCAATTGTTTTTCCATTAGTTTAAAGATCTAAAGGATGGACAATAACAGTTCATTTAATCAAGTTATCAATTAATAAATTAATAAGGAAAGTCAAATAAAAACTATAGGATTTGTGGAAATAAATAAGGAAAGCCAAAATACTTTCCCATAAGTTGGATATGTAGAGTGAATTGTATAGTAGTCTACTAGTGACCAAGAGAATCATACAAATATACAACCAAAACAATAATTCATATCCCAATCGATAGTCTATGCTTAAGAGAACATATGGGTAAAAGCACAAACCTATGTTACCCTTTTACAAAGAAAAAGACTAACAAAAGTATAGTTGTTCACCTTCAATGACATAAAACTATTATTATTATTTAAAATTTTAAAATGAAGTAAACTAATGAAATGTGTAGAAATGGATGACATTTAGAATTATAATTTTTAGTAATTATTTAGAATAAGAAATTATATATTTTCCTATTTTTTAAAGATAACTTTTAGTTGTTGAAAAAGGGTAGAAATTAGGGGTCTAGTTCCCACCACAAAACTACATGGGAATGAACTTATTTCCCTATGATCTTAGATTATGTTATAGATAACATATGTACCTAGAACAATAAAAAATAAAAATCACCTTTAGACTTATATTTTCTCTTTTATAACAATTCAAATTTCAACTTATCCAAATTGATAGTTTTCATCTCCCACCACATTTTTCAAAATAAATCTATTCCAACCAAAAGAAAAATTATAGATTTTGGAAGAGGACTCTCTCCTCTAAAACATCATATAATTTTTTAATTTTTAAAATATGATTTAGTATTTTTTTCTTTCTCAAAATTGACATCTTATAAAGTGTTAAAATACATATTTGTAGAATTTTTTAATTATAATATACTATATCTAATTAAAACACTATGCACTCTATATGAGAATATTCTTGAGTTTGAGATCTATAAAATGGTGTTTATATATTATTAAAAAACTATGATAAAAAAATATAAGACTTGAAATGTTAGTTTTATGAAATAATTGTATTTCTTTAGTAATTGGATACAAACTAGTATAAAACATCCATTTAATAGACATTTTCAATTGGAAAAGTGTGAGACCATATATAACTTAGCTAGAATAAATTTATCAAGATCATATGTTTGAAAAAATTATTTTTTAGATAAAAATACTCAAATTTAGTCATTCTGATAAGTCAACCTAAAAGGTGACACAATTTTGTACTTTTACCCATCAAGAATAAAAAGATTCCTCTTTACAATCAGTGAATACTCCATCTAGTCTACATTGAGGATGTGGTAATAGTCACTAGAGCATTTGGAAGATTGAAATAATAAAGATCAAATTTTTATTTGTAATTTATTATTCATTCCATTCAATTAGGAGGGGCATCTATATACCAGGGTCTTAATGATGAACAACGAGTTTTTTGAAGATTAAAGAGAGCCATATTTGGTACTGATATCATACATTTGGTTAAAACCATTATATCTCTATATTTAGTGACCCTCATATTTAATATCTCTAAATCATATTATATCATATTTGCACCTCAACCTCCAATGAATGATCACAAGACTCTCTTATATATTGCTCTACCCAACATGGAGTGAAGATCAATTGACAATAACAAAGGTAGACTATCATTGAGTGGTCCCAATAATAGAATTTATTCATTCAAAACAAATCAAATTCAAGAATACCTTTAAGATTAAGTTTTGGTGAATCAAACATTAGTTTAGGGGAAAAAATTTAATTTATATTGGTGAATTAATTTTTTTGAGAAGGAAAAAAAGTAATTTTATTTGTGATTTTTTTTCAACTTTATGAAAATTCTAGAAAATCCTGGCAAATCTTTTATTATTGATAAAAATCATGGACATAAGTACACATATCTAGAAACCATGACTTTATTATTATTAGATGGATCCTAATTGATTATCAAACTTGAAGGTTAAATTTATTCTACTTTTATCTTTATAGTTTCCCTCCAAATTATTGAACGGTGGTATGCAAGTAGTATCCCTATTATTTATGATCATTGGACGATCTCAAATCAATGGCCTAAATCCTATTTCAGGTCAAACTTTTAAAAGGATACCAAGTTTTAAAGAAAGCCCCAAATGTAAAGGTGCATGTTCCCAATTAAATATATTTTGGGCCAAAGTGAGAAAGGATAAGAAGTTGAATGGAAAGTCTCTAGAATAGAGTTGCATGTCGAATCTACATACTTAACGTGTAACACAAATTCATTTTTTACCAAATAGTGACTAATATGACATCAATAAAGATAAGAACTAGAAATTTTGGGTGAATATATATAATTTAGCAAATGGAAAAAATAGATTGCATTGGCAAAGTCATCACTAAAATACAAATACTTTTGTATTATTATTGGCGATTGGTCTAAGCATGGGACCTAACTTTTGTAAAGTACAGGTAACATGACCACCCCAAAAGTACAAAAAAAAAAGGAAAATTTGGGGTCCCTGATGAGTGAGATTAGCCAATTGGAAAATTTTAGCCACTAAAGTTATCCTTGATCAAATTGGTTACTTTATGTAAATGTTATACCCCAAAAATGTAGTTGGAAGAAGTTGAGGGAATCTACAACTGTGAATACTCAATTTGGGAGAAATGATTACAATATCCAATGTTTGGTTGACTCATAACATAAGAAACAATTCTTTTTACTGATATATTGGAATTTTTCAAGAAATGGGTTGTCTCCCATATTCTTAGAGTAGTCAATTGAAGTCATAGAGTACTTTACCAAAGTTTAGAGCTGATCATAACCATGTATTGCAAGATATAGCATATCATAGTCATTATCAAGGGATCATAAAGTATTGCAAAGCTCTATTTTTGAGTCACATTGATAAATAGGGTGATGGTATAGAAACTCCCAATGCTAGTAAACATCATTGATGGCTATTGACCCAAAAGCTTCCACCTTGACCCGAGCGAATGCATCTCAGGAAACCTTGTGTAACATGGAAACAATCTCAAAAGTGTAGGACATTGCAACTTGAGATTGAGTCTTTGGAGAAGGCCAACTTCCTTTGCTATCAAGATGCACCTAACTACACCTAAAGAGGAAAAGGGAGAAGGAGATGCAAGAAAGAAATTTTTCCTAATCTAACCTAATGGGTAAGGCAAAAAAATAGAGTGTTCAAACCAATCTCTACCCATACATGAACTTTTAAACCATCATGATACCAAAAGATATACACATCCAAACTTGTTTTATTCAAATAATCACATGCAAATATACACTAATGAGAGGAAAATTGGTCTTGCACAATACATAAAAGGCTAAAGAAGATAAGATAGAATACCATGAATAGTTTAGAGGCAAAGGGAATTTACACTGAACTTGAAGAGCAACATTAGAGAAACAGAGAAGAGTCAACCTTTAAAAAATTTACCAAATCTACCTTTATAGCCCAGGCATAATTGAGATATTCTCTACTTGAAACCAAACTCAACTACTACACTTAGCAATTACTGCAAATCTAGAAGAAATTTGATCATGGGACAATCGTAGATGCACCATAATCATCAAAACCCTAGCTGGAAGGACCTTGGAAATGACATAAATGGTGCCATTCAATGCAAAAAACCTTAGAATGTGCAATTAGATAGTAGGAGAAGCATCCTTCATGTCATTTTTGGCCTTCCATTCATTTGGAAGTTGTTGGGATCAATCAAGAAGATTAGATCATGCAAGAAAACCATCCTTATCTCCTGGTTGGCTCAACAAATCATCAAAGTTAGAAGGTTAACTACATTCTACAACTGAAATAATCCATGTGGACCAATAGTTTTGTATCTTTCCAACATCCTACAAAGTCTTCACAGTTTTGACCATTTCACTACGTAACCCTCACCACCCTTTCTTATTAACTTTTACGTTCAACGTGGCCAAAAAATATTAACTGTCATTGCCTGCATTTCATTTTAACTATTTGTAGCTAACCTTTTGTAAACTATGGGCCAATTGTACATATGGCAAGACAAATAAGATTGATCATTTTCCTATAGCAACATAATGAGAGATGTTGATCTACCTCCATCTGACAGCTCTGAAAATGCATTAATCTTGTTAGCACAACAACCAATAGGAAACATGGCCCCATGGCAACCCATTTGACACTTCATCTACATTATCGGTGGCCTAAAAAGACAAAATAGATCTACATGCTACATGATAGCCAAGCACTTTCTTGCATTGCTTAATGTTTGAGCAATTCCATAATGCCATGGATCATCTTTCATCCGACGGTGAAACATAACTAGCCCACCTTACTGACTATGTTAGAATCTAAACTAACTAGAACTTACACATATGCCAAATTGGCATGTGATCCACACAATACAACCTAGCTCACAAGTTCACATGTCATAACATCATTTCCCTGCTTTGTTAGAAAATATGAGAAAATAAAGAATGTGGGAAAGTGACAACCAATAGAAATTTATCTGTATTCCAACTCACATCAACATGTTAGTACAATCAAAAGATAACCACTGAAGAAACTTGAACACACAAATACACATGGTATGATGCCACTTTGTTGCATGAAATAAAGAATGAACACTTCTACAAAGTGGCAAAGTGATGGTTGTAGATCGTGAAAAGATCTAACAAAAAAGAAGTCGTGGGCCCATGGAAATATTAAAGTGCACAACTACTTAGGAAATAAGGAATAACCAAAGGATTTTTATAGAAATATTACTTTGCATGCCTAATGTTTGAATATTTGAAGTATGTGAATGTTGCTTGTTTAAATTCAAATATTTCAGATTTGGTAGGAATGTATTTTTGGTTAACAATGACCTAAGAGAAAATATCCCTGTAGCCATGAGTAGTTTTAGAATCAAGCATTGCTTAATAGAGAGCTTGATTATTGGGTAAGAGGGATTTTCCATCATAAGCATTATAAGTAAATAACAAATACTATGATTAAAATTCATTACTAAAAAATACTTGGCATGGGGTGATGGCGAGTGGGAGCAGATAGGGAAGAGGAGGGGGAAGTGTGCCTTTTCAAAATTTGAATCCTGTCTTGGGCGAGATTCTTAAGGGAGGAGGGAATTAGAAGCCTGGAATGTAGGAGGGGTTTACGACATGTTAGGGGATAGTAGATAATGGAGATGTGATAGAGAATGAAGATGGGGACCCACATGACATCAAACATCGACCAATTTTGTAGAAGCCTTAATAGATCGATGGAAAGGGTCGCATGATCTGTATTGTGGGTCAAATGCCAATGGTGACCCCATATATTTGAATATTATGGTGCATGAAACATCACATCTCTTCTTGCTTGAAGATTTCTACTAAGAGAATGCCAAGATTTTCATTATAGCAAAGAGATGAAGTTCTGACCCAAGCATCAAAGACAACCTTAGAGCTAGGTCATGTGTGGCCTGCTAATGCCTCCTGTCATGTTCAAAGAAATAATATATAAGGCTTGGAAGTGTGTGCTTGAAACGTCCAGCAAAATGCCCATGTTTGAGATTCCCAAAATGAAAAAACATTCTTGATCTCCATCAAAAGTGCTTGCAGACGCTTCTATGTATATGAGACATTGATTGGTTGATGACTTTTGACAGGAGGTGTGTGAAAATATGAGTAGGACAGTGTGATAAGAGTGAGGTCCAAAAGTCAAATGATAGCTCTCCCAAGTAAGGAGAAGGTTGTGAGTTATTCTCATGGCACCTTATACCAAATTGAAGCTCCTTTCTTCTGTGGTCTTTTGTACAAATCATATAACCAAATGCCTAAGTTTGATGAGCACATAGTAGGAGGGGGTATAAGAAATGTTTTCAACATGGATGTTGATGGTGGAGATTGAGGTATGCAATGTGTAGATCTCATCAACATCACACCCATCTTGATAACATGGTATTGAGTTGTCATTTTGCACGATGCTTAACAACACAAATCCTTTCAAACTCCTCTCTTGAAAAGCTAATTTGAGGATCAAATCCAAGGTTCCAGGTGATCTTGTGACCTACTAGACTCCACTCAATTGAAGATAAATATGAATTTTTAGGAGGAGGCCTTTGCTAGTTCTAAAAAAATTTGGATAAGATGTAGAATCTACTTACACAAGAAAGAAACACATTTTTTGTGTTTTCTGTTTTTAATATGAATGCAGTCTAACAATGCAACTATATGAATTCATAATTTAACCAAGGGATTAGTAAAGAAAATAATGAAGATAATGTGACAAGAAATTCAAGTAGATAACATGAAAAGTAAATCCTAAGGGACATAAGCTACGAAACTAATACATCAGCAAGTTAAGCTTTCGAAAAGATCGATGGGCAACCAATGAAAATAGGATTAGTGCTTCCTTAATTCCACTAATACAATCATTGATGGGAATTTAATAACCATATGATATTTCACTTTTCATCAAATCACAAGGCCACATAAAGTGCGCTCATGTGAGACAAAAAGCTATGTAGGAACAATATTATGATCTCTTCTCAAACTAAGTATGTCAACAAAATTTGTAAACTTGTAGCAAACACCAGAACTAAAAGATCACATAACCAAGAATAACACAATAAATTTTTGGTTCGATTACATTCCATGAACATACATCCACAAAATATAACACGCAAAATATAACACACTTAGGCAGGAATCACTACACTCCAAATGCAAGCACCAAAAGCATATATTATTGCAAAATAATGATGACCTTGACTACATATTACAATCTTGAATTTATAAGAAATCATTTCCTCCATTTGTGCTGAGAATGAGAGATATATTTTTGCAATCATATGCTAATAACTAATAAAAAAAATCTATTTATGTACAAACGATCTATCTAACTGGTGCTAATTAGGGCTCTATCCCTTTTTATATCATTAATTGGATGCATGAGCCTTTACATGTCATGAAACAAAGATAGTATAAGAGAAAAATAAAGAGAAAGCCTCCAACTAATGTAGGAGTGACTAGAAGTGACAAAAATAGAAGCTCCATCTTCACTAGGTGTTTGTAGGAGTTAAACTACTGTCAGAGTGCATTTCCAATGCATGGAAAGCTCTAATTTTAGAACTGGTAGTTAACTATCAGTGCACGTCTGAGTTCTTCAAAATCTTTCAAAACACTACCAAAAAAGTGCACTTGCACAATAGCACACCTGGTACACCTACGTACCTATTGCAATAGCGCACCTCGAAAGCAGGCTCTAAAAATGCAAAATTTCACTCAGTGTCAAAATTGAAATTTTGGCTTCTAGGTTTTGTTCCCCTTTATACCAGAACTATGTATGGATATTCACCCTTGAATTTTTTGATTATCTCAGTGACTTGAGCCATGTTTGGAAAATCTAAGGTGTTATATTTATCTTCCACTTTTTGCCTATAATTACCCACTTCTATACATGAGTTTCTGCAAAATCTCTATGTTTTACATCAAGCTCTAATAAAGCTTCTTCTATTCTGAATGCCTTCCTAATATCTTCATCATCAGAGGCTTCTACAAAAGTCTTACAAAATTTCTCAACTACTACCTTTACTGGTACTAACTTATCTCGCATATCATCCTAAAAAATGTCCAGACATGCATCACTATAATGTTTCTCAGCTTCTAAAATTTTCTCTTGGGCTTGGTCCTTGAGCCTATGAATCTCTACATGTAATGTCTACATTACTTTATTGTCATCTATAATCTTCTTTATCTAATCATCTATTTTGTCTAATTCCTTAGCTATATATACATCAATCAATACCTTTGGCCTTTAATTGCCTATAATGCCTACAAATCCTTGCCCTAGGTATGTGCTTTATCCATTAGACCAAAATATCAATTCAGAATAGATACTAGCTTATTTGTATTATCTTTCATGACGTGCAATAGATACATATTTCCTTGTATAATTAGTACACCTTTCTCCTCAAAACTTTCTCTCCACTATTGACAAGCTCTCAAAAATGGATCTAGTTGGATTGTACCCCTATCTCTTCTCTCAATTATTGTATTCAAAGTCTCCTTTGGATGCTCAAGGTCCAAGGGACCAAAAAATTTGCTTAGATATCCCTTTAGGATTTTATTTTGTCTGAGTGTTATCAGTTCTGCCCCATCCAACTCCAAGCTCTTGAATACCTCCTTCATTCTTGTTGTAACCATTAGTTTTGTAGAATCCAAGGTAGGCTTTCCAATCATGAACTCCCTAATTTGATAATCTCACATAGTCAATTCTTCAATGATTGAATGTGGAGGAGGGATAGCTATGTGAGAAAAAAGTTCCTGATTATAATCACTCCTAACAAAGGTGAATTCCCAAGCATCCTTTGGAGGTGAATCAGGCTTCCTTAGGGCTTCAATCAATTCCATCCTATCATCCTCCTCTATCGTGAATTGTGGTTTCTTATTTCTTATCACTTCTTTTCTCAATCATCTTAGGATACGTTCTAATGGAGATTTTCTTTTTGAGGATGGAGTCTATTCTATAATGCCCTTTCCCTTATTTCCCCTTTTTTGAGTCCTCTCCTTTTGCAAGAGATCCACATCAGGAGTCTTTGTATCTATGGAGCCCAGAGTTCTCACCTTTGTGACTTGGGAAGTTTACTAAGGTTGTTCACTTATCTGATCTTCTTCTAACACTTCCTCAGTGGATACTTGTTCAGGATCTTCCTCTTATCCCATTTGGACTTTCTCTTCTTCATTTTTTAGAGGAAGGGGAGTAACCAATCCCTTATCAACACAAATGTGACTTACACTTGGCATGATGATGCTACCTTGGGCCCTTGTGTTTTGGGTGGCTTCTGACTCCAATCCTCCTATTGAGGTTGATTTGTTGGAGTATCTCTAATTTTATCTCTAACTAATTCAATACCCATGGACATGAAATAAAAATTTGACATTTGAAAGACATTGGTGCCTTCCACCATACTATTCATCTATCCACTATTGCATTTCATCTTCTGATGTGGTAGTATGAATGGGTTCATTAGGGATAGAAAATGATGTAATCATGGAGCTTCTTCTCCATTCCTCCTCTATGGCTCTAGCAAGTTGAGTTCTTCGATTCAAAGGTAAATTATAATCTTCATCCTCATCATCCTCTTCTTTTTCTTCTTCTAGAATAGGTTCAAAGATTGATGGGAAAGGAATTACTTTCTTGATCACCTTTTGTCTCTTCTTAATCAGAGTTTTAATCTTTTCTCTCTTCCTAGGTGTAGAGGGTGAGGCTTGTACCTATTGCTGAAGTATTTCTTGAACTTCCACTTCATCTCCTCCTTGTCCTTGCTTGGTGGGTGGCACTTGAGGATTATCTTGGTTCTCTGTAGCTTTGACATTTTTAGACCCTTGCACATTTTCTTCTCTAGTTTGTGTAGGTTCATGAATTTCTCCCTCTTCTAGTTTGGCTTGTTGAGAAGAATTCCTCTTCCTTTTGCCTTTACCTTTACCCTTCTAAGCTTGATAATACCCAACTGGTCTATCAAGTTGGTGAATCATTTCTGGTCTTATTAGTGACTAGGTTATAAATGTAGGCACTATGGCCTTTGCTCCTCTACCTTTAGCTAGACAAGCTTGAGCATGGAAGATCACTATATCTTGAATTGGATCAAGTTCAAAAGGCCTTTTGATCCAATTGTTTATCAATTTTATGACGTGCCTTGCCCTATGGTTAATGTCTGAGTTTTCTTCTTTGTCAATCTCATTAATAATGATAGGCCTATTACCAATCTTATCTCTATTGAATAATGGATCAAGCAACTCCTTCGTATCTTGTTACAAAATATTGAATGTAATCTTTACCTTCAAAGCCTTCTCTGCCAAATACAAATTAATCCTACAATAATCCCTTATGCAGACATCATAGTCATTTGTTGCATTCATCCAATAATCTTCAAGGGCATCTTCATGTTGAAATGTTTTACCAGCTAAGTGTTGTACTCTCCCAATGTTATCAAAATATGGCTAAGCAGAATTATACTCATCCAAGGGATACTGATCCCATTCACACTCAAAAGAAGGAATATCTTGCCTTCAATCAACTTGGAAAGGTCCTATAGTCATAGGCCATGTCTAACATATTTTGTGTTGCTTTCTAACTCTATCATATGTAGACAAGAGTTGTTGGGAGATCTCTAGGAGAAAAAGTCTGTCACTAGGATACGTAGGGAGCATCTTAGGGTTGATAGTTGTACTCGCTACCCTCAAATATGTAAATGTTTAGAACTAGATATAATAAGCTCTGAATAGTGATATCTATGTAGTTGCCTCCTTTGATATTCTCTTTGCATAATCCCCTTCTATGAACTGGATTATTGTGAATATGAAAGCATCATTTACAAGATCCTATATTATTTCTTTGCTCTGAAAGCCTCTTCTTTACCAACTGAGGATATACAATATAAGGCCATGTGTTTGCATCATGTGTTCTACCCCTCTTATAGAGCCTTGGATAATCTGTTGCCCTCATAGCTAATAAGTACACCAAGTATGATGTCATGTAAAATTTTCTATTGTTCTTCACTACCACTAGTTGCTCATCCAAATTATCACTAAGAGTAAAAGCCCAACCAAGTGGCATATCCTCTTTCTTTATTGTCTCAATAAAATGCACCATAAAAATATTCAGGTGTCCGACTGTCAGCAAACCCATAAATCTACTCCAGAGTATGATTAAATATCTAATATCTGCCTTCATATATCCTCTTGTCATATCTAATTTTCCCACTTTCTTTCCTAGAGGAATTTTCTCTATAAGGTATGAAGACTGGATGATCTAAGAAGCTTCATCAATATGTTCCCTTTACCATCTCTCTACTTGCTCATAGGTTAATCTAATGAATTGATCCGCCCATAGGAGATGGAAAACTATTTCAATGTTCTTGGGTTGAAGATCAAGAATGATCTCTCCCATAATGCTCTTGACTACCCTTTCTTTAGGAAAACAATACTCTATGAGTGTCATAATTAATTCTAAAGACTGTACTGACACCAGGTGTGATGCTGCACTGACAAGCCCTGATCAGATAAATGTGGATATCATCTAGGACCTCTTAGTTAGTTTTTTGTATAGTGTTAGGAACTTGCCCAAATCTATGTCACCTAAATTTGTGTCATGAATCTCTGAGTACTCATCTTGAGATCGTGATTTTGTAGGAACACCTTGAAACTTATATACTATAAGTTTTGGTGCCATTTTATTAGCAAGAGAGGATGATGAAGATGCCATTGTATCTTCACAAAAAGATGTCCATTAGTCTAAAGTTAAATGAAAAATGATTAATCAAACCCTAGTACTATCCCAAAAAAAACTCCTAAAAACTAGACTATCCAAAAAACCCAAAAATCAAACTTTATCCCTCAAATGCAAAGAAAAACAAAGAAAATTTGTACCTAGCACACTTGGGAGATGTGCTTGGTGTGCCTTCCACTAGTTAAAACATGCAGTGTTTGCACCAGTGAACCTCATCATGTGCGTTGATGTGGACCCAATTAAGACTTAGTGGAATTTAATGTGCTAAGGGGATGTGCAATAGCATACCAAATTAGCTGCACTACTGTGCATCCTAAATAAGGCTTGTTATGGTTTTGCTTGCTTTTTTATTGATTTCAAAACAAAAGAAGTTGTGTATCAATGCACCTGAGTAGGTGCACTAATGTGCATATTTTTTGGTGTTATTAATGTGTTTTTCTTTGTTTGTGTAGGGGGGATGAAAGTGAGGGCACACCTCAGAGGTGCGCAGCTGTAGATTTGTGTAACAAATATAGGAAAATGAAAATGAGTGGAGAATGAAGGGAGAGGCCCTGGGTTTTATAGACCTGGGGATTCCATATGCTTTTGTGTTGTGTAGTTGTATAGGTACGTTGTTGCATAGCTATGCATCACAAATGCCTCACTCTCTTTCAAATGGTTTAGGCACACTAGTGCACCTATAGAGATGCATTGGTGCTCCTTTTGAGTTTTACAGAAGAGTTATTTTCTCCAAGAACTCTAATTCTAGAATCCTGATCTTCGAACTGGGACACTAGATAAAGCCTCAAAAGGACTCGGACCCCAGAATAGGGATCTAAGAAGCTAGAAATAAAAAGTAGGGGGTCCTCATTTCTAGTCAAAATAGGGTGTGCATTGTGAAACCAAAACAAATAGCCTTGACAAAAGGGAAGAAATGACAAAGGCATTTCTTCATCTGGAAACAATCCTCTAATATGTGTTAGACACCAATTGAATCTTAAACATTCCAAGCATATATGAAGTCACTTTGTAGTCAAAACTTTAAAATCTTGAACCTTCAAGCTCACTGTGTGCTCAGTATATTCATTTCTTTTGACATCTCAGGATGTAGTCTATCAAAAATTTAGGACAACTTGGAAACAATCTTCCACCCAATCCAATCCATTCATCGAGAATCTTTACGAAAGTTGTTTGTCAATCCTTTTTCTAACCAGGTGAGAGAATCAGTTCTGAGGGCTCTTGGCGGGTTGTCATTTTTCATTGAAGTCCTTAGCAATAATTTGAATACTTTCTCCATTTAGCTCATAATTTTTCCATTTGATTCTTTGATGAAGTAATGTTTTGGTATTGGATAGTTTTTTTAGAGAGTATATCCATATTATCATATTACCTTACTCAGACTTTGTAGAATCCTTCATTCTTAACACCATTTTTTTTTCTTTCTGTATCTTGACCATCCTTAGACTATGTGACCAAGAAATTGGTGTCATTTCTTGGATTCAATATTTTGTGAATATCCCTTGCATTCCTCTTTTAAGAACCTTTAAGAAACTCCCATGCCAAACAATGATCTTAGCATTTCCTCTGAGAAAATCCTTCTATTTTAACTGGTGGGGTTTGGACTATCCCTTGTTGCCTTCAACCTTGGTTTACAACACCTAAGATAATTGATCTTTAAATATGAAAAGTGTTAAGAACTTGTTGATCTGCAATTATGAATTCAAGACTAAAAGTCCCTTATTACGGCAAGTAATATTCATTCCTCAATTGGTATAAGAAACAAATCATCAAAATGTTTTGACAAAGAAATACCTCTTCCCAAAAATTGGAACTAAAAGAATGGTTAGTAAGATATGCCTAGATAAAATTATTAATGCACCTACTCCCTGGACTGACACAACTTTGAAAATAAACACACAACTGAAAGCAAACACACAACCAAAAAGAAACACACATGTAGAAATAAACACACTTGCAACAATGAAATCTTTTTTGTTTGCAAATCTCTTAGGCTTCAAAGTAATGCTTTAGAAATTATCCATTGACTGGCAATTGAACTAATTCCCCTTGTAAGGAACTTAGCCTAAAATTTTTTTCCTTGAGGATTTCCACAATCTGATAAGTACCAATCCACAAACATTGAAACTTTATGTGGCTACTTGACTTTTCTTTTATCTTGTCTCAGAGTAGAACAAGGTCAGATTTCCTGAAAGACTTTATCATGGCCCTCTTGTTGAACCACCTCTTGATGACTGCTTGATGTTTTTTCATATGCTCCAAAGTGGCTATCTTCTTTTCATCCATATCCAAAAGATTAATCAATCTAATTTATACTTTGTCAACATCTTCAATATACCCACTCATGAATTTCAAAATGGGAATTTTGAAGTTAGTGGAAATACTAGGCCTTGCCTATAGAAAAGTAGATATGGAGATGTCCCCAAAGCATTTTTGACCCTTATTCAGTCAGTCCATGGCACATATTTGAGTTGTGTATGCCAATATTTAGGATTCTCCTTCAACAAATATCTTATTATTGTGATCAAGTTTTTGTTCATAGATTCTGCTATGCCGTTTGCTTGTGGATAATAATTTGAAGAGAACTTGATAATGACCTGATTTCCAATGTTCATTGAGATAGGAATAATGATGCAAAAGCTGATCCGTTATCACACACTAGAGAAAATGGCATCCCAAATCTAGTAACAATGTGTTGTTCCAAGAAGCCTGTAACCACCTTAGCCGTGTAGTTTTTGAATGTCTCTGCTTCTATCTAGCACATATAGTAATTAGTAGCTATGAGAATTAAAGTGTGCCCTATTGACAAGGGTGGATTCAATGGAAAAATAAAATTGAGCCCCCACTTTCCAAAAGGGCGTATCTCAAACATTGGTTGTAATGGAATTGCAAGATGTCTTTCTCTGTTAGCACTAGCTTGACAAATATGACAAGTACGCATATGCTCAAAAGTATCTTTGAATATCATGGGCCAAAAATAACTCAATCCCAAATTCATATGAGTAGTTGCTTCTACTGAACCATGTCATGTACCATACTTATCATTAAATTGTTTTAGAACTTCTTTTACTTCCTCTTGCCCCAAGCATTTTAGGTAAATCCCTTCATATTTCCTTTTGTATAACTTTCTATAATGAAGCATGTAGGATTCACACTTCATTTTGAGTCCTCTATCCTGTGAATTATTCATCTAACTAGGATACTAATTTTTTAATAGATAATAAACAATACCTTGGTACCAAACATTAGTTATTACACCCTAACCAGTATCAACTTGGGATACTACAATTCTTTTATGATCATCCACATCTGTCTCACTTTCAAACTAGAATTTCTTTTCATCTTCTATTTGGTTGTTTTCTATCAATTTTGATAATCCTTGGCCTCTTACCAACTTCATGGATTGGATTTCCAAATAAAATTCTTGAAGGATTGCCATCCATTTACCTCATCTTTCACCAAGTTCATTTTACATCAATAATGTCTTAACTACTGGATCAGGCATAATTATATACACCTTTCTCCGTAGTATATAATTATGGAATTTCTTTACCACCTTGATTAGAGTAAAAGACTATTTTTTGAGGTTGGAATAGTTTAACTTAGCATTCTTTAGAGGGAATCTCATGAAGGTGATGGGTCTTTCGTTTTCCTTTTCCTTCTTCTGCATAAGAATCCATGTGCACGAATGTTCTGAAGCAAAAGAGTATATTTTGAAAGGTACTCCATAGTCTGGACTTACCAATACTGGGGCCATGGAAATGGCCATGTTGATATCCTCAAATGATTTCTTAATCTCTGGAACCCATTCTATCTTAGTTCCTTTTTTGAGTAAATCATTAAGGGGATGCACTATCTCGGCTAACTCGCTTATGAATTTTCACACAAAATTTATCTTCCCAAAGAAAGAATTCAATTCTCTTCAACTATAGGGACACAATAACTGTAGAATGCCTTCAACTCTATTAGGATCAATGGAGATTTCAGCTTCAGAGATGAGATTTCCTAGGAGCTTCCCTTTGGTAATCCTCAATGAACATTTCTTGGGATTGAGGGATATGCCATATCTATGAAATTTTTTGAACACTTGTTTTAGATCAGTGATATGAGTGATTTGGTCCTTTGAAAAGATAGTTAGATCATCCATTTAGATAACTATACACTTATTTATCAATCCATTAAAAGCTTCTTCGAAAGAAATTCTTCTATAGGCGAAAGTTCCCCATTTAGTCATGAATGTTGTCTTCAACTAATCTTCTTCATCGACCATGATTTTATTATATCCTAAATATCCATCCAAGAAAGACATCATATTTGAACCACTAACAATTTCTAGGACTTCATCCAGTGAAGGCAAAGGGTAATTGTCCTTTTGAGATGCTAGGTTCAAATTATGAAAATCTACACAGAGACAAATATCTCTAGTCCTTTTCCATATAGGAACCAAATTAGCCACCCATGTAGAATGGAAAATGGGGAAGACGATCTTGGCATCAAGCAACTTTTCAACTTCCTTCATTATCAGTGGTTCAACAATAGGATTATTAGGCCTTTTTTCTTTGCTAGAAATGCTTTGCATCAAGTTTTAATGGAATGTTATACATAATAACCTTGGGATCATGTGTTTTTAGCTCCTCATAACTCCAAGCAATGACATCCTTATACTCTATGATTAATTTGAGCATATCCTCCCTTTCTTGTGTATTGCACACCTTTCCAATCCTTAGCATTCTAGGATCTTCATCTCTACCCAAATTGTATGAATGACATTCTTTGATCCCTTTTTATTGGACCGTTCTTCTGTTAAGTGCTAATTCATCATGATAAAAAATGCATTCTAACTAAATCATTCCCTTAGGAATAGTGTTAGTTTTGAAATTCAAGATCTCATCTTCATCTTTATTGTCAGGGGTGTCATCAATTTATTGCCCTTTGAAGTGGTCATTGCACATGATAAACTCAAGTATATGTTGATCATCATGAAAAACTTGGAAGTCTATAATGTTATCAAGGATAGATGGAGTAGTAATTAATTTGTCTAAAAACCTTTTCAATTTTGTTCTCTCAATAGGTTGTAATGCACTAGCCAAAATAGCAAGGACATCTACTACCATATTTTTCTTCCTTGAAATAGATTTTATATTTAAAGCTTCTAAATCATCCATTAAATCCCACAACCTCTTCATATATGCAAGAAACCTCTTATCATTGCAAGAATATATTGACTTTACTTTCCTTATAACCAACTGAGAATCTCCCATGATTATGAGAGCTATGATTCCCTTCTCCAATGCGAAAGGGAGTCCATAGACCAATGCTTTGTACTCCACAACATTATTAGTACATCTAAACTATAATTGATATGCTTCATAGAATGAATTACCTTTTAGGTTGATCAACTCAATACGTACACTGAATTCTAACTTGCATTTGGAACTATTGAACCAAAGTGTCTAGATTGGATAGCCTTTGGGTTTCCTAACTTTATGCTTATTCATCCTTAGATTTTTTTTCACTTGGGCATGGAAGGATTGTTTCTTGGGGACCCACTATAATCTTTCATGGGGTGGGCTTGATGATTCCCTGCTGTTGTTTCTTGACATTGGAAGTGTATGTTTTCTTTCTTATCCTAGATTTCCCCTATCAATTTTGCAATTTCATCCATTTTGGGTTCAGGATGGATGACTACCGAATTCCATCCTTGACCTTTTATGGACCATCTTCTTCTTTGTACTTTGATCATTCCAAGTGGAGGAGAAGACAAGCCCCCACCATCTAAAGAGGTGTCACTATATGATGCATTCAGATCTTCAATTTCCTCTTCAACATTTCCTACAAAGTCAGATCTATTTATAGGATTTTGATTCTCTGTGGGTTCATATTTTGGACTGTTATTATTCTCCAATCTCATCATCTGTGTCAATACATGAGCGATGACCTCTTGGAAAGATGAACATTCAAACTCTGAATGAATAACTTTATGAAATTGATAAAAATCCTAGAAGAAGGAGGATACTGGGGTCAAATTCTCCTCCTAGACATTGTAAGTTAGCCATCATGCTGTCTATGAATTGTATTATGATCTCATCTTTTTGGGGTAAAAATCTTCGATTCTATCTCTCGATTATCTAATATTTTGATTGAAGTTGTATCAAAATCCATCACCTTGTAGGAGCCTAAATCTATTTGTAGGAATGCTATCTTATTAGGAGCATTGTATTCTATAATCATCATTGTTAGCTTTGGCTCTACATCTATCTTGATTTGATTGTTCAACCCTTTCCATGGTAACCATAACTGAGTGAGATCTATAGAAAACCATCCTCTTAGGCATTTGGTCCATTCTCTACTTAGTAGTAATCCATATGTTTCTGGGATATCCATCACATGTATATCGATGATGTCTTGAATTTGGGGATCTATCATCAACTGGATCCAAACATCTTTCAATAGATCAATGACTTTCAGCTCTATTTTGTCCAATTGTACCACTATTCAGTTGAAGGGTTGCAGATTGACTCCTAACCTTTGTGCTATTGATAGTGACACAACATTATGAGAAGCTCCTGAATCAATTAGGAAATTATGAAGATTCTTCCCATATATCCTAATGCTGAGAAAAAATGGAGGCACCTCAACCTTGTCTTTAAACATAGTTGACATCACCTCTGAAGCATTGACTTGTTGATATATTGTATTTTGAGGGACAATATTCGTATTATGGGGTGCCTTTGTGTGATCAAGGGTTTTCATTAGTGCCTCTCATTGATGGGGACAGTTCTAGAACATGTTAAACATGAACATGTTGGCTTTTTTTCATTTCAAATCTTCTACTACATTATATTTCTTAGTAGACCAAGCTGGATTTTTCAAGATGGTTAACAACATTCCTTGATTCTGGCTTTTTTTTCCTCCATAAGGTGGCCTGATTGGTACTAGATAGTTACTCACTTTCAGATTAAGAGGAGTTGGTCGTAAACCTGGCTGAATTCCATCTATCATAGGTTCTTTCCAACTTTATAGATTGTATGTATTTTGATTGTGAAAGGCAAACATCTCTTCCAATTGAGTGTCTAGTTCCTGACTGAATGGGAAAGAGAATTCTTCATTGGCTAGTTTATCTACCTGTGTATTATGTGCAAAATTTTAAGATTCTTGTAGCATAGCATTAAATTGTATAGGAGAGACATTTTCATTCACTTGTGAATTCTGAGTCATGTCTTGATTCTCATTATAGCATGAACCATCAATGTTCGATGCCTTTTGACCATCATCATACTGATTGGTATCGATGTATTAAACATTATTGTCGTTGTCATCCACAAGAATGCTCCCATTATTCGAACGAGTGTTCCATTGTCTATTCTATCTTTGAAAGACATTGTTATGATTAGGAGGATAGAAATTGGTTCCTCCATTGTTGTTCCCAACAAAATTCCTATTGCAGTTTTGATTGTAATTATTGTTGTTGTAAGGACCAACATTGTTTCTTCAGAAGTTGTTATTCTGTCCTTGCAACAACCTTAAGCAAGTTAGATAATTGTTCATTTGTGACATGGTCTTCTTTGTTTCACCAAAATTAGAGGTAAAGCTCTTGCCTACCTCACCAAAAGCTATTACCTTTTGTTCAAAGAAAGTAGTTGTTGGAGGTTCATACTAGTGCTCCAATAGGATATGTTGGCATTGTTGTAATAGCTTGAGTTGGAAGAATCAATCCTCCTCCATTAGGATTGGCTTGCTTAGTGAAGGTAATCACTTCTATGAAGACTTTGTCCAATGTGTTGATATCTGTTACCAAAAGTCTTCTTAGAAAAATAGCAGCAAGATGGTCCATAGTAGTTAGATAAATCTGAATAACAAATTCAACTGGTATAGTATATGGTGTTTCCAACTTATGATGTGCCATGTGAAAGTGATGGTTGAAGTGGGAGGCCATCTCAGTTGGGTCATTTTTGATAGATACAAATTATTGATGTATCACAACTAAATTAATGAAAGTTTTGAATTGTTCCAAGAATTTTTTTTTGAAAGTAGCCCAGTCTCCAATGCATCCAGGTGGTAAATTAACATACCAATTAAAGGGAATTTCCCCTAAAGAGTAGGGGAATAAGCGAAAAACCACATTCTAATTAGCAATCTAATTTCAGTTGTAAATTTCCTTAAATACCTTAAGGTGATCTTTAGTAGTTCATGTCTCTCCATAGATGAACCTTGGGCAAAACTTCTCAGGGTTCGTAGGAAGATCATTAAGTACACTTGTTAAGTTGATGTGTGAGTCTACAACATTTGCAAAAAAGGCCATCAGAGGATTTGGTGCAACGACAGGTGGCTGTTGTAGTGGTTGTTGTGGAGGCAAAACTGAACAAGATGACAAAATGTTGAATGGAAGTCATAGAATTTAGGGGATTTGTTTGTTACTATGAGGCTTGCAGAAATGGCTAAGCTTGAGGAACTCATGTGTACTTGGTGAAGATCTTAAAGCTCTCTAAAATAGGGATGATGGATCAAAATCCTCTAGTTTGTATCAATTCTAGAAAAAGTGCACCTATGTAGAAATACACTTTCTCATAAACAAGGTGCACCTTACAATTTGGTGCACCTTCACACCTAGTGCACTTGTACACCTAGCACACCTAGGATGCTCAGAAACTTAGAATTTTTTTAAACATTTGAAAAAATGCAAAATTTTGAAGTTTTTGCAATTTTCTTCTATTTTGAATGTTGGCCCTCCTTCTAGTGCCACTTTTGTTGAGTTGTCATTTTGCACGATGCTTAACAAAAAGAATCCTTTCAAACTCCTCTCTTGAAAATCTAATTTGAGGATCAACTCCAAGGTTCTAGGTGATCTTGTGACCTACTAGAATCTGCTTAGTTGAAGATAAATGTGAATACTCATGAGGAGGCCTTTTCTAGTTCTAAAATGATTCAAATAAGATGTAGAATCTTCTTACACGAGAAAGAAATATATTTTTTGTATTTTATATTTTTAAGATGAATGCAATCTAACAATGTAACTATATGAATTTCTAATTTAACCAAGGGATTAGTAAAGCAAATAATGAAGATAAGGTGTTTAGAAATTTAAGCAAATGACATGAAAAGTAAATCCTAATGGACATAAGCTATGGAAACAACACATCTGTGAGTTAAGCTTTCAAAAAGATCAGTGGGTAACCAATGAAAATAGGAACAACACTTCCTTAATTCCATTGATGCGATCATCAATGGGATTTCAATAACCATAAAATTTTTCACTTGTCATCAAATCACAAGGCCATGGAAAGTGCACTCATGTTAGACAAAAAGCTATACAAGAACAATATGATGATCAATTCTTGAACTATGTATGTCAGTGAAATTTGTAAACCCATAGTAAACACTAGAATTAAAAGATTGCACAACCTAAAATAACATTATAAACTTTTGGCTCAATTACGTTCCATGAAAATAATATAACACACTTAGGCAAGAATCACTACACTCCAAATGCGAGCACCAAAAGCATATATTATTGCAAAACAACGATGACCTTGATTACATATTACAATCCTAAATTTATAAGAAATCATCTCCTCAATTTGTGCTGAGAGTGAGAGATATAATATGCTTCTAAACTAATAAAACAAATTTATTTATGTACAAACTATCTATCTAATTGGTGCTAAGTAGGACTCCATCCATTTTTATATCATTAATTGGATGCATGAGACTTGACACGTCATAAAATAAAAAAAGCATGAGAGAATAAGAAAGAGAAAGCCTTTAGTTGATGTAGGAGTGACTAGAAGTGGCAAAAATAGAAGCTCCATCTTCACTAGGCATTTGTAGTAGTTAAATTGCCATCAAAGTGCATTTTTGATGCATGGAAAGGTCTAGTTTTAGAACTAGCAATTAACTATCGATGCACGTCTAAGTTCTTCAAAATCTTCTGAAACACTACTAAAAAGCCACACCTATGCTCACTTGGTGCATTTGCACACCTTGGAAATAGGCTCCAAAAATGGAAAATTACACTAAGTGTCAAAATTGAAATTCTAGCTTCTGGGTTTTGTTCCCCTTTTTGCTAGAGCTATGTCTAGATATTTGCCCTTGAATTTTTTTGATTATCTTAGTGACTTGAGCCACATTTGGAAAATTGAAGGCATTATATTTATCTTTCACTTTGTACCTGTAGTTTCCAATTCTATATGAGTTTCTACAATATCTCTGAGTTTTACATCAAGCTCTAATAAAGCATCTTCCCTTCTGTATGCATGCCTAATATCTTCATCATTAGAGGCTTCTTCAAAAGTCTTTCAAAATTTCTCAACTACTACCTCTACTGGTACCAATTTCTCTTGTGTATCATCCTAAAAAATCTCCAGACATGCATCACTATAATGTTTCTCAGCTTCCAAATTTTATCTTATGCTTCGTCCTTGAGCCTATGAATCTTCTCATGTAATGTCCCATTGCTTTATTGTCATCCACAATAATGTCTATCCAATCATCTATTTTGTCTAATTCCACAGTTTTATATTCATCTATCAACATTTGGTACCTTTTGCCTTTAATTTCCTATAATTCCTGCAAATCCTTGCCCTAGGTATGTACTTCATCCATTAGACCAAAATCTTGACTCAAAATAGCTACTAGCTTATCTGCATTATCTTTCATGACTTGTAATAGTTTCAGATTTCCTTGTATCATTAGTACACCTTTGTCCTCAAAACTTTATCTCCACTATTGACAAGCTCCCAAAAATGGATCCAATTAGGTTGTACCCTTGTCTCTTCTCTCAATTTCTATATTTAAAGTCTCCTTTGGATGCTTAGGGTCCAAGGACCAAAAACTTCACTCAGATATCCCTTTAGGATTTCATTTGTCTCCAGAGTGTTATTAGTTCTGCCCCATCATGCTCTAAGCTCCTGAATATCTCCTCCCTTCCTGTTGTAAGCATTGATTTTGTAGTATCCAAGGTAGGCTTTCCAAGCATGACCTCCCTAAGTTAATAATCTCGCATAGTCAATTCTTCAATGTGGTGGAGGGATAGCTACATGAGCAAAAAGGTCCTGATTATGATCACTCATAACAAAGGCTAATGCTAATGCATCCTTTGGAGGTGAATCAGGCTTTCTCAAGACTGTAATCAATTGCATACTATTGTATGTGTGAATATGTGGCCTCTTCTAACACACACACTTCAACATGGTCATTGTATGCGGATTCATCCCAGAATGAGCATTGGATTATTCATTTGAAAATCAGCCTGCAAAGCGACTTGTTGCCTTCTATCTAAAGGGAATTGCTTGTCAGATATCCTCAGATTCGAGGTGTTTAAGCAACCAGACCCTATAAGAACGAAGGATTTGAATGCAATTTAAGCTATATGAATTTGCAAGTAATCTAGATGAAGTGCAAGCAATTATTCTAAAAAATAAAAGACATTAAGCTAAAAATGTATGCATTATTAAGCTAGATGAATTTAAACTAAGAATGCAAGATGTATGTAAAAATATGAGCAAATGTGAGTATGAATTCCAGCAGCGATTCGATGCAAATTCTCCAAATTCATCCTCCCAAAATGAAGAGATGAGGGTCTCTTAAATAGACTTTCCTAGAATCCATCAACGGTTGAGATCAATTTTAATCAACGGTTAGGATTAAAGGTGAAGTTCAGACATAAAGGGAGATTCCTAAATTAAAGGGAGTTAACAGATTTGATTTGAGTAAAATAAGGAGTTAACTGATTCAATTTGAGTAGAAAAAGGAGTTAACTCATTTAACTCATTTTTGATCAATAGTGAACTGGGAATTTCCCTTTTTGAATTGAAGAGAGGTTTTGGTGAAATATTTAATTTAATAAAATGAGATATGCTCTCATAATTACTTTTTTCTATTTAATTAAATAATCTTTTAATTAATTAGAGACACTTTTCTTATTTAATTAAATAACTTCATTTAATTAATTAGGAATGGCTTCCTATTTAATTAAATAACTTTGTTTAATTAATTAGAAGTAAGTACTCCATTTAATTAAATAATTTTGTTTAATTAATTAGAAATACCTTTCCCATTTAATTAAATAATTACATTTAATTAATCAAGATAGGTGTATTTATTAAATTAAATAAATTTAATTCCATAGTACATTAGCCTTAGGATATAATTTAATTTAATTAAAGTATAAATACTTAATAATTAAATTATAATTAAATCAAGTAGGTTTAATGCGACTAATATGAGTACATACTATAGGAATTAAATAAGAAATATGATGAATGCAAATTAGGGTTTTCTGCATCTGACAATTAAGTCAAGTAGCAAATATCATAATAAGAATTGCCTATTAGAATAGGACTTTAGGATTGATCAGAAATAGACCAGAATTGGTTGAGATGGCAATGAGCCAATTTTGGGGTATTACATTTTGCCCCTCTTTGAATGAATGTGCGAGCAACATGTTCAATTCAAAGATAATCAGAAAGCATGATGCGAACATGAGATTGGTTCCGAAGTTGATTACATGAAGACCAATTGATAAGCTATTAAGGATTATCTCTAGAATAGAGCTTAATCCCAAGGAATCCAAGTAGAGCACCTAGATACCTAAGATTGGTAGAATTTAAAAGACTATCTCCAGAACAGAGTGTAATCTTTAAGGATCCAAACAGAACGTCTAGATACTTGAAATTGATAAGCATTTAAAAGGTTTCTTCAAAACAAAGTTTAACCTTTAAGGATCCAGATAGAACATCTAGATACCCAAGATTGAAAGCATTTAGAAGACTATCTCCATAATAGAGTGTAATCTTCAAGGATCCAGATAGAACACCTAGATACCTAAGATTGATAAAAGATAACAAGGTCCAATCATGAGTCATAGAATCATCCCCAGAATGGAGCTTGATCCTTAGGAGTCAGGGTTTAGACTGTCCCAATACCTGTCCATCGAACTCTGAGAAGAGTTGTTCTAAGGTTGATCAATTGATGAAAATATAAGATAGATGGCAAAGATGCCATATAGAAGGGAACAAAAATGCCCTGAGTGATGAGATGCCCCAAATGATAGGGACATAAGATGGGAATTAGATGCCCCAAGCAATAAGTATTTAATGATGTAATCATCCTGCCCCCTCGAGAGCGAAATCAAAAGATGACACACCAAAAATATGATTTGAAGCAGTATATCATGAGATATGGAAGAAATCTGAGATTGAACAGAATCTAGAAGAGATTAGAATGATCTAAAGAAGATTCAGGGTTGTTTTGAAATGATTGCAAAGTCGCAAAGACCAAGTTTGACCAAAAGTTGACTAGATTTAGCCACAGTTGTCTTGAGTTGACTATTTTCAAAAAGATTTTTGAAAATATGGAGAATGTAAAGTTGAAAGGATTCCAAGAATCACAAAGTATCAGAAAGATTTGGGCTGCACAAGCGTTCGATCGCGTTGGTTTCTAAAATTTTAAAATGCATTTTTGAGGCTCTTAGGTGTGTTAGATATTGAATTTGATCCCAAAAATGGATCCAGAACTGTCCAATTAGCCAGGTGTGTGATTTTCGTGCAAATTCGAACACTTTGAAAATTTTGGTCAACACCTATATAAGGGCTTGAAGGGTCATTTTCAATTCATTTGTGCTTTTTTCTTGTAGTGATTTTGAGCTCTGATAGAGACATGGCAGTGAATGTGAGATATCATCATTTTGAGTGCTCCAAACGACACAGCCGGCCAGCAGACTACAGACCATCGGTGAGTCGTCGATTTCCCATCTTCGTGCTTTTGTTTTCATGAATTTCGAGGTCATTTATTCACGTTTTAGCATGTTTTAGGATTCTCAATTCTTTCTTCATGCAAATAAAAAGGATACGCTGTTTCTAAATGCGCGGTCAGAGGATCTTTGCGCGGGACAATTTTGGTTTCGCACGAAGATGGAGATTCTTTGCGTGAGGAAATTTGTGTTTCGTGCGAGAATCTCTTTTCTTGCGCGGGCAGCTCTATCTTCGCACGAGAAGCTCTTTTTTCGTGTGAAGGCTAGATTCTTCACGTGAAGAAATAATTATTTTGTGCAAAAATAAATGTCTGCGCATGAGATTTCACAAATCTCGTGCAAAATTCTATGATAGTTTTGCGATATTTTCACTTAGAAATTGCATTTTATTTCATTTTGATGCTTCGATTTGACTTGATACTAATCATTTTTTTGTCATCTTTTTTTGTGCATGCAGGAGGTCTTTGGAGATGTTTCATTTAGGTCATACTATCCGCCATATGGAGAGTTATTACGGAGTCTGGATGACGCAGATCGAGCACACATTGCCCGATTAGGTTTGTCTTCTCTTTGTCAGATTCCAGCCGTGATGGTGAATCATGGCTTACTCACAGCTTTGGTAGAGCATTTCCATTCAAAGACAAACACCTTTCACTTGCTGATGGGTGAGATGACTATCACACCAGAGGACATCTGGAGGATCTTGCAGATTCCTTTCCATGATGCTTGAGTGGTTTATGATACAGTGCCTCGATTAGGGACATAAGCACTATCCATTGTATTTGGGAGAGAGCTACCAAGAGGTAGGGCCATCAACTGGGATGAGTTGATGCATACTTATGAACCCACTCATAGGTTGGCATCCGTGCTGGGTATATTCTTGAGCTGCTTCCTATGTCTTGACAGGGGACAACATGGGTTGGAGTGTGGATGGGATGTCATGCTTCACAAGATGCTGGAGGCACTAGAGATCTTTGGGTGGGGTCAGTGCATGTTGGCTCACCTTTTCCATGAGATGTACGAGGTCATCTTCCATGAGAAGAAGACCATGGCAGCGGATGTATATGTATTACAGATCTGGGCTTGGGAGAATCTCCCTGTATGTAGGCTGATTTTTGAGGATGCCTGGGAGCCTATGGAGCCCTACATATGCAAATATCAAGGGCATATTACCCAAGCCCACCTGGGTAAGACTGAGTACTGGTGGACTCATCTTGATGACCTAGTGTCTGTTGTATGGCAACCATGGAGAGAGACAGAGGACTGGGATGACGCCCCAAGAGAGCTGCAATGGATGTTTAGTTCTCGACCTCTGGCGGGCAGGACAACATCAGTGATTGAGAGATTTGTTATCTCATGAGTGTGGCAGTAGTATGGCCAACCACAAGACATTTCACCTGAGTACTTTGCCTATGCCAAGGTGCAGAGGGATATTGAGCGGTGATGGCCTCCACGGATGGATCCAAGGCGATCCATGATAGATATTCACAGTTTAGCTACTGTTCAATGGGACTACCTGCTAGAGGTAGTAGATGTAGGGATGATGCCTTCATATCAAGCATTTTTTATCAGCCATCCATTCCCACATTTTACAGATCTAGTGGGGATGGTAGGGTAGGCAGAGAGACAGGCACCCCAGCAATAGCAGGCATAGCCACAGCCACTAGTTTAGCCATAGCAGCAGTCACGAGTTTGGCATCAGGTTCAGCAGATGCAAATTCCCCCACGTCAGATGGGATCAGACCCAGGTGCTGGGGGTAGTGGGAGTGGACAGGGCCGATGCCGTAGGCAGAGGACAATGGAGGAGGTCCCTCAACAGGAGGCTCCACAGCAGCAGGTGCCAGCACAGCCATAGGCACCACCACAACAGCAAGCACCTGAGATGTTGGATGAAGATATGTCGGATAAGCTAGCACGTGGGGTGCAGGATGCTATATTGAGGTACCAGGAGCAGGTTCGTGCGGCCTCTCGATAGTTGGGAGAGTTGCATATTGCAGTAGCAGTCCGGGATGCACAGCTAGTGGAGGGATAGTGGGAGACAGATCGTTAGAGGGAGCATGCGAAGACTACAAAGTGGAGGCTAGAGCTAGTGCAGGATGAGATCCACTTCTAGTCTACTTAGGCTGCGTATTATTATGCTGCATACACCAGTGCCGTGCTAGATGAGACATTGTAGGTTCAACGTTTCTCTCAGTATGCGCAAGAGTCTGGAGGCGCACAACCTCTTGTCAGGCCAGATATGCCACCACCGTCTTCACCACCTGCTGCCCCTACTCCTCTTACTCCTCCTGGAGGTGAGGGTTCGAGACAGAGTTAGACGCTCTGTGCCTGATTTTTGATTTTGATCCCTAGCTATGTATCGATTGGTGTGCCAGCACCACATGTATCATTTTTGATCGATTGTGCTCGAGTAGCACCCATTTTTTTACTGACCCATTCTTTGATATATATATATGAGATTTTGAGCTGAGTATTCCTGTGTACATGTAATTTTCTATTTTTTTTTTGGTTTGATGTACATGAATTGTATATTGTACTTAGATAGAACACATATGTATGAACTGACATCTTACGTAGTGTTGCATGTTTTTGTTTGACAGTCACAGGTATTCCATTGAGGAGCATGAATCGACAAACCAAATGGTTGTGCATCCGTGGAGGAATTTGATGCATGTGGAGTATGAATAGAATTACCATCGAATTGCATGCTAATGCAAATGGAGTATGTAATGCAAGACTATGTTAAATGAAACCCTAGGTCTGGTTACCAAGCCTTGATGATTTATCACCATTGGATATAAAATAAAGCTCGTATGATATACAATTCCCACTGACATTGCAATCATGAAAATATGAATATAACATACGTGGGGTGTTGAGATTAAATGTAAGCATTCGAGGCACAAGAAGCTAGAATGACCAGAATATTTGTCCCTTTTAATGTAGCAAGTTAACATAAGCATCAAAGCATAAACACTAGGATGATCTGAATGTTGCTTGCATGACAGGCACACCAAACACATGGGAGATCCTTCTTATGCTAAGAATTCAGTATTTGTTTTGTCCGCAACGACCCTTGCATTTGTAACTTGAGATAGAAGTGTGCTAGATATACTCAAAGTGACCCGTACGTTCACTTAGCAGGACAAGTATTAGTATTTACTATAGCATGAAAAGTTCACTCCAACAATCAAGGAGAAGCACCAATGTTATTGACATATTCTTATAAAAGGATTTGAGGTACACCCGACCATGCAATACAAGATGGAGGCTCTTATAGTGGACACCCCTTTTATAGGAATGAATCAACTAATTGGAACTAAACCACAAACAGAAAGCAAAGAAAAAGATCATGCCCCCAGTCATTGCTTCTCTAGTCAAAGATGACATCATCAAGTTGCTTGAGGAGATATGATAAAGAAAAACAAAACAAACAAAGAAAATGCTCAGCATATCCAAACAATTATATCATTTTTGAGTTCAATGTTTTTGAGATTGATGTCAAGTGTCAATGTCTAGAACATGTTTGAAAGAAATCTCTTCAGTAGGGTGACGATAGTAGGTAGATGCAGTTAGAATGACTGGTGACTAAGGTCAAAGAGGAAACTTCATGATGAAGAACCTAAAGAGGACTAAGCGATAGTTGACAAACATAGCCAGGATGACTGGTGACTGATGTAAGAGAGAGATCTTCCATAAAGGAATCTAGAGACATAACTCGAACAACAGTAGGAAGACACAGCTGAAATAATTGGTGACTATTGCGGAAGAGATTTTGTGAGGAGAATCTTGAAAAGAGTGACATTAGAGATAGTAGGCAGACATAGTGAGGACCACTGGTGATTGTCACAAAGGAGATTCTCTGAGGAGAATCTCGAAAAGAGAGTGACATTGGCAATAGTAGGCAGACACAATGAGGACCACTGGTGACTGTCGTGAAGGAGATTCTATGAGGAGAATCTCAAAAAGAGAGTGACACTAGCCATAGTAGGTAGACGCAATGAGGACCACTGGTGACTATCACAAAGGAGATTCTATGAGGAGAACCTCAAAAAGAGTGACACTAGTGATAGTAGGCAGATGCAGTGAGAACCACTGGTGACTATCACGAAGGAGATTCTATGAGGAGAATCTCAAAAAAAGTGACACTAGCGACAGTAGGCAGATGCAGTGAGAACTATTGGTGACTGTCGCGAAGGAGATTCTATGAGGAGAATCTCAAAAAGAGTGACATTAGTGACAGTAGGTAGATGCAGTGAGGACCATTGGTGGTTGTTATGAAAGAGATTCTATTAGGAGAATCTCAAAAATAGTGACACTAAGGGGGATGCCCCCGAGCTATGACAAGACTCTATCCATGGATACCTGAGCAGGAAGCAGGAAAGCAAAAGCATGAAAGTGACTATACAGAATAGCCAAAAGATGCACTGCAAGATGGAGCATTGGGAACAAGAGGCACTTGTTTACTAGGTTTTCACCTTCTGGGCAGGATTCTCTTTTTTTGCTACCATGATGCCTATTTCTAGGTTTTCACCAATGGCACTTTTCTGTTTTTCAATTTTTTTGTATTTTTCTCATTTTTAATTTTTTTGAATTTTTTGGAATTTTCAATTTTTTTGGTGTTACCAAGGCACCTATTGCTAGGTTTTCACCAGGGTAACAATTTTTTTCATTACTTTTTCTAATTTTTAATTGTTTTTTAGAGATTACTAAATCTCAAGAAGGATTACCTTGATTTTGTTCCAGTGTCTAGCAAGGTGTAGGAAAATATGTAGTAGCAAGCTAGTGGATAAGCAGAGATGGAAAGGCAAGGAGTATGAAGCAATGAATGTTACCCTCAAGGAAAGTCTTCACAAGATTACCCAAGCTAGGGAAAAGGATATAACAATATGAGCTCATGGTGTCATGAAGGGTGTCACGTAAGTGATCCAAGAAAATAACCATGTCAAGAGATTGCTAAGAACTGAGTTTTCTTCTTTCTTTCATTGATCAAGACTAGAGGGTTGACTAAATAAGATAGAAAATTTTGTTATGGAGGTTATGAGTGAGTGACTTGAGACAAGGACATCTGAAGGATAAGCAAGATCATGATAGGATGTCATGGATGGAAGAATTACACATGATGCCTGTTTACCAGTTTTTCATCATGGTACTTATCCAAGGTGCCACAAGAAGTGGTTTTCACCATAGGATGGATTTATTTTTCTTTAATTTTGCTACCAAGGCGCCTGTTTCTAGGTTTTCACCGAGGAACTTTTTCATTTTTCATTTTTTTGGGGGATTTTTAGAGTTTTTTGGAAAGAATTCAAGCCTTCTTCAATTTGAATAGTGCTCCTATAAGAAAGATAAGTTATGATAAGCCAAGGCCCTAGCAAGGTACACTCAAAGATGCTGATAAGGTAATGGAAGGGAAATGATATAAAAATGAGAGGTAGATGGAGGATAAGGTTGTTGGTTTTGGAAGATTGAAACAAGCAAGGATGGCAAGCAGGCATAAGATTTAGAGGATCTCATGAGGGTGGATGAGATATTAGGCAAGATCAACATTGACACACACCTTGAAGGATAGTGGAATGATGGAGGAAATATGGATGAAATAGATTGAGGCTTAGATATATGAGGTAGCAAAGCCATTTTGGAGAGGCATGGACTAGAAGGTTTTGAAACCTTTTTAGGAAGATGTTGGGAAGGAGATGGAGTGGAAGCCTTTGGAAGCTTGAATGTCAACTTTGATTTATTTTCAATATTCAAGTCCTTCAAAAGAGACTTGGGAATCCATATAGCTTTTGATTTTTCATTTGATGCTTTGGAATGCATTTCTTCAATAACAGATTTAAGAACCAATACTTTCTTTGGTTGAGCTCTTTGAATAGTGGACTTTTGCGGTCTCTTTTGTGTATTTTCCTTCTTAACATTCACATGTCGATTAGAGGAGACATAGTGAAATTTTGAGGATGGATTCATGCACTTGTGTTTGAGTTGATCATCCAAATTTCTTCCAAAGGACTTGGGACTTGTGGATGAATGAGGCCAATGTGACTGGTTTAGATGGAAAGGTGAATGTGAAGAGTTCAAGTATGTGTATCTTTGTTGATCTTGGGGTAGGGTATGAGGAATGTGTAATGGGCTAAGAGTGGAAGTAGGAGATAGAGGAACATAAGGTCCCAATATGGATGGAAGACTTGAAGGATTTAGCTTAGATGGATAGGGACCAAGGATAGATTTAGAAGATGTGAATGGACCATGAGTATGGATATCAGCATCTTTAGAGTGAGCAACATGACCAAAGCCATCAATAGATTTATGAGTAACTGTTATGGGAGCAATACCTTTGATAGGAGTATTTAAAGCTTGAGCATAGTTTGGAAGTAAATGTAATGGGGTAGAATAAGAGAGTGAGGGAACACTTTTCTCTTGAAAAAGAATTTTGGGTAACATAGGAAAAGTATCCTTCTCTTGATCTTTTGTAATCTCCTGAAGGATGGTGGAAGGAATATCTTGATCTTGCTTAGTAGAGGTGCATGATATGGGAGATGGAGGACTATGTGGCTCTTGAGATGGAGGCATGAGATCTTCAAAGATTTGAAAGGGGATAAAGGAATCTTGGTCTTGATCAACACTTGTTTCTTCATCATTTAAGTGGTTCTCTTGACATGAAACCAAATCCAAGGATGAGGGAGTATCTGAATCTATATTCAAATATATTTCTAGAGTCTCCATAATAGGCTCTTGAAGGGACAATGGAGGAATAGTTGGATTGGGGATAATAGGAGGAGCAACACATGGAGGTTTTGGATCTTTGGTTTGAGTAGTATGGAAGAGGTTTGCAGCTAAGAGAAGATTAGCTTGAGTTTCCTTTAGAGGCAGCCTTTGAGGGTACACATAGTCAATTGGGAGAGTAGTGAGTTCTTTTGGTGAATATGTGTTGGAAAGATGGGACAATTTAGAAGGTGGATGTATGTTGGAAGAAGTAGAAGTTGCATTTGAACCATTGCTAGACATGGTTTCATGATGTTGATCCTTCTTGAGAGTATAATCTTTAGTAGCTGAGAGCTTAGATTTTTGAATTATGCCTTTGTCAAAGAGATCTTGGATTTTGTTTTTCAGCTCCTTACAATGTGAAGTTTTATGTAAATTATGTTTGTGATAGGCACAATAGTTACTCATAAAGGAAACTCCTGCCAAAGTGACCTTAGGTAACACAATGAGTTTCTTTTGAAGAAGTTCTTCTAAAGTTGATTCATAAGATCTTCCCAAAGGGGCGAAATCACACTTTGGTTTAGGTTCCCAAGGTTTCTCTTCAAAAATATTTGTAGATTTCTTGGGTATTTGTAGAATTTTTTGAGATGGCTTGGACTCAACATTATAGGAAGGTAAATAATCTCACAAGGAGAATTTGTTCGATGATGTGTCTTCTTCCTCCTTTAGTCTTTGAAGTTGAGTGCTCATTGATTGGATTTGTTGCTTCATGTTTGCAATAAGTAGCTTTTCTTCCTCACTAGGAATATTGGATTTAGTACATTTGCTACTAGCCATTTTGCTGTACTATGTTTCAAGTAGTGACAGCCAAGTTTTAGAACATAGGTCAAGTTGCCACAGTCATAAAAAATGACAAAAATCAAAAGCTTAGACAAGGACCACACTAGAATGTAGTCTCAAAAAAGCAAGATAAGGGTGCAGTATACTAAGGTATGAATAGTCTGATTTGAAGGCTAGAACAACCAAAGATTATGACTATCATGACACAGAGTACAACAAGCACTAAAGGACAAGAGAAAGATAACTGAGAGACAAGACTAGTTAAAGTATGGATTGCAAGTCATTAGCTAAGCAGGATGCCATTGTTTGAGGAATGTTTGCAGATAGACAGTGATAAAAGGACGCAAAAAAAGACAGCGTGCAGGTCATAGATAACTAGATCAGACCAAAAGTGGAAATGCTGACACAAGATCTCATGCGAGAAACCTTCTATGGGTCACGTGAAGAAGTTTTACAAGCCACGTGAAGAAGTTTCTATCTCACATGAAGTTCAGTGACAGTTTTTAATTTCGCATGAGAAAGATCACAGGGTTGCACAAAGACTCATGATAGAATTTTAATTTTGTGCGAGGACAAATTGATTTCACGTGAGGACCAAATGATTTTGCGCGAGACTAAAAATGTTTTCGCGCGAGAAAGCAGATCAGTTTTAGAACAATGATTGATTTTAGCAAGATTTTTGGACTTTTTAGACAGATTGGGTAGATTTTCAAGACAAGTTCAATTTAACAGATAGCAAATTTGATCATTTTATAAGCAAGCAGATAAACAGGCATGTAGAACAGCAAGCAGGTGATATCAAGCATGTTTGAAAACAATGAGCAAGGGCAAAAGCAACCTTGTGCATGAACAATCAAGTGACTTAGTATGCACTAATTCCTAAGAGACCTATTTGTGTATGTTTTCAAAAGCTTTTGCGATCATGCATACATCCCTAGAAAATAAAAGTTGGCCTCTCTAAGGTTTTTAGTAATGGTTTAACTCTGCAACTTTTATGACTCACAGGGGTGACCTCCAATCCCGATGCACTGAGGTTTTGACACAGTCCAAGAACTTAATCTTCAAGAGCTGCTAGGGAGATTTGACAACCCACAATGAACCACACCCATGGAGATTTCTTCCACAAGGACATTTATATAACGGTTGTCACTACCATGGCAAAAATGGCTATTACCACTTGAGGTTCCGTCAACACAATTTCCCCTGTAGAGGGATTGTCTGCTACGGTTAACCCTCTCTAAAGGTGACCGACTCACAATAGTATACCACAAGGGGACTTAGCTTCCAGATTCAAGGTTTTGACACCTTTTCACCTTTAGCCCAATCAAAGCAGATAGATTAATCTGACATGGTAAACTAAGAGTATCTCTTAAAGATCTATGATATCAACTCCCAGTGATCTATCAACCTCTCCGGAGAAAGGATGCCTTAATCAACAAGTTGAAGATTCATCTATCTACGAGATGCTCAAAGTATCCTCCCCACCTACAAGGAATCCGTCTTAGAGAGGAGTTTCATTAGGAACCCACTCTCAAGATTCACGAACCGTGTTCATGGGGGTCTAATTACTATGTGTGTACATATGTTAATTCCCAAAAGAAAATCTATCCAAAAGAAATCAAAGAGCACAAGGTGGTACACTTAACACTTTAACTAATGCGAGGTGAGTCCAAAGATGTGGAACATTTAACCCCTCACACAAGCCAAAACGAGTCCACAACTTAGAAACTAGTGAGTTCTAGAAAGCATAAAAGGGTTGCCTTATGGAGTATTTAATGATTATGTCCTGTAGACCCCTCCCCTTTAACGTGGTGCTGATCTTGCAACCACAGGGTAGAATGAGGGGCCGACAGATTAACGAGTCCAATAACCCAAGATAGCTAATTAGATCTATCACTAATAACTAAGCCTGCTAGATGAAACTAATAGAGATCACAACCTAGTATCAAATTATGCATGTGTTGTAAAATGAGAACATGGAAGGAAATACACACAAGCTTGACACAAGAGATGTTCATTTTAGCTCCAAATGAGGTGTTATCAGTCAAAGAGAATTACCTGGTAATCCTTGCAATGCACTTAGTAGATGTTTTACCTGTTCTTAGCAACTTTATCACGCTTTTCCAGTTGTCCCACAAACCGCTGTTATGCTGCAAAAAAATCAGAAAAATGGATATAAAGATGCTTAAGAGAAAACATGTTAGTGAAAACTGAAGCTTAACTATGGGAAAATAAAATTTAACTTTTTTTGTTCATTTTTATACCCATAAAAAAGCTTAGAAAAAGCTAAAACCTATGAAAACATCAAAAGTCAAATGAAAAAATTGGAAATCATTTATACCCTTAGTCAAATCATTTTTTTACATTATTTTATCTAGAAAATTGGAAAAAAATTGTCTTCTGTATTGCTGTTGCAAAATTTCAAAAAGCACAGAAAAAACCAGAAATAGTGAGCAGTTAGCAGAAAACACGAAAATCAATGCAAAAAATAGCATCTGTCAGCAGAGTCTTGCACGAAACTATTCGGAGCCTGCTTGAAATTGTTTTAGGATCGCACGAAATTCTATTAATGCCCGCGTGAAATCTTGCGCAGTGTCGTGCGAAGGAACAAGTTTCATGCAAAATTATTTCAGGCCCACGCAAAATTATTTTACGGCTCGCGTAAAGAAAATAGTGGCGGCACGAAGTTTCGTGCACTCAGCCACTTTCTTGAGCGATACAAAAAGAATCTTCGTGCAAAGATTCTGGATCCTCACGCGAAAATGAACAGTCTCGTGCAAAGATTCCCGAATCTGTATGAAACTGTATTGACAGAAAACACGAAAATGATTAAAAAATTTAGAAAGAGGCCAAAAAAGTTGATTTTCTCGACCCCACGGTGGGTGCTAGAAATGTATGCATGAATATGTGGCCTCTACTAACACACACACTTCAACATGGTCATTGTATGCGGATTCATCCCGGAATGAACATTGAATTATTCATCTAAAAATCAGCCTGCATAGCGACCTGTTGCCTTCTATCTAAAGGGAATTGCTTGTCAGATATCCTCAGATTCGAGGTGTTTAAGCAACTAGACCTTGTTTGAACGAAAGATTTGAATGCAATTTAAGCTATATGAATGTGCAACTAATCTAGATGAAGTGCAAGCAATTAATCTAGATGAACTGCAAGCAATTAATCTAAGAAATAAAAGACATTAAGCTAAAAATGTATGCATTATTAAGCTAGATGAATTTAAACTAAGAATGCAAGATGTATGTAAAAATATGAGCAAATGTGAGTATGAATTCTAGCAGCGATTCGATGCAAATTCTCCAAATTCATCCTCTCAAAATGAAGAGATGAGGGTCTCTTAAATAGACTTTCCTGGAATCCATCAAGAGTTGAGATCGATTTCAATTAACGGTCAGGATTAAAGGTGAAGTTCAGTCATAAAGGGAGATTCCCAAATTAAAGGGAGTTAACAGATTTGATTAGAGTAAAGTAAGAAGTTAACTTATTCAATTTGAGTAGAAAAAGGAGTTAACTGATTTAACTCATTTTTGATCAATAGTGAACTGGAAATTTCCCTTTTTGAACTGAAGAGAGATTTTGGTGAAATATTTAATTTAATAAAATGAGATATGCTCTCATAATTACTTTTTCTATTTAATTAAATAATCTTTTAATTAATTAGAGACACTTTTCTTATTTAATTAAATAACTTCATTTAATTAATTAGGAATGGATTCCTATTTAATTAAATAACTTTGTTTAATTAATTAGAAGTAAGTACTCCATTTAATTAAATAATTTCATTTAATTAATTAGAAATAACTTTCCCATTTAATTAAATAATTACATTTAATTAATCAAGATAGGTGTGTTTATTAAATTAAATAAATTTAATTCCATAGTACATTAGCCTTAGGATATAATTTAATTTAATTAAAGTATAAATACTTAATAATTAAATTATAATTAAATCAAGTAGGTTTAATGCGACTAATATGAGTACGTACTATAGGAATTAAATAAGAAATATGATGAATGTAGATTAGGGTTTTCTGCATCTGACAATTAAGTCAAGTAGCGAATAGCAGAATAAGAATTGCCTGTTAGAATAGGACTTTAGGATTGATCAGAAATAGACCAGAATTGGTTGAGATGGCAATGAGCCAATTTTGGGGTATTACAACTATCTTCCTCCTCTTTGGCAAATTGTTGTTTCTTATTTATTATCACTTATTTTCTCAACCATATCGAGATACATTCTATTGGACATTTTATTTTTAAGGACAAAGGAGTCTGTTCTGCAATGCCCTTTCCCTTATCTCCCCTTTCTAGAGTCCTCTCCTTTTGCAAGAGATCTACATTGGGAGTCTCTGTATCTGTAGAGCTCATAGTTATCACCTATGTGTCTTGGGAAGTTTTTTGAGGCTATCCTTATTCTAACACTTCCTTAGTGGATACTTGTTCTAGCTCTTTCTCTGTTCCCATTTTCACTTTCTTTTCTTCATTATTTGGAGGAAGGGGAGTAATCGATCCCTAATCAATACAAAATGTGACTTGCACTTGGGATGATTGCACTACCTTGGGTCCTTATGATTTGTGTGGCTTTTGACTTAATCCTCCTATTGAGGTTGATTTGTTGGAGTATCTCTTATTCTATCTCTGACTTATTCGGTACCTATGGGCATGAAATCAAAATCTGACATCTAAAAGACATTAGTGCCTTCTACGTACTACTCATCTATCCACTATTGCATTTCATCTTTTGATGTGGTAGTCTGAATGGGTTCATCAGGGATAGATAGGGATGTGATTGTGGAGCTTCTTCTCTATTCCTCCTCTATGGCTTTAGCAAATTGAGTCCTCTAGTTTGAAGGTATATTATCGTCTTCATCCTCATCATCCTCTTCTTCTACCTCTTTTAGAATAGGTTCGAGGATTGATGGGAAAGGAATTACTTTCTTTCTCACCTTTTGTCTCTTCTTAACTAAAGTTTTAATCTTTTCTCTCTTCCTAGGTGTGGAGGAAGAGGCTTGTACCTATTGCTCAGGTATTTATTAAACTTCCACTTCATCTCCTCCTTGTCCTTGCTTGGTAGGTGGCACTTGAGGATTATCTTGGGTCTCTATAGCTTCAACAATTTTTGACTCTTGCACATTTTCTTCTCCAATCTGTGTAGGTACCTAAATTTCTCCCTCTTTTGGTTTGTCTTATTGAGGAGAATTCCTTGTCCTTTTCCCTTTACCTTTACCTGTCTAAGCCCAATAATACCCAACTAGTCTATCAAGTTGGTGCACCATTTCTGGTCTCATTGGTGGCTGGGCTATAAATGTAGGCACTGTGATCGTTTCTCCTCTACCTTTAGTTGGATATGCTTGAGCATGGAAGATCACTATCTATGGAATTAGATCAAGTTTGAAAGGCCTTTTGATCCAATCGTTCATCAATTTGATGACATACATTTCCCTATGGTTAATGTCTAAGTTTTCTTCTTGGTCAATCTTAGCATTAATGATAGGCCTATCACCAATCTTATATCTATTGAGAAATGGACCAAGAAAATCCTCTATATCTTGCTGCACAATCTTCAATGGAATCTTTACCTTCAAAGCCTTCTTTTCCAAATGCAAAGTCATTTTACTACAATCCCTTATGCGGACATCATAGTCATTTGTTGCATTCATCTAGTGATCTTCAAGGACATCTTCATGGTGAAATGTTTTACTAGCTGAGTGTTGTACTCTCCCAATGTTATCAAAATATAGTCGAGGAGAGTTACACTCATCCAAGGGATATGAATCCCATTCATGCTCAAAAGATGGAATATCTTGCCTTTGATCAACCTAGTAAGGTTATATAGTCATAGGCCACGTCCAACATATTTTGTGTTGCTTTCTAACTCTATCATATGTAGAGAAGAGTTGTCAGGAGATCTCTAGGAGAATAAGTCTTTCACTGGGATAGCTAGGGATCTTCTTAGGGTTGATAGTTGTACTCACTACCCTCAAATATGTAAATGTTTAAAACAAGATATAATAAGCTACGACTAGTGATATCTATGCAGCTGCCTCCTCTGAAATTCTCTTCATATAATCCCCTTCTATGAACGGAATTATTATGAATATGAAAACATCATTTACAATATTATATTATTTTCTTTGTTTTGAAAGCCTCTTCTTACCAGCTAAGGATATATGATATAAGGCCATGCATTTACATCATGCATGATGCCCCTCTTATAGGGCCCTAGATAATCCATTTCCCTTGTGGCTAATAAGTACACCAAGTATGATATGATGTAAAATTTCCTATTATTCTTCACTACCACTAGTCGCTCACCCAAATTCTCACTGAGAGTAGAAACCAAATCAAGTGGAATCTCTTCTTTCTTTATTGTATGATTGAATATCCAATATCTTCCTTTACATATCCTCTTGTCATTTCTACTTTTCCTGCTTTCTTCCCTAGAGGAGTTTTCTCTATAAGGTATGAAGACTAAATGATCTTAGAAGCTTCATCAATATATTCCCTATACCATGTCTTTGCTTTCTCATAGGTTAATCTAATGAATTGATTTTCTCACAAGAGATGGAAAAATATTTCAATGTTCTTGGGTTGAAGATCAAGAATGAATCTCCCATAATGCCCTTGAATACCCTTTATTTAGGAACATAATGCTCTACAAGTGTCATAATTAATTCTAAGGACTGTACTGACATCGGATGTGATGTTGCACTAATAAGCCCTAATCAGATCAATGCGGATATCATCTAGAATTTCTTAGTTGGTTTGTTGCATAATGTTAGGAACTCACATAAATTTGTGTGACCTAAATCTATGTCTTGAATCTTTGAGTACGCATCCTAAAATCATGATTTTGTAGGAATGCCATAAAAATTGAATACTACTAGTTTTAGTGCCATTTTCTTAGCAAGGGAGGATGATGAAGACACCATTGGATGATGATCACACCATAGTACTATCCTGAAAAAAACTCCTAAAAACTAGATTGTCCAAAGAAACCAAACATATGACTTTATCTCTCAAATGCAAAGAAGGAAAAAGAAAAGGTACACCTGGGGCACCTAGGAGGTGCACCTAGTGTGCCTTCCACTAGTTAAAAAATGTGGAGTGTAGACCAACAAAGCTTAGGGGGTGCATTGATGTGCACCAGATTCAAACTTAGTGGAATTTAACATGCTGAGGGGATGCGTAGTAGCACACCTAATTAGGTGCGCTACTGCACACTCTAATTAAGGTTTGTTATGTTCTTGCTTTCTTTTTATTTCTTTCAAAACAAAATTAGGTGCACTGATGTGTACCTTTTTTGGTGTTATTAATATGTTTTTCTTTGTTTGTGTAGGGGGGATGAAAGTGAGGGAGCACCTCGGAGGTGCATAGCTGTAGATTGGCAAAGTGAAGATAGGAAAATGAAAATTAGTGGAGAATGAAGGGAGAGGCCCTAGGTTTTATAGACCTAGGTATTCCACATGCTTTTATGCTATGCAAGTGTGTAGCTACACATCATGAATACCTCTCTATCTTTCGAATGGTTTAGGCACACGAGCACACCTGTAGAGGTGTGCTGGTGCACATTTTGAGATTTGCAAAAGAGTCATTTTCTTTGAGAACTTTGATTCTAGAGTCTCAATCTTTGAAATGGGACTTGTAAATGGACTAAGACACTAGATAATGGCTCAAAAGGACTCAAACCTAGGACTAGGTATTCGGGAAGCCAGAAATAAAAGGTAGGGGGTCTCCATTTCTAGTCGAAATGGGGCATGTGTTGTGAAACCACACCACATGGGAGAAGTGGGCCCAAGATAAAATATTCTTAGGAACTCAACTTGTAGAGAAATAGGAGAGAAATAAATGGTGAATATGCATGAACATGGTAATGACAGACACCTGCCAATTGTTTGAATGCTTTAGACAAGGAGACCTATAACTTGCTACCTAATTTGATATCTCCTCCTAAGAAAGCCGTGGATTCATGCAGGTTGTTTGATAGAATGCTTGAAGCTCTAATGGATATGTATAGAAACACCATTTTTATTGTCTACCACATGGATGTCATAGTGGAAATGACTCAGCATTATAGCCATAGGTTCCTGTGAATGAAAAGTGGAAGAGAAGCAAATATAATTATAATGTCTTATTAAACATTATAATTTCCCTTCACATCTTTATTTTTCCTTGAAAATGAGCTATGTAATGTTATTCAAATAATATATAAAAATTAGGTGATGACACAAAAAACCAATAAGAAATTGGGATTGAGAAAGAGGCATTCTCATGAATCAATTTTGATAACTAAAAAGATCTTGTCAAAGTAAAAAGATGGGAATAGTTTTAAAGAAATAGTCATAAAAACCAAAGGGGGATTTTGTTTTTATAATTCTATTTACAAGAGGAGGTCAAGCAAAAGGGGCGTTCTAGTTTTTGGCTAGGGAAGACTACATTTTCTTTGCAGACTTTGGGCTTCTGAGAGGGAGAGCTTTTCTGTTATGTTGTAATGTAGGGGAAGGGAATTTTTATTTGGATAGCTAGCAATTATTATACAAAAAAAAATAGAATATAGATTATTTTGTTGTGTTTAGAGGGGATAAAAAACATTATATTAAAAATTTGAGCTTAAATGCATGTTTTTTGATCAATATTCAACTTGGAGTGGTATTGATTCTCTTTGAACATGTATCTGTTGCATTGATTGTCATCACAATTATCATTTTTGCTTGGTGCTATAGTTTCTCATGTATTTGTAATGAATAAGTGTTTTTTTCTCTTTGTTATTTTCATAATGTAATGGTTGAATAAATGGACCTTGCATCATTTATTTTCTATTTCATTTAGTCACTTAGTTTTTCTGCATCTATATCATGTTTATGGATAGATGTTTGTAAACCTTTCTTGCTTTTAGGTTAAAAGAATTTTCAATCATAGTGTAGTTGATTTATTGTAAATCTTATGTGGGGAGTTGTACTCGAATAACTTTAGAGGGCACTTATACTTTTCAATAGAAATGTGACCCAACTGTTAGTGCATATTCAGTCTTCCTATCTGGGCTTTTTGGGGTTAATTTGTATGTTTTTCTTTGGAGGAAAATTTGTTCACTAAAAGGTTGTCTTGGGAAGTTTTGAGTTTTTGGTGGTGGCTTTGGCTTATAGAATATTGTAAGGAAATTAATGATGTGGATCATCATGTTTTATTTATGAAATTCATTATTTTATACTTTTGGAGAAAATAAAAATTCAACTTTATGTTCTCACAACTTGTTGTTATTCCTCTATTTTTGTTATGCATGTTTGTGTTGTTAAGGGGACTAATCCTCATCATTATCCTTATAATAAAATTTTACACTAGTCTTGTCTAATAAATTTGTAAGTTTTTTTCCATTCTTTTCTCTTAGTAGAAAGACTCGTGGCCTTGGTGATGTCCTCTTTAATTTAAAAAGTGATCCCATTAATTGCGACCTTTCTCTCATTCCAAATATTAACCAAATGAATAGAATATGCATCATTATAGATATCCATGACCTCCACAAAGGGAATAATCCCTCCTTATTCAATAGACCTTATTCTCAATCTTACTATGCTTAATTCTAACTATTCGAATATTTAGAATAACTAAGAGGGGGAATGAATCAATTGTTCGTAGGCCCATATGTACCAATTTAACTTTCACTAACTTTAAATAACTTATACAAATTCATATAACCACTTGGTCAATGTAGCATATCATCAACAACTCAACATATTCATTCATGAATTAGCTCTTTTTTTAGTATATGCTAACTAATAGTTTGAAAATTAATAATAAATATCGTGCATCACACATATACCATTCAAACATATTTGATAATAGAATTTAATGTGGAAACCCAATTCAGAGAAAAAAACTCGAGTAACATGCTACTAGCTTTCACTCTTCTCAAGTGAGCTTGGTTAAAAACCAACCCTATTAAAGGTTACAAAATACACTTTTAAGTGTGACATTGTTAAAGGATTTAATTGCCCCATTAGGAGTGGGTCGATTAGAGGACTTTGAATCCAACTATTAGAATGTCGCTGTGATTATAAGGTGTAGAAAGTGACTATTAGTTCAACCTTGATCAAAGGATTTTTACTTCTATAATGGTTAAAATGTAACAATAGGTTTGATCTATTAAGATAAAACTTAGTTTGTAAATTCAGATCTCTATTTGGTTCATTTGTTGGTTCATTGACTAGACTTCATTAACATCTCAATCTTTTATCTTCTTGGCATCCCTTCAAGAAATCACACTTCGCTAATCTTCTTACTTTTCCTCCACTACTTTTTTCTTGATAGGTTTTCCTCAAAACTACCAATAACCAACAAACCACCCTTAGAAAACATCTCTTATGCCTCCATAAATAGGTAGCCTTAATATTTTTCTAGTCAAACATCACTATAGATCTTAGGGTTTAGTTAGATTTCATGAATCTTGTTAGAATTGCTTTAGAATAACTGAGAGGGGGGGGGGGTTGAATTAGTTATTCAAGGTCCAAATGTCCTATTCAAACTTTTTGCTAAGTGTAGTGAGCCCATTCAACCATTCATTCATCCAAGCTTTAACTTTTCTAATAAGCAAGCTATTGTAAATCAACATGCAAACATAACACATAAGAAATCAACACATAACACAGTGATTAACGTGGAAACCCAATTTGGGAAAAACCACCAATAACATGCTACTCAATTCTCACTCTTCTGAAGTGATGCCTTGTGAAAGGCCTGCCCTGTTAAAGGCTTACAACACACTGTAAAATATGACCTTGTTAGAGGATTTAACCACCTTGTTAGAAGTGGGCCTAGTTAAAGGACTTTAGAAAATTCACTTGGAATATCACCCTATTAAAGAATTTACAAATGGATATTAAACCAACCTAAGTCCATAGGATTTTTAAATCTAATATAATTGCTAGAGAGTATTAGAAAATCTTGACCTGACTACAACATACAACTTATCTTGCAGATCTCAGATCACTACTTAGCTCATACCCTTGCCTGGCCTTCAATCTCTACAACTCTGACAACTTACCCTCCTTTCAATCTTAGTCCCCTTAAGTCTTCATGATCAATGTACCAGTGTAATCATCTCTTCATGGCCACTTATAGAAGTAGAGCATCTATGCTCTTCCTTCTCCTAGATGTCTCCCCCTTGACACCCTTCTAACCACTTCGTAGATTTGGCCCTTCAGTAGCAACCGTATCAACAACTCCTTGCTTCTTGGTTTATGACTACTTAAATAGAAGTCCTGGAGTACCTTTTCTTGCTCGATTCTTCCATTCTTTAATTTCAATTCATATGGATTAGGTAGGATTCATTGCATCTAACCCAATTTTTTGTCCTCTAGAAACTTCTTGAATAATCCTTTAGAATTCACTCAAAAATGGTTTACATAGGATTCTGTGTCACCAAATCATCATCCTTATCTTCCAATTCATTCAAAAAATCAATGTAACCACTTTGTCAACTCAGATTTGGTGAATCTTCATCATTTGAAATAATGTAGTAGCTCGGTACTATTGAAATACTGATGCTTGATACATACTGTGTTACTCGGCATCAACTATGTTTTTCCTTATGCTCAGCACCTGAAGATCACTCGGCACCAACTAAGAATTTTCTAATGCTCAACACCTGATCTTCACTAAGCACTTGAAGATTACTCAACTCCTATTGAGAATTTTCTCGGCTTCAACTAACTTGCTCGACACCCACTAAAAGATCTTAGTTTAAGCTTTGCAATCAACCTTGTTACAACTTCTTCCTCCAATGTTTCTAAGTGTGACCAACCTTTATATCCTTGAGTATGTCATCAATGCATTATTTAACCATTGTCTTAACTGATCCTTACACTTCCTTAGAACATCATAACTCAACCTTTTCCTTAGGTGCTCTTGTTACATCTTGTTGATCAAATCCTCTTCATCAATCAACTAAGTGATAGTACTTGAATCCTATAAGAAAATGTCATTCCTACAAATGGTAGGTTTGACATCAATGACAAAACAATGATTGAAAACATTATTTTACAACAATCTTCCTTCTTTGTAACAATCTCCCTCATTGATCTTCAATAGTGAGTTTTTCAATCAGATTTTCAATAATCTCCCTCTTAGGCATTGATGGCAAACCAAACTAATCAACCATAAGCTTACTAGGTTAGAATAGTAAGTTGAATGCCAAAAGGTAAACTGGAACTTCACATTTCCTTCTACTATTTTGATTGCTTCATTTTAGCTTCTCCCTCTTTCCTGCTATATCCTTATTCTTTGTCTTTCACCCTCTATATTTCTCTTGTTCTATTGTTCTGATCAACATCTCTCTCGATCTTCATTTGATCAATATCTCACAACTTCTTCTATTGATCTTTTTTTGTTGTTGATTAGTTTTCTGCTATTTCTCCCTCTTTGACAACAATGCCAAAGACATATTAGCATCCTACTATGCAAGTGTAGCTTTTATAGTTTTATTCAATTTCTCCCTTTGTCACCTTACTTGTGACTGATTTGGGACTTTAGCACATCAATTACTTTTAGCATGAATCCCAAAGTAAGCATCCTCTACATCAATGTGTAAAATCTTCTACATTTAGCTCATTTGATGTAGGACATTCTTGCTTTTGTTTTAGGTAGCCTTAGCTAGGAGTATCACCCCTAACTTACCTCTAAGATACTCAAAATAATCTTTAGGTAGTTCTTTTGTGAAGATATCAGCAATATGTTCCTTTGAGCTAAAATATGTCTTCCACTAGCTCTCTTACATAGTGATACTTGATTGCAATATGCTTGGTTTTAGCATGATTACTGGATACTTTGATATGTTGATAGCACTTGTAGTATCACAATAAAGTATCATAGGCTTAGTTACTTCTTCCTTCATACCTTGCAGCAAATGTTTGATCCATACAATATTGGTGCAATTTATAGCAACAACCACATATTCAGCTTCAGTAGTGGGTTGTGAGGTGCAACTTTGCATTTTGCTAGTCCATGTAATCAACCTCTTTCCTAAGAAACTTGCTCCTCCACTGGTGCATTTTCTATCATCAATGTTACCTCCTCAATCAACATCAGTGTAGGCTCTCAGTTCAAAATTTTCACTCTTCTTGTAGTACAAACCAAAGTCATCAGTTCCTTTTAGGTATCTCAATACTCTCTTCACTGCTATTAAGTTATTTTCTCTTGGATTTTCAAAAAATCTTTCTACTATTCCAATAGCTAATGCAATATCTGGTCTACTATGTACCACATATTGTAGTTTTCCAATCATTGACCTATATAATGTCTGATTTACTTCAGCAGATTCATCATTCTTAGATAGTTTATGGCCTGTTGCCATTGGTGTGCTTACTGGTTTTGAGTCTTCTAACCCAAATTCTTTGAGTACTTCCTTGATGTATTTGGATTAGGTCATAAATATTCTATGCTTCAATTGATGAACTTGTAATCCAACAAAGAATTTGATTTCTCCAAACATTGACATCTCAAATTCATGCTTCATTTGATTAGCAAAATCTTTGCATAAAACATCTTTTCCTCCAAATATCATATCATCAACAAAGATTTCTAATATCAAAATTTCTTTACCTTCTTCATCTTTGATGTACAAGTTGTTGTTGTCATATGTTCTCTCAAATCAAACCTTCACAAGATATTTGTGCAACCTCTCATACTATGCTCTAGGTGCTTGCTTCAATCCATAAAGTGCTTAGTGCAGTTTGCAGATCATTTCCTTATTCTTCTCATCTACAAATCCCTTTGGTTGTTCTATGTAAACTTCCTTTTCCAGTATACCATTCAAAAAAGTAGACTTCACATCCATTTGGTAGAATTTGAAACCTTTGTATGCAACATGTGCAAGTAATGTTCTCACCCCTTCCATTCTTGCAATAGGGGAAAATGTTTCCCCATAATCCAATCCTTCTTCTTGTGCATAACCTTTGTAAACTATTCTGGCTTTTTTTCTTGTTATGTCACCTTTGTCATCAAGTTTGTTCTTGAACACCCATTCCATTTGGTACCAATCACATTCTTATCAGCTAGTCTAGGAACTAGAGACCATGTTTAGTTCTTCTTAATCTTATCTATCTCCTCTTCCATGGCTTTATACCAATCATCATCTTGTAGTCCATCTTTCATTGTTTTATGTTCAACCTTTCTTAGCAGACATGATTCATTCCTCAATCTATTCCTTGTCATTGGTATGGCATCCCTATCACCAATGATTTGATATGTAGGGTGATGTCTTCTCACATACTTGGCTAATCTTGGTTTTGTCCCTCTTTCAATGTTTGGTCTTTCATCTTCATGGTCATTTTACTCTTCTTGATTTGGCACTTCATCATTCCTCTCATGTATACTATTTTTAGAGTTAGAATGAGCATTTTCTACATTCTACAACTCGGCATTCATTGGTTGAGACTTGGCAGATACTGAAATTTTTTTTGATTCCCAACTTGATTTGCAACATTATCTTGAACAATCATTCCTTCATAGAAGTATACAAAGGATCTATAATCCTTTGATTGCTTGAATTCATCAACCTAAAATCCTACATGCTCATCAAAATTTACATTTGCACTCTCCACAATCTTGTTAGTGTTAGTATTCAAACACTTATATGCTTTACTTATAGTGGAGTATCCAAGGAATATGCCTTCATCACTCTTTGCATCAAACTTTCCATTTGTAGTATCTTTGAGAATATAGAATTTACATCCAAAAACTTTGAAATGTTTAACATTAAGTGAGTGACCATACCACAATTCAAAAGGTGTTACATTTGTACCTTTCTTGACTTGAACTCTATTCAGTGTGTAGACTACAATACTTACAACTTCTCTCTAGTATTTTAGTACAACATCTTTCTCAATCATCAAGGTTCTAGCGCAATCAATCATCAACCTATTCCTTCTTTCAGAAATATCATCCTATGGTGGGGTTCTTTGTGCTGATGTTTTCCTTTTGATACCTTTATCATTGCAAAATATTTCAAACTCCTTTGATGTGAACTCACCTCCTTTATTTGACCTTAGGAATTTTAGGTTCTTTCCTATTTCCTTCTCAACTCTAGCCAAATACCACTTAAACATTTGAAATGCATTAGATTTTTTCTTTAAGAACATAACAATCATCATCCTCAAATAGTCATCTACAAATAGCATTGTGTATCTGTCTCCTAGGTAGCTTTGAACTTCTATTGGACCACATAAGTCTATATGGACTAACTCTAGTACTTCACTGGAAGTATATGTTTTGCTTTTGAAACTAGACTTAGTCATCTTCCCTAGTTGACATTTTTTGCACATTGTGTTTTCAAGTTTCTTCAACTTAGGCAACCCTATGACCTTCTTCTTCTTGCTGATGCTAATCAGATTGTCAAAGTTAACATGACACAACCTTTTATTCCACAACCACACATTATCAAATCTAACAAAAAACATGTTGTATCTTCCATATCTAGGTAAAATAGATTACTCTTAGTTTGATCACCCTTTCCTATCAAATTTCCATCAGTGTCATAGATCTTAGTAATTTTGTTTCCAAATTCAACTTTACAACCTACATTGCCTAACTGTGATACACTCAACAAGTTGTAGTTCAATCCTTCAACATAGTAGGCATTATCACATGAAATTTTCTCTATGAGCTTAATAGAGCCTTTTCCTTTGATTTGACAAGGAGCATCATTACCAAATCTAACACTATTTCCATCATATTGAGTAAAGGTAATGAACTTACTTTTATCTCCTGTCATGTGATGTGAGCATCTACTATCTATGATACACTTGTATTTCTTGTTCACATAGAAAACCAATGTTGTTGCTTCATCTTTATCTAATTCATCCTTCATAGCTACATAGACTACTTCATCATCATTCTCATCAGAATCTTCTTGAACAATGTAGCATCTCTTGCCTTTCTCCTTGTAGTTCTTCTTTTGTGGACATCTTGCAGCAATATGAACAACTTTATTGCAATTGAAACATATGATAGGGAGCTTAACTTTGAATTTACCTTTTCCTCTATGGAATCTACTAGCTAGTAGTGCTTCTAACTATTCCACATCTTCCTCATCTATGCTACTATCAATGGATGCATGTTTTCCTTTTCTTCTCCTTTTGTTTGATGTGTCCTCCTTAGTGCCTTTTATTGTCATCTTGGCCTTGAAAGTAAATTCAAGGTTCTTAGGTCTATAGTTGTCAAAATTGGATAGCTCAAATGCAGTAAGTCTTCCCACTATTCCTTCAAAGGTTAGTGTGTTTCCTTGTACACACCTTAGCTCTTGGATGGCTGAAACTTTAATAGCATAGATAGGAACCAGAGTTCTTAAGTATTTCTTGATGGCTATTTCTTCTTCTGATTGTCCAACTAGACTTCTTATTGCACTTACCACTTCTTTCATTCTTGTAGCATACTAAGGAGCATTTTCACCTTCAACCATTTTCATGTCATCAAACTTTCCTCTTAGGATTTCTCTCTTTGCTCTCTAGACATTCTAATCTCCTCCATAGATTTCTGATAAGGTTTTCCACATCTTGAATGAAATGCCACAGTCTTTGATGTCATCATATTCTGCATAGTTAAGTACAGAGGCAATTTCCAACATTGCTTGATTGTGCTCCTTCTTATTATTCAAATCATCTGCAGTAAGAGGTCCTACTGGATTTACATGTTCTATTCCAATTGAGGTTTGTGCATTGTCACCTATTGATCTAAGGTTCAATTTCATTAGTATCTTCCATGCAACAAAGTCATCTTTGTTGAGCTTGGGAACTTCTCTCTTGGATATCTTCATCTTTCTGATTCTAGTACCTTGAAACTAAATCAACAGATGGCTCTAATACCAATTATTATAATTTCTTTAGAATAACTGAAGGGGAAGGGGGGCGAGGGGGGGGGGGCATGAATTAGTTATTCAAGGTCCAGATGTCCTATTCAAACTTTTCACTAAGTGTAGTGAGCCCATTCAACCATTCATTCATCCAAGCTTTAACTTTTCTAATCAGCAAGCTACTGTAAATCAACATGCAAGCATAACACATAAGAAATCAACTCATAACACACTGATTTATGTAGAAACCCAATTTTGGAAAAACCCCAAGTAACATGCTACTCAATTCTCACTCTTCTAAAGTGATACCCTATGAAAGGCCTGCCTTGTTAAAGGCTTACAACACACTATCGAATGGGACCTTGTTAGAGGATTTAACCACCCTATTAGAAGTGGGCCTAGTTAAAGGACTTTAGAACATTCACTTGGAATGTCACTTTGTTAAAGGATTTACAAATGGCTATTAAACGAACCTAAGTCCATAAGATTTTCAGATCTAATACAATTGCTAGAGAGTATTAGAAAATCTTGAACTGACTACAACATACAACTTATCTTGTAGATCTCAGCTCATACCCTTGCCTAGCCTTCAACCTCTGCAACTCTGACAGCTTTCCCTCCTTTCAAGCTTAGTCTCCTTAAGACTCCATGATCAATGTACCAGTGCAATCATCTCTTCATGGCCACTTATAGAAGTAGAGCCTCTGTGCTCTTCCTTCTCCTAGATGTCTCCTCCTTGACACCCTTCTAACCACTTCGTAGATTTGGCTCTTTAGTAGTAGCAATATCAGCAGCTCCTTGCTTCTTGGTCTATGACTCCTTAAATAGAAGTCTTGGAGTAGCTTTTCACACTTGATTCTTCCATTCTTTAATTTTAATTCGTATGGATTAGGTAGGATTCATTGCATCTAACCCATATTTTATTTCCTCTAGAAACTTCTTGAATAATCCTTTAGAATTCACTCAAAAATGGTTTACATAGGATTTTGTGTCACCAGCTCATCATCTTTATCTTCCAATTCATTAAAAAAATTCAATATAACCACTTTGTCAGCTTAGATTTGGTGAATCTTCATCATTTTAAATAATGCAATAGCTCGGCACTATTGAAATACTGATGCTAGGCACATACTGTGTTACTTGGCATCAACTGTGTTTTTCCTGATGCTTAGCACCTGAAGGTCACTTGGCACCAAGTAAGAATTTTTTGATACTCGGCACTTGATCTTCACTCAGAACCTAAAGATTACTTGGCTCCTACTGAGAATTTTCTCGGCTTCAACTAACTTGCTCGACACCCACTAAAAGATCTTAGTTTAAGCTTTGCAATCAACCTTGTTACAACTTGTTCCTCCAATATTTCTAAGTGTGACCAATCTTTGTATCCTTGAGTATGTCATCAATGCATTATTTAAACATTGTCTTAACTAATCCTTGCACTTAATTACAACATCATAACTCAACCTTTTCCTTAGGTGCTCTTGTTACATCTTATTGATCAAATCCTCTTCATCAATCAACTAAGTTATAGTACTTGAATCTTATAAGCAAATGTCATTCCTACAAATAAAAAATTTGACATCAATGACGAAACAATGATTGAAAACATTATTTTACAACAATCTTCCTTCTTTGCAACAATCTCCCTCTTTGATCTTCAACAGTGAGCTTTTCAATCATATATCCAACAAAATCTATCCATCATTTTCTCCTTCTACTCTTTTCTTGATATTTTAAGAAATTTCTCTTTAAATCCTTTCCTTTGATTGCATAGAAAACTCAATTCATACATTAAATATGCCATCTCATCAATCCTTATCATTAATGTGTTTTGACTAGTCCCAAAATTTAACTATGTTGGCCTCAAACTCAATTCTCTCACAAATTACAATTTTGATGAAACTCATTCATCACTATGTAGCTTGGTGAACATAATTCCCAGTCTCTACTATTCTATGTCACTTGGATTTTATAGGCTTGCTCAGTCTTCACTACATTTATTGCTACTGCATTTTCCTTCTTTAACTTTCTTAGCCATAACTATCACTCATCATTATGTAGCTCCATAAACACTTTTCCTTGTCTCTACTATTCTATCTTGCTTGTCTTTTACAAGGTTGCTTTTTCTTCACTACACTTGATTGCTACTACATTTCCCTTCTTCAACTTTCTTAGCTATAACTATCACTTAGATGAAATTGTTTAATCGGCTAACTCTTAAATTCTTCTTTATTGACCTAGTAAAACTATCACTTAAGCAAGCATACTAATTTAATCAACTTATCACCTTCTTTTCTTAGAATCAACTCAATTATCTTCTTCAATTCATATAATGATTAAACAGTAGATTATCTTGCCAAAGACTAACTAGTCATGTGCCCATTATAATTCCAACTTTATTACTCCTCTTCACTCAACAACTTCACTAGTTCATCTAGTTATCTCTCTTTTCAAATCCTCTTCATTAATCAATACATATTACACTCCACACTATTAGAAAATTTATCTCAAGTAGGTTTGACATCAATGAAATCATATCAATTATTCTAAGTAGTTTCCAAAAATCTCCCTCTTCAGAATTGATGACAACAACTCTAGTTACCATGCAAATGCAAAAGACATTATTGGCTCCCTCTATGATTTGATACAAATCTTGATTAATATCTTTAGTTTTATTTTGATTCTCATTCATGCACTTAATTACAATAGTTGGGCAGCTACTAAAGTGTGACCTCTTGCATCAATATGTAAGATATTTTGATGATATTATTTGGTGCAATATTTCATCTCTTCTCAGCTTGCCTTAGATGGGAGAATGACCCCGAAATTTCCTCTTAGATACTCAAAATAATCCTTAGGTAATCTCATAATGAATATATCAAGTATTTTCTCCTTTGTGTACATATACTCCAATCTCACTTCTTTGTCTTGTACCAACTCTCTCAAGTAATGATACTTGATAGAAAAGTGTTACTAACTTGTTGGTACCCAATAGAGACCCAGTGATTAAAATTTTCACTGTGGAATCTTGAACCTCTTTGAACAAAGCTCAAAGTAGTTTGAAGTTGTTCAATTTTTTGAAATAGGTTCAAATTATTCTATAGTCTTGTTGGTTCAACGTAGCACAACAAATGTGTTCAGAGGATTGTTATAAGAAATGAAAGATTATGGTTAGAATCTTATGTGCAGTATTTTAGATGTTCATTGGTTTCAAGAGGTTCAACAAAGTTCACCATTTAAGGCAGCCCATTGATCTCATTCTAAAGCCCGGTGTTTCAAGATTTTCCAAACTGACCATTATCTACAATATGTGAGCTAAAATTTGAGGTCCATAGATCATGTTTGAAGGTACATCTCAGTTTGGGAATAAAGAATCCAACATAGTGAATTTGGAGCCTTAAAGATAATTCAGTAGTTTAAATTTTAAATTCCTAAATCAAAGCTATGTGGAATTTGTAAAATAATATGGAAGACTTTGTGAGTTGAAGAACTAAATGGGAATGGTTGGTGCATCCATAACCACAAGTATGAAGAATAAAAAATGTAAATACTTGTATAATCTTCTTATTCAAGATTCAATAAAATAGGTTTTTGAAATGGAGACTTATGACTAAGCTGCATAGTTTCATCCCTCTCATGAATGATAACCCATAAAAAGCATTTGATAGATTGGCATCTGTAAACTCAATGTGTTCCTTAGAAGTGCACACACTTCGTGCTTATGTTAGAAAGAAACATCTTTTTCAACTCCAATCAAATTAAAAGCTCAATCCCAAACTATCGGGATGCCTCTCAATTTAGAAGAAATTCTATCATTGCAGGGACTCGTAGCAATTTGAAAGAAACATCTTTGTATAGAGAAATGCTCCATTGTCACTATGAAGGTATCATGGAAGCTCTCAAATCATTTGACAAAATGCTCAAATTCAACTAGCACCTAGAGAAACATATGGAAAGGAAACACTAATAAGAGAGAAGAAGAACATGCAAGGCATCATAGTGTCCTAATCATTGATGACATAGTTGATAGAAGTATCTTAATACTAATGTTAAAGGTGTCATCCCAACCTCTATTAGCCTCCAAATGTGAGGGAAGAATGGGACTCATTTGGAAAAATGACAATCTTTCTCTTTGACCAAGCTAGATTTTGGAGGCTCTTTGTCAATTACCATGAGAGAGATCCCAATGTGAACTTGGTCCATTTGGAGATCAATGGAATCATTATATTTATGAAGAAATATAGCTGCAAAGTTTAGCCTGACTGTCTTCTCCAAATAATGGAAGTACACATTTATATGTAGTGTTGAGATCTTGAAAAACACTCTCTTATCTCGACACAAGTTATGGTTATGGGAATCAAGTTTTCAAAAGAAAATGGTGTCTCTATATGTGAAAATGGCAAAACACGAGAATATATGTTTGTGCATACAATATCTTTCACTGTGTCGATGCGGTGATGCACAATGTAGGCTTTAATTTTTTAGAGGGTATGGTCTTTATTAATGAGTCTTTGTTGAAGCTTTCAAAATTATTACAATCTCTCAATTTGGGGGAGCAAAGCTTCTCACACCTGAGGAGATTCTTCAACAAGGTTAGACAACTTAAGTGCCACTTGTTTAAATGTGCCTTACTCTTAATCCCATGGGCATCCTTTCTCGTTCATTTATGAATGTAAAATTTATAAATATGAAGCCAAAGATGTAAAGTAAAGGAAAAGATCAACTTTTACAACTTTTAAAAAGGTTGGTCATCTAAAATAATCTAAGAGGAAGATAGTTATTCAGATAACACAAGGAAAGAAGGAAAGGAGTAAGTTATAATAACTAAAAAGTTCTCACAGAATGAGGGGAGATAAATATGTAAAATAAATGTGAAAAGAGGGTTACAGTCTTTTGACTTTCAGAGGGAGACTTGGTGTTGTGAATAGAGAGTCAGAAATAGTAGAAAGAGAGCAAGGGAAAACATAGTTTTCTATTGATTTTGTGCTACAAGAAGATATATAATTCTCTTAATGAATAATTAGTGTGTGTCAAGGGGCAAATTTTTATTTGTTCTATTTTTTTTAAAGGAATAGAGTTTTAGTATACCAGAATTTTGGGTTTGTGTATTAGTTTCTTTGTTAATGTTAATCTGTGAGTTAGCTTGATTGTCTCTAAATGCAGTTTGATGCATATAGTTATTTTCACGATTATTATTTAGACTTGGGCTATGTTATATGTGTGTTTGGAGAGAATAATTCATCTTTCTTTATGCATTTCTTCTTTAATATTAGGATTGGGTAAATGAGCTTTGTATCATTTTCTTCTTATTTTCTTGTAGTTAATTAGTTTCTTTGCATCTATATTGTGTTTACAAGTGGATGTTTGTATACCTTTTGTGCTTTCTACATAAAAACATTTGTATTTGTATTTCTGTGAATTCATTGTAAATTATACATGAGGTGCTATACCTAGATAAATTTAGACAATGCTTACACTTTTCAATACTGAAGTGGCCTAACTGTTGGTACATATTTAGTCTTCCTATCTAGGCTTTGGGGTTAATTTGTATGTTTTTCTTTGGAAGATGATCTTTTTACTAACAAATTTTTTTGGTGACACTACTGGGGACCAGAAATTAACATTAGTGTTAATATTTGTTTCCTCAATTTTTTTATTATCTCTGTGTGCAAGAGATTGGTGACTCTATATAAAGACCATGTCGGATATGAAAACCATGCAAAATCCAAGGCCAAATCCCACTCTCATGGAAATTTATTCGATAGAGGATAAAGTGTTGTGTGAATTTGTGGATAGCTATAAAGAGAGCATTTCTTGAGCTATTGAAAGAGTTAGAAGAAAAGAGAAAAATGTTTCAAATATATCAGAAAAGGGTATTACAATTAAGTGAAGAGTTCAAGGTTGATGAAGAAGAAGCTCCAGTTATCTTAGTTTCATCCTTTTATTTCAATCACCTGGTCATGAATGACCAAGAAGTCCCGCCAGAGTTAATTTAGTCTCATGATGGTCATCTTTTTCTTAAAGATTATGTTGAAATACTTTCTAACCATTCCCTACCAGAAGATGAATCACTAAATGTCATGAAAGATGGTGAAAATAGTGACTCTTTGTATGTGAATGTCAAAGAAGGCACCATTCTAGAATCATTTTATTTTGAAAATAATGCAGCAATAGATATTATTGGTGATGCTGATTTTTAAAAAATGGTGTTAAAATTTTCCTTGAAAAGAACTCTGTTGAGACTGAACATTTGGTCAAAGGGCTACATATAGAAATAAAATTGGAGCAAGAGTCCTTCTTGGTTAAAGAAATGTTACAGCCTCAAGAATACTAGACATGATTAAATAAGAACATTCAAGCTAAAAGTGAAAACCATGGCAGCAATGACAAAAAAGTTAAAGAATGGTTGATAGTAAAAGAAGAAGAATCCCCAGTAACATCATCTTACTTCACCTCTCACAATTATGCATTTTTCGCTGAGCATGATGGGACTTAGGGAAACATTTATGAATGTAATCTTGGAATTTGAAATTAATGATGATAATCTTGCTACAAAGGTTCTTATTTGTGAAAATACCACCAATGACATGTTACCAAAATTTAAATCTTTTGTCTTTAATGAGAAGGCTGAAAGTAATCTATCCTATTTTGAAATTGGTGGTCAACCCATGGGAGGATCATGTCAATCTGAAAGTAAAAGTGATGAAGTAAAGATGCCTTTGGTTGAAGCTTCTCACAATGAAATTCTTTTTGAAAAACATGACGACTCAATCAGAATATTGAAAGATACTCTTGTTAATGAAGAAGAAGAAATCATACATGGATTTCTATCATCACTCAAACTGGATCATCTCTTCAATAATGACCCAAGTATTCATCCAGATCAAATTGAAAATGAAACACTAATCAATTACTTTTCTTTTCATTCTTCTATGTGTGGCTTTGCTGATTTTGATTATGGAAGTGATGACACTTTGAGAAAAAGAAAAGACTACATATATTGCATGTTTAATGGTAGTTTGATTCTTGAAAGGGATGAGGAGAGCATATACTTAAGAATCAATACTATGTTGGATGAGGCATCTATTTTCTCACAAGTTGATCATGATATCAAATGCCATATAAAAATGGTGAGTCTTTGTGACAACATTTCTGGATATCATGCATTTTTTCTTGAGGAGGTTTCTTCATTTCAATTTTTTCAGCTTGAAGTGAAACCTAGATAAATAAATGTTGAAGATAAATCCTTGGGTGAAAAGGAGTGCTATGATGAGTTATAGCTATTGTGGAAGAATTTTTGGGTCAACATATTCACATGTTCTTTTAGCTTGAGGGTTGGCACTAAAGAAGTCATCAATAAGAAATTGTTTGGAGCTATTCCATTAAGGTATGGTTGGTTTTTGCGGGAAGGATCCTACTTCTCTTAGCTGGTAAATGGATTCAAGTGAATTCTTCTTTCTTCTAATTCTTGTGGTAGGTTCTTTTCCTACCTTGGTATATATTTTGTAAATGTGCTTTTGGTGTGCATAGTGTTAGTTTGAATGATGTGCAAGCTTTGTGCTTGCCAGTAGTTTAGGTGTTTTTTTGGTTGGCTTTTCCATTCTCCCCTCCACCCTCTCTACAAGCATCTCTTGATTTTCCTCTTCTTAGTGACTCTCTTTGTCCAATGGATAAGGCACCAATCTTCCACTAGAGATTGATGGAACTCTCCATTTTTGACTCAAAAATGGTCCCATAGTTAGAGCCCTTGTTGGTACCCAATAGAGACCTAGTGATTAAAATTTTCAATGTGGAATCTAGAACCTCTTTGAACTAAGCTCAAAGCAGCTTGAAGTGGTTCAATTTGTTGAAAGAGGTTTAAATGGTTCTATAGGCTCATTGGTTTGATGTAGCACAACAAATGTGTTCAGAGGATTGTTATAAAAAATGCAAGGTTATGATTAGAATCTCAAGTGCAGTAAGTTTAGTTGTTCAAAGATTCAAGAGGTTCAACAAAGTTCACCATTTAAAGTGGTTCATTAATCTCATTCTAAAGTCCTAGATCAGTGTTTTAGGATTTTCCAAACTAACCATTATCTATAATATGCGAGCTCAAATTTGAGGTCCAAAGATCATGTTTGAAGGTACATCTCAAATTGGCAATAAAAAAATACAACATAGTGAATTTTGAGCTTTAAAGACAATTCAATAGTTTAAATTTCAAATTACTAAATTGGAGCTATGTGGAATTCTTAAAATAAGATGGAAGACTTTATGAGTCAAAGAACTAAATGGGCATGGTCAGTGCATCCATAACAAGGAGTATGAAGAATAAAAAATGTAGATACTTGTATAATGTTCTTATTCAAGATTTGATGAAATAGGTTTTGAAAATGGAGACTTATGACTAAGTTGCATAGTTTCATCCCTCCCGTGAATGACAACCTATGAAAAATATTTGATAGATTAGCATCTATAAACCTGATGTGTTCCTTAGAAGTGTCCACAATTCATGCTTATGTTAGAAATTAACACCTTTGTAAACTCCAATCACATTGAAAGCTTGATCTCAAACTCTCATGCTGCCTATCAATTTACAACCAATTGTATCATTGCAAGGACCCGTAGTAATTTGAAGGAAACATCTCTACATAAAGAAATGATCCATGGTCACTATGAAGGTATTAGGGAAGCTTGTGAATCATTTGAAAGAATGCTTGAATGCAACCAACACATACAAAAACATATGAAACGAAAACACTGATAATAAACAAGAGGAACCTGCAAGGCATCATAGCGATATAAAATTAATGGCCTATCCTAATGCCCTAATCATTAGAAACATAGTTGATAGAAGTATATTAATACTGATGATCAAAGGTATCGACTTGAGCTTTGTTAGCCTTCGAATGCATGGGACTCATTTGGAAAATTGATGATCTTTCTCTTTGACCAAGCCAACTTTTAGAGGCTCTTTGTCGATTACCATGATGGAGATGCCAATGTGAACCTAGTCCATTTGGAGATGAATGGAATCATTGTATTGAAGAAGTAGTGGAGCCACAAATTTTAGCCTGAATGTCTTCTCCAAATAGAGGAAGGAAACATTTATATGTAGTGTTGAGATCTTAAAAGACACAGTCTTATCTCAATGCAGGTTATGGTTATGGGAATCAAGTTTTGAGAAAAAAATGGTGTCTCCATATGTGAAAATGGTGGAAGTCAAGCATATATGTTTATGCATACAATATCTTTCCTTGTGCCGATGTGGTGATGCAAAATGCAAGCTCTAATTTTGTCGAGGTTATGATATACAATAATGAGTCTTTGTTGAAGTTTTCAAAATTATTTCAATCTTTCAATTCAAGGCAGTGACACTTTTCACATGTGAGGATATTCTTCAATAGGTTTAGACAGCTCAAGTGCCACCTATTTAAATGTGTCTTACTCCTAATTCCATGGGAATCATTTCTCATTTATTTATAACTGTAATATTTATAAATATAGAGCCCAAGGTGCAATGTAAAGGGAAAAATAAACTTTTATGACTTTAAAAAAGGTTGGTCATCTAAACTAATCCTAGAGGAAGATAGTTATTCAGATAACACAAGGAAAGAAGGAAAGGAGTCAGTTATGATAACTAAAAAGTTCTCATAGAATGAGGGGAGATAAATATGTAAAAAAAAAGTGAAAAGAGGGTTCCAGTCTTTTGACTTTTGAAGGGAGACTTGGTTTTGTGAACAGAGAGTTAGAAATAGCAGAAAGAGAGTGAGGGAAAATGTATTTTTATGTTGATTTTGTGCTACAGGAGGATATGTAATTGTCTGAATGAATAATTAGTGTCTATCAAGGGGAAAATTTTTCTTTGTTTTATTGTTTTTAGAGGAAGAGAGTTTTAGTATACAAGAACTTTGGGTTTGTGTATTAGCTTTCTGGTTAATGTTAATCTGTGAGTTAGCTTAATTGTCTCTAAATGCAATTTGATGCATGCAATTATTTTCCAGGTTACTATTTAGACTTTGGGCTGTGTTATTCATGTGTTTGGGGAGAATAATTCTTCTTTCTTTCTATGTTTCTTCTTAAATGTAAGGATTAGGTAAATGAGCTTCATATCATTTTCTTCTTGTTTTCTTGTAGTTAATAATTTTCTTTGCATCTATGTTGTGTTTATGAGTGGATCTTTGTATACCTATTGTGCTTTCTGGATAAAAGCATTCATATTTGTATTTCTATCAATTCATTGTAAATCATACATGGGGAGTTGTACCCAGATAAATTCAGAGGGTGCTTACGCTTTTCAATAGTGAAGTGACCCAACTATTAGTACATATTTAGTCTTCCTATCTGGGCTTTGGGGTTAATTTATATGTTTTTCTTTGGAAAAAAATCTATTTAGTAACATGTCCCTAAGGGAAATATACTATTGTTAGGTAGTGAAAAATACTAAGTCATCTATAAGGTAGAGATATTTAGTTAACACTGCAATTGAGTGGTTCTATATAGGCTAAACAATGTAAAGAAGAAGTATATAGATAATTAATTATTGCCTAGTAGTAGATACTATCAAGAAATCCAATCATCATTGAGCGCTCCACTGGTTGCCAACTTTTTCAGGAGGAATCATGTAGGTCAAGTGATATATAGGTCAATCAAAATAATAGAAGTTGAGTATAGTTAAAGTTGAGGGACAACATAAAGAATTAGTATGCACCAAGCATCCACAAGCTATTAGTCTCAAGTAATAGAGTTTTGTATAACTGCTTAGAATGAAACAAACATTGATGTAAACCATTTTTTTTCAAGATGGAAGCATATTTTTAAGATTGAGAAGTTAATCAAGGAATTAATTGCACATATAATTGAGGATCATCAATCCCTACGTGAGTTGATTAACCAATCCAAAAATTAGGACTAAATAGAGAAAATGATGATTCTAGATCATTGGTTGATATCTAGAAGTATCACCAATAGCTATTTAAGGAGGGTTTTAGACCTAATTCTTGTGGGTTTTTAGTTATATTTTTGGATGCAAAGCTAAAGGTGGATTTAGTGAAACTATTGAAGATCTATGATAGAGAGGTGATATCAAATTGGAAAGAGGTGATCTATCATCAAAATTCATAGTGCATACAAAAATATCATGCTATTGATAGAATTGAACAAATGTTTTAGTGTAAATCTCTTAACAAAGTGGTCCTAATAGGCCTATGTAAATATCGTAACAAAGTTCTCACTTAATTGTGTAATGAAAATCCTTTAATTAATATAGACTAAATAAGTCTCATAATCTCTTAATAGGTAATACCCCTCATAGGTTAGATCATCAAAAGTAATCAAAATTTGTAGCCTTAACATGTACACTTTATTGATATAATAGTGAAGATTTTGTGGGTGTCATCCCCACCACAATTTTTCCTTCACCTTGGAGGGTTTTTGCATTACCAAATCTTTGTGTTATATTTTGATCTATTGGTTCTATATTTTATTCATGCAAGTAGATGTTAGATCTAATATTATATTGTAGAGAATGTTTGGTTTGATGTAAGGTTAAGCTGAGATAAGGGTTTACGTTAAAGATATCAAATATGGTTTAAAGATATCACCCCCTCCCCCACCTCTAGTATCTTACTTTCCCTATTAGGTCTCCAATATTTTCTATAAGAGTTGTGTTCTCTTAGAAGAAGAATAACCAATTGAGTGTCAAAGATCTTGGAGATGGAATCCTATAAGTTGGGAAAGGTTATTGAGAATCAAAACATTGATTTACAACTTGCATTTGAGCAAGTCAAGATTGTGAAGTAGGAACTGAATAAATCCATAAAGAGAAGGAAGGAGATGGAAATTAAATTTTTTTTAAAACAATATAGAGGAGGCATTAGAGATCTATGTAATGTAGGAAAATCTAGTGAAATTGATGCAACAATGGAAGATGTATTAGGAAAGAACAACATCATAAATGATGAAGTAAGAGCACTAATAAGAGAAAATGAAATACAATCAGTAAGCCTATGTGAAATTATCAAACACAAGAAAATGGTTGAAGAAGACAAGGTAATAGATGAAGAAGAAAAAAGGAAGATGGCTACAAGTCTTGATGAAAGGATCAATGAGGTGTAGAGGGTGGCTTGCAATCAATTTGACATGGTCAATCAGTTACTAAGTGATAATCATGAGATTACTATGAAGGTGGAAGAGATTGAAAATATCAGATCTAAGAACAATAAAATAAAAACAATATTTAGAGATGAGAAAGAGATCATGAAAGAATGAATAGATCTAGAAAGGCTATGAGACAACTTGATGAGTAGTTAAGAACATAAAAAAGACTTCATGAAACTACTGGGCTAGGTTATATTGAGTGCATATCATTTATTGAGAAAGGAGATTCATCAAAGCATAGAGAATAGAGGAATGCCAAGAGCAAGAAGCCCACATGCTACTATTGTAGAAAACTAGGTCATTCAAAAAAAATTGCTATAGAAAAACTAGTAAGTCAAATCCTAAACCTAAATTCAATGGTAGTGTTTTCAATTCAAAAAGGCATGGAAATAAAGAAGATGAATGTAGATTAAAGGCCAATAAGACACATGATATATCTAGATTTCAAGGCTATTGTTACACATATCAAAAGTATGTTCATAAGGCACAAGATTTTAGATATAAAGAAAAGAAAAATTGGAAACCTAAAGGTTAGGGAAAAGAATGTAGGAAAGGTAATTCTATAAATTGGGAATACAATACTCTGGCCAAACGTTAATTTAGTGGAATGTATGGATACATTGCAAAAAATTGTGCAAGAATACATCTTAGAGGAAGATAAGAAAACTAGAGAAATTTTGGACCAAATTATTTTAATTATTAGAAGGTCGGTCACCTAAGAAGGAATTGTATGTGCTAAGCACCAACACTTAATGTTGAAGAAAAGAATGGAAAAGAAAAGGTCCATACTAAAGAAGTGAGAACCCAAATGAATCAAAAGTGGAAGAAGAAAGATACAGGAGAAAATAGTTTAAATGGTGAAGTTGTGATCACTCAATCCAATGGATTAGGTGATTCCCACACCTCAAACTAAGTAAAGAGGTATGCATGGAACTGAAATCAAAATTGTAAGATCATACATTAGGTCCTAAGATTGTTTGGATAAAGGTCCAAATCAACATGATAGTAGATGCATAAGGAAAACTTTGAGATTAGAATCAAGTAATGTATTTTGATGTCGAGTTTAAAATCTATTGATGACCAAGTGTCATTTTTAGAGTCTTGAAGGGACTAAGAAAAAATTATAGTTATGACCAAGATGTTGCATTGACTGAGTAGATGGAGTTTGGAAGTGTGTTTGTTGAGTTTTATAGAGATAGTCAAGATAACTGTAGTTCCCCTACTATATGTACAAAGAATTGTTGAGGCTCTATTTTTTTTTAAACTATATAGTGAATTTTGTGAATCAAATTACATGCCTTGCATTTGAGTTTTCATAGAGTGAATTGAGATGAATTATTTCCTAAGAATTTTTGTAAGATTTGAGTTGGATTTTAGTGCATGTCTTTGGCCACAAAAGTGAGTTATGTGTAGTTATGTTGAGGCCAAGACATGGAGAAATGTTTGATCAAACCCTAGATTGAAAAAATGAGAGAAAGTTCATCCACATCTAAGAAGAATATGGATTTATAAGTTAGTAATGAATGCCACCTATTGATCTCAGATTGGTTTTGACAAGTGAGTGCCTATACACTTAAGTCATTTACTTAGTTCATGCCAAATAAGTAGCATATGTCAAGCACAACATGTATAAGTTAGTTCATGGTGAGTTAGTAGTGAGTGCTGAGTCACTCATGTGCCAAGTCACTCACATGCTGAGCAGATAGTATATGCCAAGTGATTCAAGAGCCGAGCAAGTAGTGCATGCCAAGTCATTTAGATGCTGAGTATCAATATTGAAATCAGTATATGTCGAACATCTAGGACTTCAATTGCCGAGTAACACAATTTTTTCATAGTTGTTTGTATTAGCACAAACTACTATGAAAACCATTTTTGAGTTAACTTTTGGAAATAGAGATGGAGTAACTGAGAGGGGAGGGGTGAATCAGTTACCACAAAAATAAATACATAGATCCTTAGATGTCATAAAATATAGTTGCTGCTGATACTCGATAACCATACAAATAAATGCTGAAACTTGATAGATGTTCTGTTAACTTATTTAGCATTTAAAGTGATTAACAAGCATGCATAAAGGAAATAACATGAACACAAGAGACACCAGATTTAACGTGGAAATGCAATTTGGGAAAAACCACCAAGTAACTAGTTACCAATTTTCACTCTTCTGAAGTGAGCCCTGTTAGGAGCCAACCCTGTTAAAGGTTACAAAACACATTGTTAGGTGTGACCCTGTTAGAGGATTTAATCACCCTATAAGGAGTGGCCTTGTTGGAGGTCTTAAGAACAATTCAACTGAATTGTCACCTTGTTAGAGGATTTACAAAATGTTTGTTAAACCAACTCTGTTAAGAGATTTGAATCACTATTACAATGATTAGAAAGCAACAATGAAGTGATCTGAAATATATGCAACTTATCTTTGCTGAGAATACAAATCTCTATTCTACTTCACTAGATCCTCAATGATCGAATATAACTTTGCAACTCCTTAAGGATATCTAATCCTTTCACAACATTCACTCATATCTTCAATATTCACTTATTCCATTTACATTCATACATTCGCACTCTTATGCATCCACACTCTTCCATTTTTTGAATTCACAACTTGACCTTTCATATATACCTTGCAGATTGTCAAGTTGGCTCAATTACAAGTTATAACAACTAAAAATATTAAATCAGTCGGCTGCAAAAATTACACAAAACAATTAAACTTAATTCTTAAGAATAATAAAATTCTTCGCTGCTCGACCCAACTCGGTGACCCCTGCCCTAGAATGGTTTCCCCAGTGTTAACCAAGTGAAGCTCAGTAAACATTGCAAACCTTGCAACTTCCTTCGGAGATCGAGTTAACTCGGTAAACACTGACCTTCCTTCGCTTACCGAGTGAGCTCAGTAAAAGCTAACTTTTTCTTCGATGACTGAGTGAATTCGATAGATATTGACTTTCCCTTTGTTAACCTTGGGAGCTTGGTTAACATTAACTTTCTGCTAAAAAATCCTTTGATGCCCGAGTGAGCTCGGTAAGAGCTAACTTACTGTTTAATGTTCAGGAACGCTCAGTAGTCACTATAAATTGCTTTGCTAACCATCTGAGCTCGATAGACTCTATCTAATGGCTGATATGACATTTGTGTAACATCAAAGATAATACACAATTAATAATTATATCCAACATTAACTTATGGATTGAATTACAATATTTTGGTGATAATTAAAGATGAATCTTAAGTTGGAATCTCTATTCATTACATGCATCCAATCAAGTAAAAGGAAGGTTTAAGAAAAAAATGGGTGGATCACAACTATTGATTCACACCTAACCCTAAGTCACCTACGTCTTCTTAAGGAGGACAAACCCTACACTTTCTAAGAGTGTGAAAAAGGGAATGAATGAATGATTAAGGAGAGTCTTGTATGTGAAACCTAGGACATTTATGGTGACCGAGGTATTATGATCTAAAATTTGATTACATAATTAGTTAAAGGAGAATAGAGGAAGGAAATAGTGAACAACAGAGAGACATATGATCAAGAAGGATCAAATATACATTAGTTTAGAGGTTATCTATCATCCAGCAAAAAAGTGTTAATCATAGGATCAATGCCGAGATATTCTAATAGGTGAATTAGTTAAATATCTTAAAAGAGTAGTCCTTATTAACTATATTGAAATCCTCTAGCAAGGTGCTTACTTAATTATGAGTTGAAGTCCTTTAACAAGGCACACTTTTAATAGGGCATTGAAATCCTTTAACAGGGTAAGACCCAATAGCCTTTGTAAGCCTTTAATAAGGCAAACCTTTCATAGGGTAGATCATGGTTCATGATCAAACATTGTAACCTTCATTAGATACACTTTATTACTATAGTAGTAAAGATTTATGGGTGTCATCCCCACCCCAGTTTTACCTTCTCATTGGAGGGTTTCTAGGTAATCATATCTTGTGTCATATGTGTGAATGCTTATTTGTTTACATGTTGCAGATGTACTTGCTTTACATGGTATTTTAGTTTACTTATTGAATCTATGAGATGAATGTATGCTGAATATTTTATGGGTCAAAGTTTGAAGCACTGATTCACCCCACTCCCATCCTCCCCCCTCCTTCTTAAAATTTTTCCTTTCCCATTGTAATTCCAACAAACCAAAATTTAACACTTATCTTCAAATTGCAATGAAGGGTGATTCTTCAGGTGCCCTTTCATCAATCCCACCTAGAGTGATCACAATTCATGATGTGAGATCATGCTATATGTGCAAAATTGGTGAGATAGGAGATTTTGAGTTGAGAGTCACATATGATAAGTTATGTGAGAATGGACAACTAAAGGAAGAACATAAGGTTGTTGCCAAGAAAGGGTTAAATGATGTCCTAAATTTACCATGAAATTTCAAAATTGAATAGATAAAAGTCATTTTGAGCCGTGTACATAATATGAAGTTATCATTGGAGAATGCACCATTGAAAATAACAAAGAATATTTTTCACAGTGTTACAAACTACCTTAGTATGGATAGGGTTGAGACCATCAGTTTCTAAGGACGAGATACTATTGAAACCAACACACTAGCAAAGTGGAACAATAGAGGAATGAAGACATCCACCATTGAAGATAATGAGGAGTGGGTGCAAGAATTCAAGTCCCACTTTTGGCCAAAAAGTGGTAGTATTTTTCTTGAATTCCCTATTACTTAATGTTCAAATTTGTGGCACATCAAGATTGAATATTGGAAATTTGCACTAATAGAAAATGTAGATCTTGAAGTGTAGTTTTCAAATATGTAATTTGTTGGAATACCCACATGGTATAAATTATATTTTGTTAGGCATGTTCAAAAACTACTTTTTCAAAATGCATGTTTCACAATCATACCACACATGCATATGACCACCCTTTTTCAGAGAATTTTTTTTTTTTGTACTTCCTTTTGTGAAAAGGTACCTAACACACCAAATATTGATGCAGCTATTTTTCCTTATTTTTCATTGAATATTTTTTTCATAAATTTTTTATTTGACCATAAAGTGGATTTTGAAAACCTATAGTACGACCACAATATTTTTATGAAAAATTCACCTTTTTTCATTTAAAAAAAAATAGTGAAGTACATTCTACGTAGATTGATGACATATTATTTATTTTTCAAAAAATGTAAAATAAAAAAAATTATTAAAATTTTAGTTTTAACCATACTATTTGAAGTTAAGATACCAATTTTTCTTGTTAAATATTGTAAAAATACTAAACTAAGTCTTAATAAATAAAATCTATGTTTTTTGAAACTACACAAAGAGTACTATAATGGGTTTTTGTTTCATCAAAAAAAATCATTTGGAAAGTCCTCCAAAGAATTACGACGAGGAAATAATTTCATGTTTTTGTGCCTTAGCCAAATTTTCTTGAACACACACATGCTTGGTCCTACCAAGCCTATCTGAACCCAAAATAAAATGTAGCCCATGAAATATGAAATTTGAATTTCAAGAAATGGGTACATGTTTCAAAATAGGTACACATTTCTAAAAGTAGCTAAAAATGATCTTTAAAGCACCAAAAATTAATATTTTGAAATATTTAGAAACATGTACTCATTCTGAAGAATAAACATGCAAAATTTTTTGGAATTTAGGATTAGACACTCAAGCCTAAAGTTGGTACCAGTATTCTAATAAATGGGTACTCATTTCTAGCAACAATGTTGTTTTCTCAAAGAGTTCCATAGTTTTGGTACTCAACTTATTGCATTTACCGAGAGATAGAATTCTCTATCAAATTCATTGCCCAAAATTTTACCAATCAAGTTGAACTAATAGTGTGCCATGTGTTACAATGGACTTGGGATGGAAAATTGTTAAGGATCACAATTATGACCTTGTAAAGGTCCAACTTACCTAGCTAGTAGAGAATTTGGAGAGTATGGATCTCCAATAGTTTGTATTTTATTTTATGTGCAAAATATGTCATCTACCATTGGTGATGTCATATGAGATAAGACACGACCTATTACACATAAAATTGATGAGCTCATTGGTAAGATTGATGACAATTTTAAAACTATTATGGACTTTTACTTTGAAGAATTCAAGAAGAAAATGAAGAATAGGCCTAGGAAACCAAAATCCTTAGTTGAACAATATTGTGATGATATATTTTTCTTGGTAGACACTAATTTTACCTATGCACAACAAGTTCTGCCTAGGGTGTTTTGGTTGAGACCTCTACTTTATGAGGTTAATATTTATGAAATGACTACGACAATAGTTGAATTGTTGGCAAAGGAGATTGACATGAATGCCTAGCCATTTTATAAATATGAGACAAAAAAGGTGAAGATTATTGTTCAAATCAATGCACCTAAGTTGAACAAGAAAAGGAAAGCCATGATTGAGAACTTGGAAAGAATTTTGGGAGGAGTCAAGAAAGAGATACATTTACATATTACTAAAGGAAAAGGAAAGAAGATAATTGCTACCAAGCCACAGACTAAAAGAGATAAGAAAATTGTCATTGTTGAGCCTAGTGTGAATAAGAGTCTTAAGAAGGTTGTGACCAAACCTACACCAACACCACCAAGGGTCACAAGACAAAGAAAAAGGGTAACTAATATAGTTGACCAACCTTAGAAGAAAGGTGTTGTAAAAATAATCAAGACCTCTTTAGCCAAGAGCTCAATAAAGAGAAAGACAACCACTGAGGAAGATAAGTCAAGAAAGCATGAATAGAAACCAAGAAGAAATCTCATTGTGTAGAAGGATGATGAGGAGGATGAAGTAGATAATACTAAGTTAGAGGACATAAGTCAATTCAAGGTGGTAGCATATAAGAAGCCCCAATCTATTGATGAGGTATGCAAAAACCTTAGGAGCACTATAGGATTATCTCATTTTCAGTATATAAAATATGATAAATTGAATAAGGAAGATAAAATTAAAGTAGAAGATGTTGTAATTGACATGATGGTGAATTTTAAGTTTACATCTATAGAGTTAGGCAAGATGATTCCTGATGAATTCTATAATAAGATTAATGTGAAGTGAAAATTTTCATTATCCATTGAAAGACAAATAAGAGAAACAACATTGGTTGAGGTTATGACATAATTGGACAAAATTTAGATTTGTTTAGCTTTAAGAGATTGTACTAATAGGTATACACCAAAGAGGAGAGAATTTTTTATTGTGAAGAAAAAGATAAAAAAATTTTGTGAAAGAGACCAAAGTAACATGGAACAAGATTCATGGTCTGATGCTTGATGATGATCAAAAGAATGAGGAAGAAAAATATGAACATGCAAATGTTGAACTGGATAACATTGAAGATTTTGATGATGGGAGAGATAGTCTTGTTAATAATTTCAATAATTTGGTACAACTAAGTGAAGGGAATTTAGAGACACTAGTGATCGATGATGAACCTAAAACTAGTCCTGTTAAAAATTAAATTGTCACGACTGGTCCAATAAAACATAGTGAAGGTATAATTTAGACCGAGTCAATACAATTTCCAATTCCTGTAAAGTTGATGGATTCTAACCTTGTGTTAGTTCAACTAAAGCATTACCCAAATATTGAAACACATGTGGCTACCTAGTTGATTGAATTTAAATATATTTCTATTACTAAATTAATTCTAGTTGACAACCAAGGTAATGTACAAGATGGTGATGTCAAGAAATAGAGTGTACCAACCAATTTAGGAGAAATACACAAGCACCTACACAGACAAATGAAGTCACTAAGGGAAAAGATGGAGATGAGAAATAAGGTAATATCCATGATGATCAAGAAGATCTATCTAATATAGGTCAAAGACCAAGTACCTCAATACCACATATTAACAAAATGATGAAGGTAGGATAACCAAGTTGAATGAGTAAACTCTAAATAGTTGAAGTTAAGGACAAATGTGATGTGTATGTACAAGAGGCACATAAAACTAATATACAAGAGGAGAATACAAAAAAGAAGATGAAAAAAAGATTTGAGGTGACTCAAGAGCAATAGAAGTTGAGTCTATAGGTTCCAACACAAGGTTAACAACTATCTATATGAAGCTCTAGAGCACTAGACTCCAAGGGAAAAAGATTGAAGAAGGTGAAAATAACTAACTTGGATAAGGAAAAAATGATAATATTAAGTGAACTATTTTCAAGGAAGGATAAGAAAGGTGATCTAAGGAGAGGACATCAAAAGAGGCAAGTATTGTATGACAATTTGGATGAGAATGCTCCAATTATTGAATAATTGATCAAAATTGTGGAGAAAGTTAATGACCCTAATGTGGAAATTCAAGAGAAGTTTATCCAAAGTGCTAAGTGGAAGTATGAGAATAGAGTGATGGAAAATGTATCTAGTGAGATAGAAATTCAACAAGTTAAGCTTTCCACTCGTGTCACTAAGCTAGAATAGTTAAACACAAATGCAAATACATTGTTTACAAAGTTTCCCTTTTATCAAGAAATTCTGTAAGAGATAGAATGGATAATATTGATGTAGCTATACAAAAAGAGTTCAAAGAGTTGAGCATGGATCCTAGCTCCAACTTAGTTTATTATTATCAAATCAAATTCTTACAAGGGAAGTAGTCAAAAATATTACAAGAAGATTTCTATAAAGAAATTAGGTGCATGAAATTCAAGCAAGATTGTTACCTCATGTAATGCTCCACCAAGGAACTCAAAAGAAAATTGACCTAAAGTTTCACAAAGTTTGTCAAACATTTTTTTTGAGAGATAATAACAATAATAGATAATATATAGTGGAAGCATTAATCACATACATAAACAAAATCCATAAAATAGATTACATCTCTTAAGGATCTCATGATGTTGAATCACATTTAATTTTAATTAATACTAAATCTGATACATAACAAATCAACATCAAAAAAATTCCAAGTACAAAACTACTTAAACAATATACAATTATATAAGATGTCACTTGGAAATAATTAGAATGCTTAATCATCCACTGTACAAATCATAGGGTATGAAAAGCTCAAAGAATATACATCATGAATATAATACATCATCTCATAAGATATTTGAAAATAAAATACATGTAATAGAGTATAATCATCCAACCTAAATACAATATTAAGGAACATCTGCACAAACACATCCAGCAACAACATCTAGCTATGGGATCTCAATGGTATAAGAAACACGTACTACCACCTGACCTCTTAGAACCTAAATGACCCACTTCAATCGTGTTAAGGAGATAAACTCAAGTCCCATACAAATAACAATCCACAAGTCATAACCAACATCTAGGTTAAGGAAAACTTGATAGAAAACTCTCTCAAAGGTTACCAAGTCACAAGTATAATTGAAACCTAGAGGCAACAATGATATGTAGGAAATCTATTATGTAATTATGTAAGTGGGCAAGTGTCATCACATGTGCCAACTCTAAGGTTACTCTAGCAACCACTCTAGACTTTGGGCCCCCAGTGTCTCTATGTGACACTAATTTACTAATTTTATATAGACAATGTATACTAATAAAGCAAGGTCACATCCAAGCATCCTCTCTACTCCCATCCTAGCCTATACTAGCACTCAAGACATGGGCGAGGAAAAATAATGATGCTTATTAATTCATTATAAAACATATTTAATGAAATGTTATCACTTATTAAAACAACTTACAATGGGTTACCCAGGTAGCCACTCTGGGCTCCATCCTCCATTGCAAGACAATTCCCAACATACACACAAATTATCTACTCTAGGCTCATAAAAGTATAATGCAAAGAAGCACAATTTTCAACTCAGCCATTTACAAGTGACTGGAAAGAAACTATAGATAAAACATAGAATACACCTCAATCCTTTACAAGGAATTAGATAGAACCTTAAAACCAATCTCAATATCACCTTAGTCCTATACAAGAAACTAGAAAACACCTAAAGATAAAACACAATAATCACCTTAGTACTATACAAGAAACTAGAATGCACTAGAAGATAACCTCATTTCTGTCATAATGTCCCTCGAATGGCATTGACCATATTGAATGGAAGTGTCCTTAAGGGTCTTTATGCACTATCAGGCTATGATCTTTGATACAAATACAGAAAACATGACATATTTTTACTTTTCATGTTTTATTACATCAAAATAAGTGAGATATTATTACATGTTATAATGAATTTAATAAACATGTTACATTTTCTATATTGAATAATGAACATTCATTTGTTTGATTAATTGCAAGAAAGTATGATGAAATACAAGTTTGTCTACATGCATTGAACAAGTTGGATGGAAATCCAAGTTTAATGTATATCAAAATGAATAATATATTATTTGATATTAATTATATAGTTACAAAAAGATGTTATGTCACATCAGTACAATACAAAAGTCTAATCTTGGAAAAATGCTAAATGTGTACAATAGAAATGTCAAATGTGGACAATACAAATATTGAATATATATAATACAAAAGCTGAGTAAATGACAAATGTTGAATGTGTACAACATAAATATCGAATGTGCATAATACAAATCTCAAATATATACAATACAAAAGTCAAATATATGTCAATGTCGTGTGATGACCACAACTACATATTTATATCACTATCAATATGTATGACTATGTACAATCATCAAAATTGAGCCTCTTTGATGCAGTTTGTGGCTCCACAAGTGTCTACAAAAGAAAAATTAAACTACACTATCAAATATCTTATCTATAAGTAATATGAAAATGATGAGAAATTGGGTTCTCAATTATTAATATTTGAGTTGTTATTTACCTCATCCGTTTGTCCTATAGTTGGATTGAATGATAGTGGTAATGGGATACTCCATTGATGGCTGGGACTCCTCACAAAATGATGAGGTAGAGTGATGATGGGAGATACAACTACTGATGAATCAATGCTCATGGAAAGCACACCCTACATGATAAGCAATAAAATGTTAGCATTATAGAGTGGCATTAGGGATTACAAATAGAGTATATAAAAAAAAGGTACTACTCTTGTCATTTGAGGGCATAAAAATGCCCTCAAAAGTGGATACCAGTAAAATATATACTTTACCAAACCTGATCAAGTTTTGTAAAGTATAATCACTAGGCTTGGATACCAAGCCTAGTCAACATTTCACTTTTCAATAACTCGATCAGGTTATTGAAATTTTCACCTTTTTTTTTTGGGGGGGGGGGGGGGGGGTGGGGTTTGTCAACTTTTTTGTACACCATCTTGGTGCACTTACCCTAATATAATTTAAAAACCATCCTAAAGCAATTTGTACATATCACTATCCCTAATTATGGGGACTTTGGTAGCTCACTGCCTTAGCAGTGTATGCTGCCTTGGCAATGGCCGTAGATTTGGCAATGGTTTGCAATCACAGCGTAGTGGGGAGGGGAGTTCACAACCCCATTTCTCATTTTAATTTTAATTTTTTTTAATAATATAAACGTTAAAAAAAACAACAACACCTCCATTCCTTAATAAATTCACACAGTTTGAATATGCAGTATTAAATACAATAACACAAAATTTAATGTATACAAATATATATATTTTATAAATCAATTTTCAAAGAAGATCTGGTAGGGAATTTATGAACAAGAAAACAAATTTAAAAATTCCATATCTAGTATGCTTTTTCAAAACCAACCCTAAAACCCAAGAAATCAATTACGAATCTATAAAATATACCAAACATGGGTTTCAATTCCTCCATTTGTTTATAGATACTTTTGAAAATGAGGAACAATAAAAAACACAAACAAGGGTTTCAACCCCATTGAATTCTAAAAATATTTTTATTCACACACCAAGAAGATGTATATTTCAATGAAAGAACTACTGAATAAAACCCATGAGATCCTACATAGATCTATTGCCAAACAACCAAATGCCCAAAACTCACAAGAAATTTCCTTTTCTTTTAAAACCCTCTTTTCAGAAGATGACTCCTCCAAACCTCTGTATCGAGAAATGAATTCTAATTTCCAAATAAAGATTTTTTCCCCAAATTAGGGTTTTGATTGTGCAATCATGCAAAACCAATTTTTCTTTAGTACTTTATTATATTTTAATTTTTATGTGCAACCCTTTTGCAATTTAATTAAAATATCTTTAATAACTGAAATGTTTTCTCTCTTTAATTAATTTTCGAGACATTTTAATCAAATATTTATTACTTTAACTAATAATATTATTTAGAGTTTATTATTAAAATGAAACTTGCAAATAATTTATTATTAAATTAAATAAATATAGATACACCAAAATCAAAACTTTAATTAAATCTTTTAAATTTAATTCTGTTATTTAATTAATTTCTCAATTAATTAAACATAGAATTTTCTTTATAAAATTTTCTTCAATTAAATCATAAATTATCTTTATATTTGATCTAATTATAACTAAAAAACACAACAGACCCACAAAACCAAATACCACAACTCAACAGAAGATAAAGAAAATAATCAAACTTGAGGTTTAAAACCATGAATTCATGTCATTCGACAAATTCTAATGAGTAATTGACTCAGATACTTTTCCTACCTTCTAATACAGTTGGCTTAAATTTAGGATTTGGACTCAATAATTATGTCCCCATTTTTACCATTGAGATACTACAATTTGTATGTTCATCCTCGCAGTTCAGGGAAGTTGATGCCCAATACTTGCAATTTGCATAAAATCTACCCATATAATCTAAACTAAATAATAAATGGTCGAGAGTGGTCCATCATGTAGATCTTGACTAGTAGGTGACTACAACTCCCTCCCTCAACCACACAATACACATGGAAGTATGGGGTAAGTATCCATAGAATTGCATATAAATCATTCATCTAACTAACATCATGAAATAACTAAAATTCATTAAATGAACATACATATATCACCATTGAAGTAACATGAATACATGTAGTAACTAATTAAATCAACATATATATAAACTAAATATGAAATAACATATAATCCAACCTCATAACTAAGTATCACTAGTCATCAAACATAGTCATAAAACTAGCATAAAAGAATATGGAAATACAAAAAAAAGTCAACTAGGGTTAGTCATTACACCTCATATGGAAGCTATGCATAGGCATAGACAAACTACTAAGGATCTTGTGAAGAATCAACACTTATCCATTGCAGACAATATTGTGAATCTGGTCACAAAGATTAAAATAGAAAAATAAGTACTACATAATTTGAAGGCCAACTGGGACAAAAAAATGTCAATCATTATCATATTGTACCATTTATTTCTCATACAATTTGGAATCCTACTAGAATGCTAACTAAAAATATGTTCAAATTCATAAGTGAAGAAAACAAGGGAGAATTGAGAATGTGCATGACCAAATAAGAAAGTGGATGTGTATATGGAAAATTATCTCATCATGTATGTATGTTATTAAATAACAATTTGATTTTTTTTTGTATATCTAGACCAAGCTACATGTATGGATTATATTCTAAGGGGAAGTACTTATTTTGAAGGCTTGGAATGTAAAGTTTTGATGATTACAAAGTGTTTTTTCCACTAATGCCAAAGGGGGACATTGTTGAACCTAAAGGAAATCTAGTATTGTTAGTTAGTGGAAAACACATAGTCATTTATAAGGAATATTTATTCAGTCAACATTGTGATCAAGTAATTCTATAAAGGCTGAGCTATGTAAAGGAGAAGTATATAAATAATTAGTTTTTGCTAAGTAGTAGTTACTATCGAGAAATCCAAGTGTCACCAAGTATTCTGGTGGTTGCCAAGTTGTTTAGGAGGAAACATGTAAGCCAAGTGATATAGATACTGATCAAAATAGTTGAAGCTAAGTATAGTTAAAGACAAGGGATAACATGAAGAATTAATATGTGTCAAGCACAAGGAAGCTATTAGTGTTGAGTAACACAGTTATGTATAAATGTATGGAATGACACAAACATTGATATAAACTATTTTTATCGAGTTGGAAGCATCCTTTTAAGATCGAGGAGTTCATCAAGGATTTAATTAGACATTTAATTAAGGATCATTAATCCTTATGTGAGGTGATTAACCAATCATAAAATTAGGAGGACTAAAAAATTTAAAAGGATGAATCTAGATCATTGGTTTAGATCTAAAATCTTCACTTGATAGCTATTTAATGAGGGTTTAAGACCTAATCAATCTGGGTTGCAAGTTAGATATTTGGATGTAAAGCTAGAGGAAAATTTATTTAAGTGTTAAGGTGAAGTTAGGCAACCAAGCAGTGCAAAGAGAAACTATTGAAGATCTATTACAAAGAGGTGATATCAAATTTGAAAGAGGTGACATGTCATGAGTATTTAGAATGCATATTGAAAGATCAATGTACTAATACATTTTAACAAGTATTTTAGGGTAAATCTCTTAATAGAGTGGTCTTAAAATGTCTATGTAAATCTCCTAATATATTTCTCACTTAATTTAATCAATGTAGACTAATTAAGTCTTGGAAGTTGTTAACAAGGCAGACCCCTCACAAGATAGATCATCATAAGTGATCATACTTTGTAGCCCTAACATGCACACTTTATTGTTACAATCATGAAGATTTTGTGGGCATCATTCCCACCATAGTTTTATCTTGACCTTGGAGGATTTCTCTATTACCAAATATTTGTGTTATGTGTTGATCTATTGTTTAAATTTTTTGTTCATTTAAGTAGATAATAGATCTTACATCACTTTGAAATAAATCTTTGATTTCATGTAAGGTTAAATTGAGATTAGGGTTTGTTGTCAGGATATCAATTATGGTTTATGTTTGGAGTTGATTAAAGTTTTCTAGATCCTGATTCTCCCTCCCTCTCAGCATATTTTTTCTCTATTAGATTTCTAACATGTGTTTCATCTTTCTATGCATCATAGGATTTTTGGATATGTTTATAGAACTTGTGTTATCACAATATATCACAAAGAATTCATTAATTTCTTCATTCATACCTTCCAATAATTTATTGATCTACACAACATTAGAAAAATTAACTATTGTAACAATATACTCATCTTCTATTGTGGATTGAGAAATTCTATTTTTCTTCTTGCTTGTCCATTAAATCAATCTCCTACCTAGAAAGAAAGTTCCTCTACATGTACTCTTTCTATCATCAATGTTTCCTGACCAATCAATATTTGTATAAACTTTTTCTCAAAATTGTCACTCATTTTGTAAAATAATCCAAAATATTATGTTTCTTTTAGATACCTTATTATTCTTTTTACAAACATCATGTGATTTTCTCTATGATTAGACAACATTATAGCAATAATATCAACTGCTAATAAAATATCAAGTCTTCTATGTATAAGATATTTCAATTTTCCAATCATTGACCTATATAATGTTTGAGTCACCATCACTTTCCATGTGCCTACTCTTCTTCTTTCTCTTAGATCCATCAAGGGTTAGTGGATATTTGAGAGAACATTCAATAATAGACAGTGTATAATTATCAAAATTTTACAATTCAAATTTAGTGAGTCTACCAATTAGACTATCATGGGTCATGATCATTACCAAGGGTAAATCTCATTTCTTAAATTTTAGATACTCTAATTACATCAATAGGAAGTAAAGTCCTCAATTATAGTTTACTTATCTTAGTGTTATAAGATATGAATCCTCTAGATCATCTAATAGCATAAAAACCTCCTTTGTTTATCCATAATACTATGCAACAATATCAGCTTCATTCCTTCTCATGTCATCAAATTTTCCTCTCAAACTTTCTATATTATCCCTTAACACATTTTTGTGTCCTCCTTGAATTTGTGCTGACTTATCCCATATTTTTCTTGTAGGAATATATTCCTTTACATCATCAAACTCAACATTACTTAAGGAAAATGTTGGATCTATCATCATTTCATTATGCTCCTACTTCTCCTTCATTTTTTCAACAGTCATGGATCTAGGAGCTTTAATGTATTCATTTTCTCGATTGTATAATAAAAAACCTCCAACTTGTTAGAATGGTTTTGAATAATTGTGAGGGAAGGGGTGGGGGTGGAGGTTGAATTAATTATTCATAAGTCTAAATATGCCAATTAAACTTTTAACCACTTCAAATACTTTGAATCTAAAACTTCAATAGCTTGGTCTCTATAGCAGATAATAAACAACATGAACTTGTAGTCCATTATCCTAATAGTTACAAAATTGCAGAATGTAAAACATTGATCGTAAGCATCTCAAATGGAATCCACACAAATATGACACTAGGATTTCACATACAAACCCAATTTAGGAAAAACCAACAGTAACATGTCGCCATCTTTTAACTCTTCTAAAATGAGCTCTATTTTGAGCCAACATTGTTAAAGGTTACAAAAACACACTATTAAATCTGACCTTATTAAAGGATTTAATCACCTTGCTAGAGGGCTTAAGGACATTTCATTAGAATGCCACTTTGATTAAAATATTTCAATACTGCAACAATTTCTATAAAGTAATAGTAGGTTGATCTAACAAATATAACTCACTTTGCAAATATAGATCACAATTCTATTCATATGATGATACACTATCTGAGCTTCATTCTCATCTATGTCTCTGATCTTCTTGGAATCCCTTCAAGCAATCAATCTTCACCTCTTCAGAACTCTTCTCAGCCTCCTACTTAAGTTCACCAATAAAGATCATCAATAACTAGTCCAAACTTGTTAAGGTCTTCACCAATGCTATCAACCTCTTTTACTTTAGCCCTTGTACCTCCTTAAATAGGTAAATCTATTTTTTTGTTGCTTAAACATCACCATAAATCTTATGGTTAGGTCAGATTCATTAAATCCTTCCATCATTTCATCTCCTCCTTTCTCTTCTAGAAACTCTACAAATTTATCCTTCAATTTTTGCATAGAAATATTGAAACATAGCCTCCCTTGAATTAGATGCTCTGGGTCATCCATGTCCTTAGATTCAACACTCTTTACATATTTGAACAAATCAACTTTGTCGGCTAAAAATCATGGTTTCCTCATAATATGTCAAATGTAGTCCATCAGCCAAAACTATGTTCTAAATCATGGTCATCCTCATCTTATATTGGTGCTTAATCAACACTAGCATCACTCAGCTTAAACTTAAAGTTCCTTAATCTTATCTTCTTTTTCTTGGTCAAGCTTATGCATTTGATCATTCTTTGATTACCTATTCTAGGCTTCAATGTTACTTGTTTATCCAAAGTTTCTAGGCATTGCGCAAATGGTGTCATTATTGTCAAACATGACATCTGTGCATTAGGAGGGATGGATTGGACAAAGAAAGGGTGGAATTTTGGTTTCATGTCCTAAGGTTCACATTTAGGCATTTGATAGAGATACAAAAGGCTTGGATGAAGTTTTGTCTAACTATGCAAAATGTTTTCAAGTTGTATGAAAAATTTTGTTTCTTTGAGTGTAACCTTGATGAAGGGGTGGAATAACCACTCAAAGTAGGTTGAGATATGTTTTTTGAACCTATGTAATCCCTCCCTTGACTTGTGATAGGGTTTTGATAACATTTTGAAGAAAAGTTGACTAATGAACAAGCAATTTTCTATGTAATTTTATCACAATTAGTGCATTTTTGTTTCATTGGGTCACTTAATTGATTGATCTCTACACTGTAACTAGTGCATGAGTTGGTGGATGTAAATGCTAGATTCTTTATGTGATTATATTGGTGATTTGATTTCATTGTATTTGTAAAATCTTTTGTTTTCAACACTCTCATTGGTCTGAACAAAGTAGTTTTTGGTTATGGAGTCATAACTCACCTTTCTACCATAATTTGTATGGTTCCTTGGAATGTGTGAGATGACTCCATTTACTATAGGTGTGCAAGATCTTCGGCCCTTGGAAAGTAAGCTTGCCATTTTTAAAATGATGCCCTAGGAAATCAAGAGGAGCATGGTTAGGGATCACAGTGATTGTAGAAGCATATGATGGCACTAAGTGCATTGGTGTCCTCATCCCAAGTGATTCAAGAGGAAGATATGAGTGCAAAGATTCCCTATTCTAAAGGAGATGTCTTGGTGCCATGTTTCAATAGATTTTTGAATAAACCCTCATGGGTACTATTAGCACATTAATGAAACCCTTATTTGTAGGCTTAAACATAGCAACCCACTGTACATACAAGTTGGGGAAGTGAGACCAAACAAGTATAAAAGGTCTTCCAAAAGGAGGTTAGAATATTGAGTTTTTCTTCCACATTGTTAAGGAAATTTCTAAGTTGTGAGCCAAAAGGTGTGTTTGGAGGCCTAATTCCTTGTAGCTCTTTTAGGCCTATTTTAGGGAAAATTATTGAAGTTGATAGAGATTTCTTAGTATTTTAAACTAATAAGAATTGAAATAGATCATATTTACTAGAGTTAAACCTCCCTCTCCATTGTTAGGTAGTTTGGTTCAAGTTTGAGCACCTAGAATGTATGATCTTAGAAGATATCCATGGAGCATCAATTAGATGAGTGGTCTTCATTTTTGGTGTGGACAAGTTGAAGAAGGGAAGGATTGTGAATAGGATCCTCCTAAACTAGGGTTAGTGGAAGAACCCTAATAGGATACAAAAGTTGCCTAGAGAAAATTGCAGGTGAAGATAGGATTAAATAGAAATAATTTTTATTACATTAGAGTGGTATCAGAGTGCAAAAAGATTGGGATTGCGGTTCGATCTTTTAGACTAAAGAATCAGTAGCTGAGAAAATAATGGTGACTAAAGAAGAGTTAGCAAAAGAAATGGGTGAGAAAAATGATAGAAATAGGATCATTGAGGAAGCCCAAGAGGAAATGAAGATGAACCTAGAATAAGTTTATGAGGCAGCTAAGAATAAAGACAAAGAAGGTGAAAGTAGTGAAAGAGGTAAGGAAAATATCAATAAGGAAGACATCATTCCTAATCTAGACCCTCCATTGAATGACGAACCATTCTTGAAATCTATCATGGCACTAGGAGGAAAATCCCTAGAAGGGATACGATTGTTCAGTGGGAAGATTGACACTAATATAGTGATGGAATGGATTGTAGGGATGGAAAATCATTTTGAGTGTAAAGGTGCTACAAAGGCACAAAAAGTAAATGTTGCACAATCAAGACTCAGAGTGTTAGCATTGCCATGGTGGAGAAACATGCAAGAAGAAAGGGTCACAAAGGGTAAGAAGACCATAGTTAACTAGAATGCCATGGTGACTAAAGTAAAGGAAAATTATTTGCTATAAGATTATGTAGTAAAATTGCATAGAAAGAGGCAAGGTCTAAAGAAAAAGGACTTGGATGTGGCCTCTTATAAAAATAAATTTAAAAAATTATGCCTAAGGTCCAAGATTCAAGAATGGAAACTTGTTAAAGAAGTGAGGTATTTGGGTGGAATAAAGTGGAACATCCAAGAAGAGCTAAACCTATGGACCCCTACCATTGTTTAGAAGTGTCATTAATTGGCTCTTAAGGTGGAGGACAAGAATTGGAAGAATGGGGACTCAAATTTTAGAGGTAGAGGTAGAGGAAGAAATCATAGAGGGCATAGAGGTGGATACCAAGGTAGAGGTAATGAAGAAAAAAACCAAGGTGAGTCTAAACTTGTTGGGAAGTGTAGTGTTCTTACTCCAAGAGGAGTTTATACAAGGAGAAGAGGTATTGAAGGAGGCTCCAATAGAGGGAGAAGTTCAAGAAGAAGAAATTCATACTTTGCAATTATGAAGTGTTATACTTGGTGATAGTTGGGTCACCCTACCTATAAATGTACTAACAAGCCTACTTCTTCAAACAATGATAAGAGGGTTTCAAATTTCTAATGAGGATACAAAAAGTTCCAAGGTATCTTAGGTCAATCATATTGACTTAGAGAGGAAAGAGAACTTAATGTTTAAAAGAGTTTTGATTAGGCAACTAGCCAAGGATGGACCCAAGCATAAGAGGGCCTTATTCAAAATTAGATGCAAAAATTTTGGCAAGGTTTGCAACATTATTGTGGATTCAAGCTCTATAGATAATGTTGGTGTTTTTAAAAAGTACTAAAACTACTAAGCGACAAAATGCTTAATACCAGAATGACAGTACATACAAAATCTAAAGACTAGCCTATTCTTATTAACAATTGCATATGTAAGGTATTTGGACCCAACTTCAACAAAACCACAGATGGTTTTCTACTCTTTTGGCTCTACAAAACCAGGGTGGGTGTACCCAGGGATGGTTCAAAATTGGAACAACTGTATGAGGATTATTCTTAATTTTATTCTGATTCTCATTTCAAGATCCTCAAACATATACACAATTCTTACTAACTTGGTAAACACATCCCATTAAACAGATATGGCCAAGAATTCTTCTATAGATCTGCAGATGTTTTTAACAACAATGGCTAACTGAAGCTAAAACATTCCATATAGACAAGTGATGGCCAACTTTGAAGATCTATAGGAAATAAAAGTAAAATTTGATTTGATAATGCATTTGAATAACCATTTATAAGATATTTCTCCTTCAGCTGAAACAACTTGATCAGTGCCTAATCCATTGGGATTTAGAATCTATAGCAAATGCTTAGATCTAATTTGTTGCTTTACAACAAATTCTATCAGAAATTCTTATCAGAATTTATCATTCAAAATCCTTTTCAATACTTAAGAAATCTCATCACATTCATCAAAGCCTTTATTTAATCCATTGAATTAACAACAATGATAAATGGATATACAACCTAACTAGATTGCATTCAATTGCACAAGCTTTTACTCATACAACATCAAGGTAACTAAGTATTTAAAAGGAGACAAAATTCAGAAAGAACTGATATGGGGATAGTTCATAATTTGTATTGATTTCCTTTGAAAATGGTATATCCTTTACAATAGACTCAGAATGGCCTTCAGAAAGAAACATAGCTCATTCTATATTCATGTATTCTCAGAGAATTGACAGAAAAATACATTATAAACTTGCTTCCAAAATTTGGACCAAAAACCAGACTAAGCACAATACTTAGAAGAAATAGAATTCGGACCATTCTTTAGCCTTGGAATCTCACTTAAATAGTGTGAGATGAAACAAGCTTCGGGCTAAAGAAAGTGACATGTGTCTTCTAAAAGATACTGACAAATGTCTATCATAAAAGACAAAAACAAATAACAGAAAAGCTAACACATCGAACAATCCTTGGTGGGTCCCTTTCTGTTATGCTTCCTAGTTGTTGAAACAAGAAGATAAGATCTAATTCTTCAATTATTCTTCATCCTCAGAGTAAATAGCCATGAGGTTTGAAAGTGATGTATCATCTTCAGTTACCTGTAAATTTATTTCAACCTGGGGATTTTCGATGTCCTCATTATTAACTACGAGGGTGACTTTTACTTTTACATTTTCCTCCTCCTCATCTTCTGACATTTGTTCTAGAAATTGGTTTTTCCATTTATTAAAAGCATCATCATCCGGCCAATCAAAACTTAGAGCTTCTCTTTGTATCATTATTAAAGAATTTGCACTTTCTTCTAAATCATCAAATTCTTTTCTCATAGCAGTATAAAATAACTGTATTTTTACTAGCTCTTCATTTGTCTTTGCCTAGAACCAGTGGCTAGTTTCACTCATGATTTTTATTATTCTTTCATTAAATGACTCGTCCAACTCCCTTTTCCACTTTTCCTTTTCCTTTATTGTATCAACAGATTCTAAAGCACAAGGAAATAGAGTAAATTTTTCAGCAATATATCGGGAAAAACAGAGTGTTAATCTTTTCTGTAAAGAATCTCTTTTATCATCAAAATTTTCTAGCTTATTTAATAAATCAAAAATTTTCTCAACTTGATGATAAGGCATTTGGACTGTAGATATACATATGATTGTAATATCATTATTCCTTTCCCTCCATTTCTGTGCAAGAGGAGTCAATTTATCCTTATCCCTGTTCAACTCATCCATGAGGGTTGCAATTCTTGTCAACTGATCAAAAAAGGTTGACCATTGTATTTTATCCCTCAAATATATTACACCCTAATTTAATTTTTATTCATATTTATTTCTCAATTCTATCTGCAACTCATGCAATTTTGTTTTTTCTTCTTCAAAGTCCTCTGCAGTATAGAATTGGGGCCTTTTAGGAGTGTCAGGTATTTCAATAATAGGGGTTGATCCAGATCCAACCAATGGCTGTGAAGGGTATGCAATTGTAGGTGCACTGGATTCTCCCATTTTTCTTTTCCCAAGAATCCTCTCCATTTGAGACATCTTGTTTTCCAGTGACTGTATCTGTATACCCCTTTCCTCATATGCCTTCAAAACTTCTTCAAACCTAGCATTGAGTTGGGCAAACTTATCTTCTTCTTGTCCAGATACAACACCACCCAATTTTAGCATTTTTGAAGCCATTCCCATTACTTGTTTACTACTTACCTCACTAGCCTTGTATACTGTCAATGTACCAGTATGTTCTGCAGTGGGAAACTCATGCATCCTGGTACTTTCTCTCTTATCTATGGACCACAAAACAAGGGCTTGGTGGTCATCACTAAATTTGACCCCTCTATGAGCCTGTAGTACTTCTTCAGTAGTTGTTAGTTGAACATCCTTCTTCTTCCTTACTAAATAACAAACAATAGCATTTGCTATATCCCATTCTGGAAGAAGGAGGACTCCTGATTGTCTAACTATTTGCCTTCTAGCTTTAGGAGTGAACTGGGCAAAATCACTCAAAAACTTTGATTTCACCTCTTCCTTGATAACCGAGTCAGATTTATTTGGTTGCTCAGCCTTGATCTTCTCACAGGCTTTCTCAAAATTCTTTATATTTAATCTCCATAAAAATTGAGCAAAAGCCCTAGATCTTACAAAATTTTAATCATTAATAAATCTTTCAGAAGCCTGGGCAACAATTGGGTCAATTTCCTTACCTTGGTAATCAGCAATGGCCAGGTCCAAGGAAGGTGTAGGAGGTTCTTGTGGCTCTCCAATATCTAGGTCTGTAGAAGTGATAATCACATCCCCTTCTCCTCCCATTTGTCTAAGCTGTTCCTTTAGAGATGCCTCATCATCTATTTGGATTGGAGACTGGCTTGGGGAGTATTGTTCTTTTTGAGAAGAAGAAGACCCCTGCTCTAATTTTTGTCTTTTTGGAGAGCCGGCTGCAGATGGACTTCTTGACCTTGGCTCCTTATGAGGGGGTACCTATTGCACACTTTGAACCATGACATAACCTGCCCTTTTCTGCAATGTATATTGGCCAGGGGTTACCGCATTTCTACCACTCATTCTTCTTTGTATTTTTGTTGCCTTGTCTAGGTGTGCCTTAATAAAAATATCTTTCTTTTCATTCATAGTCTGAATTATTATGGCAAAATTATTCATTAATGCTTGTATTTTAGCTCCCCGATATTTTTGATCTTTCAATGGGTCATACTAGGGGTCAAAAGCATTAATGAATTCTAGGTTTTTACTAAAAACTATCAATTTCTCTTTCCTTAATTCTTGCTCCTGCAATGTGAAAATATTTTTGATTATATCTTCCGGATAATAAACCTGATGTACCATATGGGAAGCTCTCACCCTTTCTTTTAATAGGTCATAGAATCCTTTAGGGTCAATGAATCTAGCATGAGATTCTGCCATGTTATATTTATTCAAAAACAAATTTAAATGCTTCCACCCGTTTTTAACAAAAACAAAATCATGCACTACAGTAACCATTGGAAAGAAAGTGCCCTTCTTGACCAATTCCCTTTCATCTATAGTGCCTATCTACCATAAGAGCTCAGCTATCCCTATCTTCAAAGGTACATGAAAACATAACACATTAGGTTTTCCTAAGAAACCATAAACTCTTATTACTGTTGAAACATTGTAGGGAATTATATCCCCCCAGTTATGACTAACAAGTAGCCCTTTAGCATGGTCCTTGGGTCTGACCAATTCTAATAATGCTTGTGGGATTCTAGGGCTATCTCTTGTTAAAAGCAGTCTAAGCTTTGATGCAAAATACATGTCAAATCTTACATAACTAGCATCGGTGGCCTCTGAAGTCATATCCACACTCTACAACTGCACTAGATTCCTTTCTCCATCCTTTGTTGTTTCTAACTCCATACCCTTGGAGAAGAAAGTATATCCTTTATATAAACATACATGCATCATCAATAAATACGAATAGAATGGTTTGTTTACTTTCCCCTTTGCTATTCCAACCAGACTGTTGTGAATCTCTTTTGCTAGGAAAGTGGCAAAATCCAGAATGGTACTCATTCCAAATTGAAGGGTTTGAGCAATTATAAGGACCAGAGAACCTGAAATTTGATCACCCTCATCTATCCCCAAGATCTTGCAAAGAGAAAAATATAGTGCTTGAGATCTCAGATTGAAATGTCTTCTCAATAGTGGCTCTGGAGTACTGGCTGTGATTACAGGCAAATTACCAACCCTAGCAGCATGATCCTATAGTGGCCCTGTTCTCAAGTACACTCATTGTGCATCATATCTAGCTTGCAAATCATCCAGATCAATGATTTCATGCACATCGTGGTTAGGGTTTAGGTTGAAAACCTCACTGAACAGCTCAAGGAAAACCCTAAAAAGGTTGACCCATGAATGATTTTTTACCCACCCCGTGATAGGATCATACTTCTTTGCCAGGTCCATTAATAAATCACTATCAAAGAAAACACTGGGGACTACTAATTTTCCAATGTCAAATTCCCATACATTGCTCATAGGAGTGTCCAGTTTTCGCTCTGAAAACCATTTCTTAAACAACTCCAAACCTCCCATGGAAACTTGGGCATCTCTTATCCAATTAGCTTTATCATAAAATCCTTCTGCCACAACTAATCTAGGGTTTTTTGGAATGAGTTCCCTTCCCTTAGTTATTTCATGCACTAATAAGGGGAATTGTTCGAGAAAATCATCATGCACTGAATGTTTTAGATAATCCTTTTGTCCAGTAAACTCTTTTTGGGGTGGCATTTTTAATGGAACTTTGGAAAATTCACAACAGCAGATGCTTCAAATTTACTCAGAAAGTCACAGAGCACTTACCCGCCAGAATTCGCACTTCTGCACTATATGATGTCTTCTGCAATTTTACTGGAGTATTAACCGAGAAATTCTGTGCCTTAGCTCTGAAATCTTGAATGCCCTTTTCTTTCTGCACTTTGGTGATTCATTAATGGTGAAATGGTGGGTTCTTTTTATGAATTCAAACCGCACACACTAGGTTTGGATCACATTTACTCTCAGTAATCTTTGCCCGCAATTTGCACTCTAATTTGAATCCCATCCGTAGATTTTATCAGATCGCACGGTCCTGATTTAAAAATAACAAGCTTTACAGTCTTTTAGAAAAATTGTACGTGTCACCATTGTGCTTCCCCGCATTACTTAAAAACCTACATCTTCATAATGCGGGGATGTGCCAACCATCGATCAAGACAAGATCGACGATCGAAATAATCCATTTTGTATTAATGACCAGCTAGCTGTACTGACGAATAGGAAAGTTCCATATTAGCTCATACTATCTAACAACACTTCATGCTAGCGAATACTGTATCTTCTTCTGAGCAAGCAAGTGTTTGACGTCACCACGGACACGCGTCACAAATGCGCTTCCCTACATTACTTAAAAACCTGCATCTTCATAATGTGGGGATGTGCCAACCATTGATCAAGATAGGATCAACGGTGATGCTACTTGGTAAGTAATCTTCATAGCTCTGCCAACGAATCCACCAATGATATTGTGAGAAAAAACAAAACGTGTGCAAAAGTACTGACAAACCTGACATACAAGAGATTTTGCGGCATACTGGATCTCATAAAACATCAGGGGCTACGTGTCACAAATGCACTTGCCCACATTGCTTAAAGACCTACAACTCTATAATGCGGAGATGCGCTGACCCTAGATCTCTGATAGATCAACGGTGATTAAAAAACACTTCAACTTGGCATCCTTTCAAAC